>JAJAQA010000012.1:40310016-40692516 GCA_021464565.1 Rutilus rutilus | reverse complement strand
CTACCCCTGGGACTCTACCCCTGGGACTCTACCCCTGGGACTCTACCCCTGGGACTCTACCCCTGGGACTCTACCCCTGGGACTCTACCCCTGGGACTCTACCCCTGGGACTCTACCCCTGGGACTCTACCCCTGGGACTCTACCCCTGGGACTCTACCCCTGGGACTCTACCCCTGGGACTCTACCCCTGGGACTCTACCCCTGGGACTCTACCCCTGGGACTCTACCCCTGGGACTCTACCCCTGGGACTCTACCCCTGGGACTCTACCCCTGGGACTCTACCCCTGGGACTCTACCCCTGGGACTCTACCCCTGGGACTCTACCCCTGGGACTCTACCCCTGGGACTCTACCCCTGGGACTCTACCCCTGGGACTCTACCCCTGGGACTCTACCCCTGGGACTCTACCCCTGGGACTCTACCCCTGGGACTCTACCCCTGGGACTCTACCCCTGGGACTCTACCCCTGGGACTCTACCCCTGGGACTCTACCCCTGGGACTCTACCCCTGGGACTCTACCCCTGGGACTCTACCCCTGGGACTCTACCCCTGGGACTCTACCCCTGGGACTCTACCCCTGGGACTCTACCCCTGGGACTCTACCCCTGGGACTCTACCCCTGGGACTCTACCCCTGGGACTCTACCCCTGGGACTCTACCCCTGGGACTCTACCCCTGGGACTCTACCCCTGGGACTCTACCCCTGGGACTCTACCCCTGGGACTCTACCCCTGGGACTCTACCCCTGGGACTCTACCCCTGGGACTCTACCCCTGGGACTCTACCCCTGGGACTCTACCCCTGGGACTCTACCCCTGGGACTCTACCCCTGGGACTCTACCCCTGGGACTCTACCCCTGGGACTCTACCCCTGGGACTCTACCCCTGGGACTCTACCCCTGGGACTCTACCCCTGGGACTCTACCCCTGGGACTCTACCCCTGGGACTCTACCCCTGGGACTCTACCCCTGGGACTCTACCCCTGGGACTCTACCCCTGGGACTCTACCCCTGGGACTCTACCCCTGGGACTCTACCCCTGGGACTCTACCCCTGGGACTCTACCCCTGGGACTCTACCCCTGGGACTCTACCCCTGGGACTCTACCCCTGGGACTCTACCCCTGGGACTCTACCCCTGGGACTCTACCCCTGGGACTCTACCCCTGGGACTCTACCCCTGGGACTCTACCCCTGGGACTCTACCCCAACATACAATTAAAAGATACAAAATGAACATATTTATTCATTTTCCTGAACACAAAATGCAACACATTTTTATAATACAACAAAATACATTACAAGTCAATCAACAACATAAATACAAAACATACAATTAAAAGATACAAAATGAACATATTTATTCATTTTCCTGAACACAAAATGCAACACACTTTTATAATACAACAAAATACATTACAAGTCAATAAACAACATAAATACAAAACATACAATTAAAAGATACAAAATGAACATATTTATTCATTTTCCTGAACACAAAATGCAACACACTTTTATAATACAACAAAATACATTACAAGTCAATCAACAACATAAATACAAAACGCAACACACTTTTATAATACAACAAAATACATTACAAGTCAATCAACAACATAAATACAAAACATTAACATCTATACAAAAGGGTAAAAAAGGACTATGAAGTTACACGTAAACTTAAGCAGGAATACAAAACTGTACAAAGTGAAACAACTAAAAAGTTGAAAGTATGAAATAAAGTGTGAATAAAGAGGCAAAAGAGGATGAGTGGAGAGATGTGGAGCTGGAGAGAGTTGTGACAGAGGAACCACCATGGAGGAGATAACGGAGGGAACAGTAAGGGAGAACATGGCAGGAGTTCCCAACATGCTCACCAGGATGTAGGGCTACGGCACAGTCGATAAACGAATAGGTGGGCCATTGGTAAATGGGCCAGGCCGAAGCCGTGGGACAACCAACTCAGATGAGGTGGGGACCCAGGCAGAGCCGAAAACCCAAGGCAAGACCACTGCACTGGAGGGCAAAGGCAGAACCATAGGGGTGGAGGGACAAAGCATAGCCGTAGGATCGGAAGACTGTGATGCAAACAGGGTGATAACTGACCAATGTGGAGTCAGAGGGACGAGGGAGCCCGATACAGCTTGAGTGATAACTGCCCATGGTGGAGTTGATAGGTCGACAGAGTGAAAGTTAAAGTCCAGGGCTTGGCACGAAGACAGAGGATCAACACCTATTAAATGCTGGTAATCTGGAAGCCAAAGGGCTGAAAGGAGCCAGCGGACACAGGCCCCATTAACTAGATGGCATGGGTAGAGGAGGTGGGAGAACGAGCATCAATGAGAGGCTTCATGCTGAGTAGGAAGGAAATCAGCCTGGACTGTCTAAACAGCTGGAGGGAACGGCCAACACAGGATAATGAGAGCACAAAATAAACCAAAACAGAATATAAACCTGACAAGTATTTTAAAATAAGAAAAAAGAAAGAAATGGTTAGGATTTTACAAATAGGGTATTACAAATTACACAAAGTGGCATATGGGCACAAATACAATCATTAAAAAGGATAGAAACAAAAAGGCTTTAAAAAACAGAACATCGAAACAGAAATATGGACCATAAACCTGTGATGCAGAGTCAGAGACGTTCGGATCCATTTGCAATATTATTTAATAGAGAATGGTCAGACAGGCAGTACTCAGAGAACAGTGCCAAGAATTTCAAAGGAAATCCAGAATCATAAACAATACCAGGCGGAGGTCGGGACAGGCAGCAGATGAAGAAATGGGAATCAATAAACAGTCAAGGGTCAGATAACAGGGAATCAATCGATGTAGAGTAACCCTAACCCAAGCTTTACAATATTAGAAGGGGCAAACAATGGTTTAAAAGGCAAACAGACAATGCAAGAAACAAGTGAAATGCATTTAAAAACATTAAATAAAGACCTAAATATACCATAAATGCAAAGACACAGACCAAAAAAAAGTCACAAAATAGAAATAAAAAGGATGAATAAAAAAAGGGACAAAGACAAACATAATCTTGAATGGAACCAATTAGTACAATATAAAAAAAATTAATAAAAAAAAACACTTAAGAAAAAAAACAAACTTTGTCTTTGTGAGTGGGAGGCACAACCATATATTGTAGCTTAAGTGACTTTGATATGCACCTGCAGTTGATAGACTGTTGGGTTGCAATCTATCCTGGACAAGTCCCACACACCCAAGTCCAACTGTTGAACACTTATAAAGAAAGTTCTCCACATTCATGGAAGTTCATGAAAATTAATGAAGTAGCCAGTGAACCCCATTCCATCAAGGAAAAAAACAAAAAATTCAAATAGGTTAAATGAAAATCGCTGCATCAGATAAAAGTACAAATGGGTACAAGAGCATAGAGAAAAATCAAAGCAGAAAAAGGGCATAGTAAGACAGCCACTAATACTAACACACAAAAGGCAGTCAGATAATAAAAACAAGTGCATACATATACAACATACACAAACAGTAAAGACAAAAAATTTTATGCAGTAAATTTCAATACAAAATACAACCTTTTTGGAAAAATAGCAATGGGCATAAAATAGTCAATGGGACAGGGCCACAAAACAGCATAATGGCTAATAAAGCAAGGAGCATAAATTAAAGATGTATTGAAGACATTAAATCATAAACAAAAAACAAACAAAAAAACAAACAAAAAAAAGGCTAGAAAATAATGCAAAAGACAAGAGCAGTCATAAATGAAAATGCAAAGAGAAGGGATAGGAATATAAATACAAAGATGGGAAAATGCACAAATACAAAAGGGCCATTGAGACAGCAGACATGGACAAACAAATCTTAAATTGGATACATGAGGTGAAAGCATACATACAAAAGCAGCAATTTCAAGAGAATGGTGTTGTACAAAGCAAATTACTTATACAGCTTTATACAGTATAAATAAAAAAGGCATTAGGGTTGGGTAATATTTGTAACACAGTAACATTTGTGTAAGAAGTTGGTGAGATGTTGAATTTCAGCCAATAAAAATGCAATCCCTAAAAATAAAATGCATTAAAATGCAAGCATGGTTAATGCATTGCAATTTTTTATTTTTTTTACAATTAGTGCATGTCGGCCAGCTTTTTTGTTTCAAACACATTTGTCAATACTTTTCTATGCATAAGGAAATACAACAGGCAATAGTAATAATACTTAATAATACTAATAAGTCAATACAAAAAGTAGGGCTGTGAAACAATAAATTGTGATTAATCACATCCAAAATAAAAGTTTGTTTACATAATATTAGAGTTGTACGGTGTATAATTATTCTGTATATATAAATAAACACCTATGCATGTATATGTTTAAGAAAAAATTGTTATAAAAAAAATTATGCCATATATATACTGTCTGTGTCTGTGTCTGTGTCTGTGTCTGTGTCTGTGTCTGTGTCTGTGTCTGTGTCTGTGTCTGTGTCTGTGTGTGTGTATCCAGTTTAACAGAGAACAGCTACAGCAAGAAATCTAAAAAACCCAGAAAACTAAAAAACAGTGTGAGGTGCATTAGGACAGGTTTAATAGATCATCAAGTGCAGAGAATGATCAAAGGAGGCATAATGATGAACACAGATTTCTCTTCTAGATTTCTCCCTTTGATAACATTCCAAGGACTTAAACTGGTTGACAATTTCCAAGTGTGCCACTTTAACTTGATGTGCATAGCATAACTTGCATCAAAACATTGACTAACTTTGTTTTCACCAGTTTCAGTTTGTACAATTTCCGGAACAACATTAGCCAGGATGCTTAACAGAGGACAAAATGGCTCTTTAGTTCGATTACTATTTAACCCATTCTGATTCAACACTGTACATAAATAACTTGCATTTTAATTAAAACATTAAACAAATTAAATTTGTGACAGTCAAAGGATGTGCTCTTAAATGCCTACTGGGCAAACTATTAAATAGTTCAATATTAAGAACAAATAAGTTCTTAATTTACATGTTCAAAAACTTAAGTGAATCCAAACCCAAAGGAATCAAAATAAAACAAGTCTCTTTAACCTTTTAGATACACAAAGACAAACTCCTTATTAGAAATGGATCAGATTCAAACTAATTTTGAAGAGCTGTGGGATAAACACCATTCAAACTTTGTGTGGGATGTACTCACCCTTTTCCAGTAGCAATGAAATGAACCAATTCCTCAGATTTACACATCATTGGTGTATAAAACAAGCCACAATTACACTAACAGGAAAAATAAAAACAGATAACCAGTGAAGACCATAAAAACACAAAATCAGAAAAATAGACAAACACAATATATGCCAAACCTGGACAGTTCCTATCCTCAGACAGTTTGTAATCTCTTGATGCAGCTCATCACAGTCCTCAATGAAACAACTCTTGATTGGGTAAATACATTTAAGTAGAGATGGGATGGTTGATACCAGGACTCCGAGGCAGTTTTAAAAGCACTATTGTATCACACACTGTATCGAAATGACAATACCACATGATTGATGACGTTTGAAGCTTTGAAAGTAATGCAGATGGTCGGGACAGCTGGTTTAAAAAACAAAAACAGCAACAACACTACACTTCCCTATAACACAAGTTATATTTCTTAAAAACAGAACACTCAAAATATTTGATCACATACTTGTATATTTTACATCATTGATCAATATGTGAATCTGTTGACTAGGATACATTGTCATTGTCATGGAAAAGAAGGATTCACACAGGTAAAGTGGATAACAGGTTTTAATTGCAGAACTATTATATCACAGCGATGGAAAATAACTGAAGAATATAGAGTACTGGATTAATCTGGAAGTTAAAGAGTCTTATCTGATGTAGGTTCTGAAATGACGACTGACGACTGACGACTGACGACTGACGACTGACGACTGACGACTGACGACTGACGACTGACGACTGACGGTAAAAGGTATCTCAAAAGAAAGGAGTCAGGTAGAGTTCTCTGAGGGAACAACGAGACCAGACAGCAGTGAACTGCAGAGGGAAGAGTTTAATAGTGCTGGATGATGATCAGTGAAGATTGGTAACAGGTGAAGGTGATCTGTGATTGGGAAGTGCATGCAGGTGAGGGCCAGGGAGGATGATGGGAAATGTAGTGAGGAGGTGGTGACTAGCTGGAAACCGTGACACACATGAGCTGTGGCCTCATTGACACAAATTAATTTGCTGTGGGATAAACGCCATACGAGTTCTGTGTGGGATGTAGCTGACTTTTACTCACCCTTCTCCAGTGACAATGAAAATGCCACAATTAGGAAAAATAAAAAACATAAACCAGAGAAGACAATAGAAACACAAGAACAGAAAAATAGACAAATACAATATATACCAAACTGGAGAGTTGTTCAATAAACAAGATTAAAATACAAGCCAGGCTTATTTTGGTTAGTCAGACTTATAGTCGGTTGATTCTGTTTCATAAAGCAAACTTAAAATAATTCAAATTTAGTTAATCTGGCATCTTATGCTGGGAAACTAACCTGGGGTGCGTTTCCCGAAAGCATCGTTGGCCAACTATGGTCGCAAGTTCATTTGCAATGTCCATTGAACTCTATTGGTAACGAGGGAACTTGCGACCATAGTTGGCTAATGATGCTTTCGGGAAACACACCCCTGGTCCAGGGGGCTTGTTCCATAAAAGACGCTTAGAAAAGCGGGGATTAAACTCCAAAACCGGACTTGAATGCAGGGTTCGTACAGATACTGTACAATGAAATTCCAGGACTTTCAAGGACTTTTCAAGCACTATTTTAGGGGTTTTCAAGGACTTTAATCAGAGATCTCATTTATCAAACATATACTTTATTTACTTTAAATTAAAAAAATAAAAACTGATAAATAATTTAAAAAAAAATGTAAACTCATTTTAGAAATAAGATACAGCACATTTAAGTGTTCAATGACTGTGGCATCTCTAAATATGAGAACATGAAAGTCACAGTACTTTCTGTGCATAAAGGACCATGTACAAAGAGGTCATAAACTTCTTGTTCAGTGATATAACGGAAGTAGAGAAAAACATTTAACTTTCTCACAATTAAACAGGAGTAATTTTACAGAAGTATTCAACAGGGTTTTGTCTTGCAGTACAAATTACATAAAATAATTAACTGTATTTCTCTGTCTTGTGTAGAAGCCCTGTGGTGTAGGTTCTGGCAGATTTAACAAATCTGTTTAAGTTCATCTTTTTTGTCTTTCAGGGACTTTCTAAAACTATTAAATCGAAGTATGCATTCTCTTGGTTTGGAGGAGGTCTCGGCTTCAGTGGCTGCCTTTTCTATTTCTAGTTCCAAGTGGGCAATGTCAGATTCAAGCCTCCTCTTTTTTCTCTTCGTTCCTCCTCTTGGTCTCTGCATTTGGTTTTCTCAGCTCTCTTTTCTCTCTGCTTGATGAGAGAGCCCTCATATCTTTGTCGTGCTGCTTTACAGCTGGCAATCATACTGGGAGTGATCTGAACTTTCTTAACTCCTCCAACACTTGAGACATAATCACAAACAAGTCTCTGTGATGCATAGCTTATGTCCTTTTTTTTCAGTGCTCATGGCTGCATTCACAGAAAATCCTCGTTCCACAGTAGCCTGACCATGTGACAAAATAAGCACAATTTTTACTACCTGCCATAGGTATTTGAGTTCAGCTTTACCCTGCAAGGTTTCTGAGAAGAAATGGTCAAGAGTGTGTGACTGGATATTAAAGTCCCTAAACTTTGACAGGTTTCTAGCCACTTCTTCTTTAATGAAGGTTGTGTACTGCATTTGAGCATCATCACACTTGCTTTCTGGAAATCTTTTTAGCTCAACTAAATGGTTCAGAAGCCTTTTGAACCTTCGTTCACATCCATCAGGATCATGGGCCATGGCCTTGGGGTTAAGGCAGGTAGTCTGTCTCACAAAACTGGAGCGAATGGGGGTTTTGTCCAAAAGTCTCTTTAAGAGTTGAAGGAAACACCGCCTCGCATCGCTTCTGAACTCCAAAATTCTTTTTTCACTCACTTTCCCCACCAACTGTCTGAGAGATTTGTCTGTGGAAAATCCAAGGTCTACCTTAGTCAGACCTATTGCATCCTCATCTTTCATTTCATACTTGGACATCTTCAGTGGGTCTTTAATTGTCTCCATTACATTAGTTTTAAGTACTCTATTCATTACAGCGGAGATCATGTCTACCCAGTCTGAGGTCATAAATGGGATCATGGGGCTATCAGTCTGATACGTTTGTAGATACCCTTGCACATGCTTTGCTACATAGACAAAGAAATGCAACTTTGCAGGGAGTAATGGATCCTCACAAGCTTCTTTCACTACTGTGAATGTTTTACACTTTGGAGTGGTAAACTTCTTGTCTGCTTCTACTGTTTTCACAAAGGTTCTTAGATGAGGCAACACCTCTAACGCTCTTGAAGCAACCTCTACATTTTCCACCCATCTGTGAGAGCAAAACTTCTTTGGAAACAGTGATGAACCAGTTATTGTGACATAATCATCCCTTCGTGCAGGTGTATCGTGAAACAGGCGATAAAATGCAAGTAACTGGTTGTCAATGTGCCAGTTAGTTTCAAGAAAGGCATTTCGAAATGCATTGTGTACACTATGTAAGGAACATGTGCCAATATCAATCAGTTGTTTGTCTGTACATTCAGCCAATACTTTGATCTGAAAATCCCGGTAGAATTTATGGTTTACATTGGGCCCATCCATCGATATCTGAAGAAGATTACTCAAATCAAGCTCTTCGGTCAAGTGCTTGAAATGTTCCAGACAGTTTTCTGCCTTACCATGCCCCATAAAGGCAGAATCCAAGTAGTGTGTGGTGACCTTGTTTGCAACTGAATCCAGAAACCTAATGTGCACATCCATCTGCTTCAGCTGAAGTTGCTTGTTAAGTGATTCATCAAACAGCAAGACATACCCTGAATCTGTTTTCACTTTTTCCAGCAGTTGCAGCTTCACATAAGGAGCAATACCATAATTAACCATGTAGGATGTCTTCTTTTCACCACATGCAAACAATTTTGCTATCACACTGTCTGGAAACATTAGCTGTAATAGCGTGGAATTATCCTCAGCACTCTTGTTGGAATAGTGGGATGTAACACTCTTTAAAGTCCAAAGAATTTCAGCCCGTCAAGTATCATTGTTTCTGACCCAAGAATCCAAGTCTCCAGATGTTCCACGAGGTTGAGGGTTCTGCAAAAGAAGTACAAATTAAATTACACCAAATTTATTCAGTCATGGCAATCTAGCAATCATGCAGTGTTGGTTGTAACATTTACAAAGTAATTATTTTAATGCATTCTAATGACTTGCTTGCAATCAAATTATTGTTTATATTGTAAAAAGTTTATCACTCAAATTACAGATGTAAGGTATCCAAAACACAATATACAACTTATTACATAATGTATATTAAAGTTACTTTGAGCACAAAAAAACCTTTATGAAATGCATATGTTTTAATGTTGTAGAAAAAAAAAAACAACAGGAAAAGTTGTAATTGTGACATGGACATGACAAATACATTTATTAAAATATAGATTAATCCTTATTAAAGCTACAAATGTTATTCAATCAAGAGCAGTGAGTGATTTTATCTTTTTCTTTTGTTTTATGATTAACATTAATGAGAAGGACAGCAGTGGGTTTATTAGACTACTGTCTCTTTAAGACCTGACGCACATGTCGCGGATCTGACACAAATCCGGTTTTCTCATTTAAGACTTTGAAACTCATTTAAGACTGTGCTTACGAGGATACTCGTCAAAAATGGTATTTTTGACAATTTTCTGTTTTGTCCTCAAGTAATCAATACAGTACTGGCACGCACTGTCTGAGGGCCCGTCCACACGGAGACGCGTTTCGCTGTATACGTATACATTTTTTATCGTATTGGTGTTTTGTCCACACGGATCCGCCGTTTTGGAAGACTGAAACCGCTATTTTTTGAAACCGGGTCCCAAAGTGGATAAATCTGAAAACGACACCCTTGCGGTTTCGTGTGTACAGCCAATCCGTATATTTTGTGAAACGATGATGTCATCACATCACGTGTCGTCTTTGTCACGAGTAACAGCAACAACAATAATGGCGGACTTATATGATTGTATTCGTGCTGCAGAAGCTGCTAAGCCTACTAGCTTTATTACAGCAAAATCGATTGCTTCTCTGCAACTGTGGTGAGCAAAAAGCGATAATCTTTGTCTTCTTCTTCTTGGTTCGTATACAGCGTGCAAGGTTATGCGCATGCTCAAAGTCTTCTTCTCCGTGTATAGTGTATCTCTGTGGCAGAATTATGGCGCCCCATACTGGTCTGGCATATATACTACACCGTTTTCAGTCGGTTTCAGTGGTTTCGTGTGTACGCAGATATTTCTTGAGACGACGCCGTGTTTACGGAATTTTTTTTTAGAACGAGGAAAAAAAAATATCGGATCGGGAACGCACCGGCTTCTTGTGGACGTGGCCTGAGAAGTGGCTTTTCTCTCGGTGTGTGTGTGTGTGTGAGTCGGGTGTGTGTGACTGTCAGTGTGTGTGCAAAGAATGCCGCTTCAGATAGCGCTTCTTCAGAACCGAATTGATTTCTACTTTGGCTCTTATCGTGCTTAAAAAGCACTTACATGAATGAGAGCATGATCATATGCTATGACGCAAACCAAAGAATGGCATACAAAAACGTATGGTGCTTTAATTAAAAAGAAAATATTAAATCACAAAAATCAAATGCTTACCTGTTGCTTTGGGACTGTGGGGGTGAAATATTCTCGGACGGATGATGGTCCAGTGCGAGCAACTGCACTGACATGATGCTCCCCTTGCATGTGACTCTTCAGTGCCGATTCACCCATGTTTGAAATTTGTGGCATAGTTTACAATGTGCACGATGCACACTTTTTGGGTCTTCAAGAAGCCAATTTTTATATGTCTCCTTTTCCAGCCATGCTGGATTAAATTTGCACTTCCCCGGCATTTCTTCGTCTTTACGATTTCTAAATGTGCTCCACCACGTGAGTGACGTCAGAATGAGCGAGATAACGAGAGGGGGTAGCGGGAGGGGGATGGGCTGAGTCGTTAATTTTGAGCGAAAAGACTATGTTTTATAGAAAAAAATTAACAATTCAAAATTACTTTGTAAATTCATATATATTGTCTTTAAATAATTCAAGCACTTTTCAAGTACCTCTTCAAAAATATGGCTGTTTTCAAGGGTTTTCCAGGCCTTAAATTTCAAAAAGTCAAATTCAAGTACTTCAAGCACTTTAAGCACCTTGTACGAACCCTGTGAATGAGCCTAACAAATAAGTTGGGGCTAAAGTGGTTCCATAAAAGGTAATTGAAGTTCACGCAATCTTTCTTGTCTCTTTCCAAAGTTCTTGTCTTGTGGTGACAACAAGGAGCAACTGCAACAGTTTTTCTTTGAGTCGTGGTCTAAGTCTAGGATAGATCAAATTGAGGACATTACATTCATTGGTAGTTGGACATGGCTCTGAGTGTCACGTAATCAGAATAAACAACAGTGGCACAGACCTTGAGGTGTTACCACTGCCAGCACTGTCTACGATACAGGAGGAGGCAGACACTCGGCTGTTGCTTCACTGTGCACATGCCTCACAGTACAGCACAAATATTGTGATCAACAGTCCTGACACTGATGTGTTTGTATTGGCCATTTCGTTCTGCAGGGAAATTGGAGCAAACATCTACTTTCACACAGGTAAAGGAGAAAACAAACGCACCATACATGTACAGCAAATACAGAGACATCTAGGTGATAAAATATCAGATGCTCTGATTGGACTTCACTGTTTCACTGGCTGTGATACAGTAAGTGCTCTGTATGGCGTTGGTAAAGTGAAGGCAATTAAAACACTGCTTTCTAACGAAGACCATTGTGCCACAATGAGTAGGCTGGGAACAGCTTTTCAACTGCCAGCAGATCTGTATGAAGCTACAGAAGCATTTACGTGTGCACTCTATGACGTTAAAGACTGTAGGGATGTCAATTATGCAAGGTCTCAGCTGTTCAAGAGTGGAAAGTGCACAGACAGAAGTCTACCACCAAACAGGGATGCCTTGCATAACCACACCCAGCGGGCAAACTACCAGGCAGCCATATACAGAAGGTCCCTGAAGAGTCAGCCTGATGTTCCCCCACCAATGGCCCATGGTTGGAAGATTGAGGGAGACTTCTTTAGGATTGACTGGATGACACTTCCCCCAGCCCCTGTCGGCATCTTGGAGCTTGTGTACTGCTCCTGTAAAAAAACACAATGTGTCAAAGGGAGATGCACATGCAAATTGAAAGAGCTCCGATGTACAGACATGTGTCTTTGTGTGGACTGTGAGAACTTCCCAAATTAGGTATCAGTGTAGGCGTCTTTCTAGCAAGAAAGGGCATTCAACTGAGACTGCATTACTGTCGGTCACAGAAGCCCTACGGATTGCAAAAGCTGCTTCCAAATCTTCACTCCTCATTCTCCTTGATCTGTCTGCTGCCTTCGACACCGTGAACCATCAGATCCTTATGTCCAGCCTCTCATCACTGGGCATCACAGGAACTTCACTCGACTGGTTTGAATCCTATCTCACAGGTAGGTCCTTCAAAGTCGCATGGAGAGGCGAGGTATCCAGAGCACATCAACTGACCACAGGGGTTCCCCAGGGTTCAGTTCTCGGTCCCCTCCTCTTCTCCATCTACACTACATCACTGGGACACATCATACAGGCACATGGTTTCTCCTACCACTGCTATGCTGATGACACACAACTCTTCCTCTCATTTCGACCAGATGATCCCACAGTAGCTGCACGGGTCTCGAGCTGTCTGGCAGACATCTCCACATGGATGAAGGAACATCACCTACAGCTCAACCTGGCAAAGACTGAGCTGCTCGTCCTCCCTGCCAATCCGTCTCTACAGCACGACTTCACCATCCAGCTTGATTCATCATCAATCACACCATCAAGGTCGGTCAGAAATCTGGGAGTAACGTTTGATGACCAGCTGACCTTCACAGATCACATTTCAAAGACAGCTCGATCATGCAGGTTTGCGCTGCACAACATCAGGAAGATCAGACCTTTCCTAACTGAGCACGCAACACAACTCCTCGTCCAGGCCCTGGTCATTTCTAGGCTTGACTACTGCAATGCTCTTCTGGCCGGACTTCCAGCATGTGCTACCAAACCTCTTCAGATGATCCAGAATGCTGCAGCTCGTCTTGTCTTCAACGAGCCCAAGAGGGCCCACGTCACCCCTCTGTTAATCTCTCTGCACTGGCTACCTCTCGCTGCTCGCATCAAGTTCAAGGCATTGACGCTTGCTTACAGATCTATCACAGGCTCAGCTCCCTCCTACCTTCACTCACTCCTACGAGCCTACATCCCCACCAGACGCCTACGATCAATCAACAAGCGACGTCTCGTGGTTCCATCACAGAAAGCCACAAGATCACTTTCCAGATCATTCTCATTCACAGTTCCATGCTGGTGGAACACTCTCCCCACCCTCATCCGGAATGCTGAATCCCTGACAACATTCAAAAAACAGCTGAAAACCCATCTCTTCCATGAGCACCTAAACTCATAAAAAAAAAAAAAATAAAAAAAAAAAAAACCTTTCCCTTAAAATCCCACTTATCATGCTTATGCTACTCTGAATAATGCCTGAACTTCGTATTCTGAACACTTCTTGCGTTGTTGTTGTCTTTTGCCTCTTCATGATGACTCGCTTAATTTAGTCCTGATTTGTAAGTCGCTTTGGATAAAAGCGTCTGCTAAATGACTAAATGTAAATGTAAATGTAAATGTAGCAAGCGGAAAGAGAAATGTAAAAAAAAAAAATTGTTTTAATTACTTTGTTGTTGTTTGATAAAATGTATAACATTTAGGATAAATATTGTAATGTAATGTTATTTGATACATAGTATCTCTTCCATGACTAGCTATTAGGATATCTGCTGTTGATGTAAACCTATTTAATACATGTTATCTCTTCCATGCCTAGCTAGTAACGTTAGGTTGTCTGTAGTTGATGTAACGTTAATCGTATATAACGTTAGCTAGCTAATAACGTTACATGGTATCTCTTCCATGACTAGCTATTGGGTTGTGTAGCTAGTATATGTAACTTATATAATAAATGTTATCTTTTTCACGTCAATCTCTGTCTAGTAACTTAATCGTCTTTCATATCCTAATTTACGGCGCTACAGCCTGATAGAATAACTGTGTTTACGTCAACGTTAACATGCACTGCTAAAATTACATCTAGCTAACATTTACATGCTAACACGTTAGCTCTGCATCTCCTCAAAACAAATGTTTTCTTCTCTGTGATCTGTAACGTTGTGTCATTTCTAACATGTGTAACGTTACCTGTAAATACAAACATAAAACGGAATAACGTTATACGTTAACGGTTTACAGAGTTCATGCACTAAGCTAACATTAGCTAACGTTATAAGATAGGTACAAACAGCAGTTACACGGAGTACTTACCGGAGCCATTACACCTGGAATCTTGGATGCCGCTGTTAATGTTTCTCGACTTCGGATAGGATTCCTGCAGGAAAATGTTTGATTGTGTAGTTTTCTATGGTGATTTCCCCAAGATTTTACACCATAGAAAGTGCTCCCGCTTTTATGGCATGTAAATTACTCATGGATGTAGCTAGCTAGAGACCGCTACAGTCGTGGTAATGGGATATTTTGAATGAATATTATTGGCAGACGTTATTCACGTAACGATAGAATTCGTTTTTTCATTGGTTAGATGTATAGTACTCCCTCGCGTTTGCCTAATCCGTTTATTAAATGTAAATTTATTTTTCAAGAAAATATGATCGACTTCACACTGCCAACAAACGGATACGTGTTCAAAAAAAATTTATTTAGTTTATGTGAAAAAAGCAGCTACTCTATCCTCGAGGATCTATCATTTCAAAAACTAAAGCAGATAGCAGCGTTCGGCCCACCGTCTAAATGTTTGAGGTTTGAGATTTAGGTCTATATGTGCCTTTGGCCTTTTTTATTTATATTAAACTGACTTTTTTATATTCCATATTTCCTTTTATTTGAATTCCTTTTTAATAAATGTCAAGTCACCTTTATATAGCGCTTTTTACAATACAGATTGTTTCAAAGCAGCTTTGCAGAGATAACAGGAAGATAATGCAACAAAGTTTGTTTCCAGAAGAAAATAGCGTCACAAGTCCAGCTTAAGTAGGCTCAGTGGTATATACACTCACCTATAGGATTATTAGGAACACCTGTTCAATTTCTCATTAATGCAATTATCTTATCAACCAATCACATGGCAGTTGCTTCAACGCATTTAGGGGTGTGGTCCTGGTCAAGACAATCTCCTGAACTCCAAACTGAATGTCAGAATGGGAAAGAAAGGTGATTTAAGCAATTTTGAGCGTGGCATGGTTGTTGGTGCTAGACGGGCCGGTCTGAGAATTTCACAATCTGCTCAGTTACTGGGATTTTCACGCACAACCATTTCTAGGGTTTACAAAGAATGGTGTGAAAAGGGAAAAACATCCAGTATGCAGCAGTCCTGTGGGCGAAAATGCCTTGTTGATGCTAGAGGTCAGAGGAGAATGGGCCGACTGATTCAAGCTGATAGAAGAGCAACTTTGACTGAAATAACCACTCGTTACAACCGAGGTATGCAGCAAAACATTTGTGAAGCCACAACACGCACAACCTTGAAGCGGATGGGCTACAACAGCAGAAGACCCCACCGGGTACCACTCATCTCCACTACAAACAGGAAAAAGAGGCTACAATTTGCACGAGCTCACCAAAATTGGACAGTTGAAGACTGGAAAAATGTTGCCTGGTCTGATGAGTCTCGATTTCTGTTGAGACATTCAGATGGTAGAGTCAGAATTTGGCGTAAACAGAATGAGAACATGATCCATCATGCCTTGTTACCACTGTGCAGGCTGGTGGTGGTGGTGTAATGGTGTGGGGGATGTTTTCTTGGCACACTTTAGGCCCCTTAGTGCCAATTGGGCATCGTTTAAATGCCACGGCCTACCTGAGCATTGTTTCTGACCATGTCCATCCCTTTATGACCACCATGTACCCATCCTCTGATGGCTACTTCCAGCAGGATAATGCACCATGTCACAAAGCTCGAATCATTTCAAATTGGTTTCTTGAACATGACAATGAGTTCACTGTACTAAAATGGCTTATTTAATTAAATATTCAGATGTTTTTGTGACTATGTTCAGACAGGGTGTTTATTTTAGTCTTTAGTCTGTTTATATATATATATATATATATATATATATATATATATAAATAAACATTTTTAAGATATACTTTCTTCATGCAGTTGTTTTAAGGCCCTGACACAGGCGACTAGAGTAGGCTTTAGTCATTGCTTGCTTCGGACAGACCTGCCCCCACTGCTAAAAAAAATCCTAAAGGAAACACTGGCATGCTGTTGTGTCTCTGCTGCTTCTCATCTTTCACTGTATCTTATGGTTCTATATGACACACGCAGCCACAATGTTTCAGAATTTTCACATCCTAGCCTTGTATTTAATGCATTATGCATTGTCTTTCACTGTATTTAATGCATTATGCATTGTCTTTCACTGTATTTAATGCATTATGCATTGTCTTTCACTGTATTTAATGCATTATGCATTGTTTTTCACTGTATTTAATGTAGTATGTACTGTTTTTTACTGTATCTTGTAAAGTGCTTTGTGATGGTTATCCACTATGAAAGGAAATACAATAAAGACTGATTGATTGGTTGTGCTGTTATCTTACAAGGCCCTGAATGGATTAGCACCCAGTTATTTGCAGGAGTTACTGACCTTGTATCTTTGAAACCACACTCTGAGATCACAGGATGCGGGGCTGCTGGTTATTCCGAGGGTCAACAAAAGCAACAAGGGAGATAGTTTATTTTCTTGTAGAGCTCTGAAATTATGGAATGCTCTGCCTTCATTTGTCAGGGAAGCTGAGACCGTTACAGTTTTCAAGTCAAGACTAAAAACACATTTTTATAAAGTGGCTTTCTTGTCTTAGTGGGTTTTAATATAACTTTGAAGTTGCTGTTTTTGTATCATTATGCTTTACTGTTATTTAATTCTGTTATTTAAATGGTCTGATCATGGCAGTTGTATGTGTGACATGCTATATAAATATATTGTGGTTTATTCTTTTTTTTCTGCTATGTGCTGGACAGAGCCTTGCGATTCAAAAAGCACTAATAATCACTTGGTACAGTAAATGAAGCAATGTCTAGTTCTCTTAAGCAAAATAACAGTCCACTGTTTTATACATTATTGAATGTGTTTTTTGTTTTTAAAGCTTGTAACTGTAATAACTAGTTGGATATTTGAATTCACCTTCATGCTGTTGGAGGAACTACACATGCACCGGTACAGACTGATATCACAAGAGTTACCCCAAAAAATCCACCCACTGGCCATTGAAGGAACAGTGAGCATGAACATTAGAAGAAAACAGGTTTCTAGTTGTAAATCTTTTTTAATAAGACAAGCAGAGTGAAGGTTCACCATCTTTAACATCCTTACAAGATTGCATGCAAACTGTGAAAACTGCTACTGTATTTGTAATAAACCTAATGCCTGAATGTTTTTTAAAGGGGTCATATAATGCCATTTTTGTACAAGCTAATATGATTCTTTAGGGTCTAAATTAAAAGTTTGTAATATACTTTAATTAAAAATTCTCATTAGTATTGTAAGAAAACACTCATTTTACCTGGTCAAAAACAGCTCTGTTTTCAGCACGCCGTATCAGTGCATGTGTCTTTAAATGATAATGAGCTTTGCTCACCCCGCCCCTCTGTTCTGTGGGTACACCGTATTAGACATTCTCTGACCGTATCTAACACAATAACCACGTGTTATTCGTTATAAACGTGGGATTATGAATTATATTGAGAACGTCGTACATAGAAAACATGCCGTAATGTACCCTGAGTGTAAACCTTAGACGCATTCATCGTGAAGCCTGCAGCAAGGTTTGCAAATTTCGCAAAGATTAATATAAATACTAATATAAAGGTTAATAAAACATTACACTCACATCTTCTGGAGGTTCAGCAGGAACACGTTGGTACCGATCCGTTTTTTCTCGTTTGTGAAGCTGTCTGGTGTGAAATGATTTGCGCAAACATGAAAGCACAGACGATCGTGGGGAATCCCCGTGAGGGAATCCCCGCGTCAATCCTTTGGGCATATCGCTTCAAAAACAAAACTCAGCCACTGCTTCTTCAACGGCTCGGATTTAGGAACATCCAAATGACTGCTGTGTTCCTTATTACATCTAAGAACAGAACACCACAATCGCTTAGACGCCATTCTACTCCAGCATATCAACAATGGCGGACTACTATGACGACGGCTGTCACAGCTTGCTCAGGGCGGGTCTTGTGTTGAAACACGGCTGTCAATCACAATAGCGGGAGGGGCGTACGATCTTATGACGTCACAATATCGAACGGCTTGATTTCAGAGATGGTCAAACATATAAGGAGATTAAAACAAAACCACTGGATGGATTTTTATCATGATAGGATGGTTGTGTACAGGCACTGCCAACAGACATTTCAGTGCAATCAACTTGTAAAAGTGCATGTACCATTATATGACCCCTTTAAAGCATCTGCTACTGATTGACATACAGAAACTGTTTCACAGAAATGAACTGGTAAAATTAACTTGTTATTTGATATTTGGTTATTTTCTAAGTTCATCTTTTTCTGTCGTACCTCCACTGCTAACAGTAAATTTGCAGCAGACATCCGGAGCATCTTTAGCAGCCTCTATGTTCTGTATCCCATCACGGTACACTCTGCTTAGCATCTTTCCATTATCAGCTTTAAAGAGGACTTTCTCATCCTCAATGAAGACTTGGAATTCGCAGCATACATCAGGTACATGCTTAGCAGCCCAAATATAGTCAATCCCACTACAGTGAATTCTACTGAGGTACATGCCCCGCTTGTCCCTCAGAAGGATATTGCCATTGTGAGCCCTGGACACCTTGAACTTGCACCAGTCATCACTGTGGATCTTGGCAGCCTCAATGTTGTAGATGTCACTATTACAATTAATGCTGGACCAGAACATGCCATTGTCTGCTATTAAAGCGACCCCCTTCTCTGTACCAATGTAACTCTTCAAAGGACCCAGACTCTCCACTGAGACTGCAAAAGAATTACAATTATTCATTCACGTCCATTCATTCTATACATTGTAAAGATCCTACTGGTAAACTCTTGAATACAGTATTATAATTATATTTACACGTTTCCTTTATCCAGTGGTATTATGTGAGCTAACACACTGTTTTATACATTATTGAATGTGTTTTTTGTTTTTAAAGCTTGTAAATTGAGCGTCAGCGTCAGTTCTGGCAGGCCAGGTAGTCAAGACGCTGCTAATGCTGTTTGCTAACAACCCTGTCCCGTCAGCTGATCTGCTCCAGCTGAGCTGCATTAGCTCGTTAACTCCCCTCGCTGCTCAATGGCCAAAGCTCTATTTAAAGCACATTCAGTTTGCTCATACATGCTTGCTGCTCGCTTCTGCTGCCCGCCACCTCCCCAGCTCCTCCTTATGCATAACGTGGCATTGCTTATGTCATGTTGCCTGCTCTGTTCACAGGGGGGAAATTTTAGCTCTCACAGTCCTAAACTGTGTGAGCGTTCCCTAATGCTGCTGCTGCTGTCCTCTGACTCTCTGCTATTTCATGGTGCTCATGAAAGGTCAGAGGACTCCCTGAACAGAGCCATACCGCCAAATTTCAATTCCGGAACATCAAAATTCTTTATTTTTATTGTCTGTGTGTTCTTGACTTAATGGACCTGACAGAACTGTAATAACTAGTTGGATATTTGAATTCACCTTCATGCTGTTGGAGGAACTACACATGCACCAGTACAGACTGATATCACAAGAGTTACCCCAAAAAATCCACCCACTGGCCATTGAAGGAACAGTGAGCATGAACATTAGAAGAAAACAGGTTTCTAGTTGTAAATCTTTTTTAAGTCAAGGCGTACTTGCCACCAGTCCTGTTTTGCCCCCTCGTGGGTTTTGTTTTCTGTTTGTGTAGAAATAAACCTTGAGTGTCAGCATATGGTCTGCGTTTGGGTTCATCTCTCTTAACCACCTCCATGCCATGATGCCATGAACCTGTTGTGTTCAGACTTTTAGTTTGTTTATCTTCAGTCATGTCTCCTTTGTTCTAGTTTCCCGCCACTCTTTAGTCACTATGGTTACACTCCTTTGCCAGTCTATTTAACCCTCTGATGGTCTTTATTTATGTCTACACTCGAGTTCTTTGGGGTCTCTAGAGACCCCAGACAATAACATTTAATTTTGTAACAAGATAATAGTTTTTTTTTTTTACAAATGTAATTTTATTCTGTTTGTTAATGTTTTTACTCAACATTTGTGCAGTTTTTGGAGAATTTATGATATTTTTAAAATTTCTATAAATAAATAAATAAATATTTAAATAGCCTTTTTACAAAAAAAAACTGCATTTGATGTAAAATTCACTTTATAAAAGACCCAGATTTCTAACTTTCATTCATGGGGATAACATGGATGATTTTAAATGGTTTAATGTAACATTTATGCCCATTTTTTGGAAAATGCATTTTTAAAGTAAAAAATAATAATTTTAACCACTAGATGGCTATAGAGCTCCAGTATACCGTAAATCCTCTAATAAAGGCCCGGGCCTTTATTTTACTCAAGCGCATCGCGGCCCAGGCCTTTATTGGAAGGAGGCCATAATTAGAGACAGGCCTTTATTTGTATTTGAGCAAAACGGACTACCAGTAGAATGAATAAAAACGAGATTTTGTGTCTATTTTAACCTATAAAATACTAGGTTAATTTATTGAAAACGTACAGTTAGTTACCATATAACATTATGGTATGCATACAGAACATTAACAACAAATAAATATAATATAAATAATATTTTTTGTGAAAAGCAATGATTCATTTTGAAACAGTATTTGTTCCAGCAGTAGTAACGTTAGCTCCACAACAGCACGCATCTGTGCATTCATTGATTTCATTCATTCACACACTAGAAACGCGTGTCTTTTTGCGTGTAACTTACAGACACTATTGCGATTAGAACAAAGCAAATAGAACTGACCTATTTCTCAGCTGGATCCGTTGCTCCTCGAAATAATACTTCCAAGCACTTCTGAGGTAAATTTTCCAGGATTATTATTACTTAGATAGATGTGTGTTATCCAGCTGATTGTGGGTGTTCAGGTTTGCGTGGATCGCCTCAGATTATTTGCGTTTGAATAGCGCGCGCTCTCGTAATTAAGAGATCAAAGTCAACAGAGTATTTTGAAACTCGTTTGCACTTAAGAAAAAAAGCGAGCCTATCGCGCCAGTGCGATTGTCGATCCCAGGGGGTTAAAAAATAGATTTTCGCCAAAAATCCTCTTTGGCTCCGCAGCTGCCATGGTAAACAACATTAGCCTACCGGTGACTGAATTCTCACGTGCGAGTCAAGAGCGAAGTGATTGACATGACCAGGCTACCATAGCTATGGCTTGGATTCATTAGCAAACATTGCCCCCCTGTGGTATTTGCATGTTACTATCACAAGCATAATGTTGTGGCCTGCCCAGAAAAACGTTGTATCTAATAATAGCCCCGGCCACTATTAGAGACCGGCCTTTATTTACCTCCGCCAACAGCGAGACCGGCCAATGTTAGAGACCCGGCCACTAATGGAATACAGGCCACTATTAGAGGATTTACGGTATGCTATTTGCTATTAGACTACCTGAAAGATATCTTTTCACAAGTTGGATTCAGTTGGATTCATATCTAAATATTATAAAATCACAATTTTTGTCAAAGTTTAGCATTTTTTGTACCAAAAACCCCCCCAGTTTTTCAATAATGTTACATTATGATTAGAATCAAACCTGAACAAAATGTTACAAAGAGAAATGTTGGAGTCTTTTAAAAGATTTTATCATTTATTTCAATCATTTATTTTTAATCTAATTCTAGATTCTAGACACACACAATTGTGTGTGTGTGTGTGTGTGTGTGTGTGTCTGAGAGATAAAGAGAGAGAGAGTGTGTGTGAGTACACATTGTCGATGTGCCAGTGTCACCACACCACTTTATATTTGTAGTGGTTCCACATTTTGGATGATTTTATTTGACACATTATAGCCTTACAAATGTTCCTGTGTGTGTATGTGTGTGTGTGTGTGTGTGTGTGTGTGTGTGTGTGTGTGTGTGTGTGTGTGTGTATGTGTGTGTGTGTGTGTTTACATTTTCAATGTGTCAGTATCACCAATTTATTTTTGTGGTGGTACTGCATTTTGGATGATTTTATTTTACAAATTATAGCCTTACAAATGTTCCTGTGTGTGTGTGTGTGTGTGTGTGTGTGTGTGTGTGTGTGTGTGTGTGTGTGTGTGTGTGTGTGTGTGTGTGTGTGTGTGTGTGTGTGTGTGTGTGTGTGTGCGTGTGTGTGTGTCTGAGTGTGTGTGTGTGTGTGTTTACATTTTCAATGTGTCAGTATCACCAATTTATTTTTGTGGTGGTACTGCATTTTGGATGATTTTATTTGACAAATTATAGCCTTACAAATGTTCCTGTGTGTGTGTGTGTGTGTGTGTGTGTGTGTGTGTGTGTGTGTGTGTGTGTGTGTGTGTGTGTGTGTGTGTGTGTGTGTGTGTGTGTGCGTGTGTGTGTGTCTGAGTGTGTGTGTGTGTGTGTGCACATTTTTCAATGTGTCAGTATCACCAATTTATTTTTTGTGGTGGTACTGCATTTTGGATGATTTTATTTGACAAATTATAGCCTTACAAATGTTCCTGTGTGTGTGTGTGTTTGTGTGTGTGTGTGTGTGTGTGTGTGTGTGTGTGTGTGTGTGTGTGTGTGTGTGTGTGTGTGTGTGTGTGTGTGTGTGTGTGTGTGTGTGTTTGTGTGTGTGTGTGTGTGTGTGTGTGTGTGTGTGTGTGTGTGCACATTTTTCAATGTGTCAGTGTCACCAATTTATTTTTGTGGTGGTACTGCATTTTGGATGATTTTATTTGATAAATTATAGCCTTACAAATGTTCCTGTGTGTGTGTGTGTGTGCACATTTTTCACCGTGTCAGTGTCACCAATTTAGTTTTGTGGTGGTACTGCATTTTGGATGATTTTATTTTACAAATGATAAGAGAACAGTTTTTATAGTCTCAAAAATGTATTCCTCTATATGTGTGTGTGTGTGTGTGTGTGTGTGTGTGTGTGTGTGTGTGTGTGCGCTTGTTGTGAGCAAAATAATTCAGCATTGTGGATGCTTTTTGAATTGGTGGAAGTGTGCCACTTTATTTCTGTCATTTCTGTCGATGTGTTCTGCGTTGTTTCTGATTTTGATGATGAATTTTGTCTAT
Source organism: Rutilus rutilus (assembly GCA_021464565.1). Taxonomy (NCBI): domain Eukaryota; kingdom Metazoa; phylum Chordata; class Actinopteri; order Cypriniformes; family Leuciscidae; genus Rutilus; species Rutilus rutilus. The sequence goes on along the minus strand of JAJAQA010000012.1, from coordinate 40,669,032 downwards.
TTTGATTGCGGGGTCTCCAGAGACAAAGCAATTCGTCAAATATCAGTCATAATACAGGTTAGACAATAATAATAAAGTGCTAAGATTATCACAAATAAACAAAAGATTTTGATGCATGTCATTCATATTAATTCGTATATTCCACCCCATACCCGCTACAATCACTGTAAGCATGCAGACGCATTTAAGACAATTTGATTTAAAACAATATACAATAAGATTCGTTAACAACGTGTTCTTCTAAAATAAGAGCGAGACACAAATCCGTGAGTACAGTTTACAAACCCGTGGGAACGGATTGCGAAAGCGTGGAAACAGATTGTGAATTTGTGGGTACAGATTGCAAAAACTGAAGGCACGGTTTACAAATCTGAGAGCGCGGATTAGAAACTCGTGGGTACGGTTTATTAATCCGTGGGCACGATTTGTTAAACCGAGGGAACAGTTTGAGAATTCGTGAGTACGGTTTATAGACTGAGCGGACGGATTTCAAAACCGTCGCTACGGATTGTTTTGTTTTTTTTCTCCCAGGTGACTTCCCGGGCTCCGTACTAAGGTGATAGATCAGTGATGAGAATATTGCTTGAGAATAAATTATACAACAAAAAAAAAATCTTTTTTCTATAACTAGTTAGTGTTCTCTGTCTAGATTAAGGAGCTTTACACACAACCTTATTAGAGTTAAATAGGCCTATTTGATGACCTGTCATGTCATATATTTCATGTAGACTTGATTTGGGTGTGAACAGTGGTCATTTACATATAGCCAACAACAACATTTTGGCCAGTGAAAATGCTGAGTGGCTAGTAACTTTGGGAAACTGTGGCAAGTCCTGAAGACTACAAATTTAATATTTGTGTGCTTCATCTTATGTCTCGAAATTACCACACATGTACTATTTTGTTGATTCATATTTGAGCAAAAAAGGGAATAAAAAGCATTTTAGTAGGAACTGTACACTAACCTGGAATGAAGGTATCCTTGCGGCAGTCATACAGCATACCAGGATACAGAGGTCTTCCAAGAGCTGCCACTTCAATGGGCTGTGATGCCATGGCTGCAGTAAATAACAATGAACAACAGGGATATTTACACATTTGAAGTTTAACAATAACTAATTTATCATTCTAAAAATGTTTTTACTTGTTACTGATTTCATTAGTTCACACATTGTTTTGAGGATAATAAAGGCATAAATCCTTCCTTCATTGAATGCAATCAGTTAAATAATTTCTAACCATTACCTGCGGTGAAATGACATAGGAAGATATATTTTTGTTCCTAATGCATTTTGAGTCTTCTTGCAATACTGCTGAGATCTAAACACCTCATAATTTGTAGGTGGCTATTCACACTGTCATAACATTACCTGCTCGTATCATATTAAAGTGGTATCTCACCTGGGGTCCTTGCGTGTATTCGGTATGTTAAGAAATGAAGTCGTCTGGTAAAGTCTTCAGTCTGAGGCCAACTGGGTTGTTTGGTCATATTTATAGTACTATTGGTCAGGAAATGTTTCCTTAAAGCCTTTTCACTGGAAGAAAAACTTCCACAGAAATCTGTTAGATGGTGTATTGCTCAACAAGAGGGTAATAAACTGGCTCTGATTACATTTATAAACCTTTCAGACTAAACCATTCCCTCCTGTGTTTTGATTTAGTGTCTGTTACTGTGATTAACTGTCCTTTGTCTGTTTTTTTTTTTTTTTTTTTACTGCATTTCATCACTCTTAATTCATTTTACATCATTCCGGACATGTTAATTCTTACAAAAACAGTTTGGTAACCCTTTATTTGATTGTCTCTTTTGAACATTCTGTTAACTATAAGACACTTTGCAATGTCTCTCATTAGAGTATTAGTAGATTGTCTGCTTCATTTCTGATAATTACTTTATTGTACCCAGTAAGCAATTTTGCATTTAAAAGACGTCTAATAGCCGTTTAATAGCTAAATCGTGACTACTGATTGACCATGTCATGAAATGACACTGATATCTTGTAGCTATTGACATTGGTAACATGATGGGATATCAACCATCTAGTGCGCTGCCTGACCAAAAACTACAATGAATCAATTTTGACTATAAGTTGGCTACAAATAGCATAGAACATGTCAAAGAATTGTAATCACCTTGTAATCACTGTTGACTTTGCTAACATGATGGAATATCATACATCTCGCAAGTTATTTTTGCAAAAATTACATGTGACCAAATTCAAGGTTATTTTGTCAGGTCACTCATAGCCGGACAATCGGGTGTATGGTTAACCTAGATGGTGAAATGACGGCTATTGCTTGCTGGGTACTGACTATAAGTAACTTTGCAAGTACATGTCAGCTTATTCTAACCCTTACCTTACCAGTCTACTAATACTCTACCAACTCTTTAATGAGAGTTAGTAGACATGCAGGTGCAACGTCACTTATAGTCAACAGAATGTTTTGAAGGGACCATCAAAATAAAGTGAAACTGTTTCCTCTTTGCTGCTTTTATGGCTTTGCTCACATAAGCATCATAATGGTTATTTGATCAGTAATGTTATAAATAACGTTATAAAGCTATTCATGTTTAATTTCTCTTCTGGAAACTTGCTGGAATTGCTCCGTTTATTATGATTATATCCCATGTTACTTGGTGTGTCTTTTTATCTGACACCTTTAACCCCATGATTATTCAGAAAGACACTTCTTCTTGTTCTTTTTTGAGGCTCAGTTTGTAGTTATAAGTAAAGTCTCACAGGAGGCAATCGTAACAACAAAAACACTGTTACATTCGTGACAGATTGTAGCTGCATTGTTTCTGTTGTTCTTGCGGTCTCCTTTTTCCTCCTCTAGGATTGGTCCTGGAGGTAATGAAAGGCTGTTGGTGATTGGACCAAAGAAGAGATCCGAACTATCCAGACTCTCTCTGCCTCTTTGATTGCTCTTGATTGTTGTGCTGCTGTGTGTTAAGACTGTGATTTCTGTGATCTCTCTCTCGTGGTGTTTAACAGAGTGCTGTTAGTTACTTTTGCTACAGTTTGATCTTTTGACAACATCAATGCCCTATTGATCCTGTCTGTATAACTTCTTCATTATTTGAGAAGCCGTAGGGGGTGAGTGCCTTATTTATTGTGTAGGCCAAAAGGCCACCACTTTTTCTCCTGTTTATTGGTTAGATAAGGAGGTTGGGTATGTCATGGCATGCTTTGTTTCTTTTATTTTGATTCATAGGGAAGTTAGTTGTTCTTGTGGGAAGTTAGTTTCTGTTTGTTTATTGTTTTAGGCATTAGCTCACCACTGAAGTTTTGCTTCCAAACTGTTTTGTTGTTTCTTATTTGTCTGTTTTGTTTAAGAAATTGATTTGTTAAAACCATGAATATCATTATGAAAACAGCCCAGAGAACAATAAAATAAAAATAAAAATGGGAAAATACAAAGTATTTGTTTGTCATTTATGTTACACCCTGACCTAGACCAGGGACCGTAACAACACTTACAGTAGGCAGTCCACCAAAATGTTGGTACCGCCGCCCGACCACAGCGTTAAATGCAACCTAGTCACATGTGACACTCGTTCCTTTAATCATCACCAGGTGGTGCAAAGGTATGATTTGGAACATTGCTCGGTAGCGCTGGAAATGTAGGTCACCTCACCTGTAGGCTACTTGTAAATGAAGATAAAGTAATAAAACTATAATACAGCATTATAACATTTAATCTCATCTCAGCTAATTATTTATCATATAAATGCTTAATGTTTCAGCTATTTGACTTCTTGTATGAGCCATATTCATATTGTATTTTATGTAATTTTGTCCTGTGCCACTAGGGGGCTGTATGTGCTTTGTGGCTCAGCTGATCTCGGATCAGCCCGGGAGGCCATTTAACTTAGAGGAAACCCAGACACAGGTGTTGCTGATTGGGAAGCAAACAATTTTCGACTGTGCCTTTATGTCTTTGTGCCTTGCCTTTGTGGTGAACAATTCGGTTTGTTGTTTTTGTTATATGTATTATGAGTTAAGATATTGCCGCTGTATGATATATGGAGGAAAATAAACTTGCTATATAATACTTAACATTAATGAATTTTCCGTTTGTTTGGTGTGAGGTCGCACGGGCACACGTCTAAAATTAATCCGCTTAGCAACCAGTACTAGACTTTGTTTAGGACTTAGTCAGTACACTTCTGTTACAGTGAAATATTACATCGACAGCAGTGGATAAATGTGCTTGTACTGTATAGTACTGGCCAGTAGATTATTACTGTCATGGACTGTTCGCTCGTTGGCCAGAGGAGAACTGGCCCCCGACTGAGCCTGGGTTCTCCCAAGGTTTATCTCTCCATTCTGTCACCTGATGGAGTTTTGGTTCCTTGCCACTGTTGCCTTGGCTTTTGGCTTGCTTAGTTGGGGACATTTAATATTCAACAATATTATTGATCTGCCTTATTATGGGTGGACGATGATGCAATTTTCTTCTAGAAACAAACTTTGTTGTATTATTTTTATGTTATCAATGTGAAGCTGCTTTGATACAATCTGTATTGTAAAAAGCACTATATAAATAAAGGTGACTTGACTGGGTTGGTGAAAGGAGCAAGGACTCAAGGGCAGAAAACAAATAGGTATTTATTAAAAAAAAAAAAACCAACAACACTAGTACAAACTAAAACTCCCCGTGGGGGAAAACAGGACAGGCATCAGCAGGAACAGGAAACACAAGGGAACATCGACAACGAACCAGCACAGGACTGCAAACACAGGGAGACTAAATCGGAAGCAAACAAAAGAGGGTAACGAGAAAGGCAGGTGCGGCAAATGAATCAATAATCAGGTAACAAGATGGGAGGGGCTAGACAATTGACAGGAGAGCACATGGCACAAGGAAAAACATGACAAGCCATGTGCTCACAACAAACCAGACTATACCCAACACATGACAGACCGGGAATGCCGGAGCTCTGTTATCAACCCAAGATGTAACAAACAGAAGTGACAGATCTCTGATATTTACACAATAAATAAAATGATTGAAAAGGTGGATTACTCTGAATCAGTCAGTCACGTTTGACGTTATCTCAGTGACTGACGAATTGGGATCTCGTCTGAGAGCCCAATTACCTTCAAGTGGTACAGAGCAAGCCAATGGACATTGGCGAGTGAGATTTGCATTGTGTAATAAATATTGGAGAACAATTGCAATTTGAACAATTTTCTGATAAAGCTTCTTCTGAACACTCCCCAGAAGTTAGTTTCTGTTTATTTTTTTATTTTTTTGCATTAGCTCACCCCTGAAGATTTTTCTTAAATCTTTTCTTTGTTTGTTTGATTCTTTCTTTTCAATACATTTTTTTGTAAAAGATGAAGTACATCGCTCTGAAAACAAACAAGAGAGCAAGAAAAGACAAAAATAAAAAAAATGCTAACTAAGAGGTATTTGTTTATGTTACACTCCTGACCTAGACCAGGGACCGTAACAGTGTATAGCTATAGGGACATGACATGTTTAGGGGTCTTGAAACCACATGTGTTTTTAAAGAGAACTTTGAACATCTCTGGCTTCAAACATAGAAAATGTGTGAGGTTGTAGAAGGGTCAAAGGGGCTGTGATGGAGAAACTTACCATATAAAGCTTTTAATGTACGTGCTGCATAAAATAAGTGTGAAAGACAATAATAGAGAATTTGAATATGTGCTTGTGCAAGCTTATGCTAATAGAGGGACTAGGATAAGTCCCAAGTAATTACCTTATAAGGGAATCGGCTGTACTATAATGACAGCCCATAGTGTAAAGGCGGCCCAAAAGCCTGGAATAGGTTTTTTCAGGGCCGCATTTCGGGTGAAGACTTTTACATGTTTCTATTATTTTTGCTTTAGAGATTTTGTCAAGTCAAGTCATCTTCATTTATATAGCGCTTTTAACAATGTAGATTGTTTCAAAGCAGCTTTACAGAGATAAACATAGAATTTAAGGTAACAGAGATTGGCTTGGCTTTATAGTGGTTCTTTAATAAAGTTATTTTCCAGCTAAAGTTAGTTTTGATTGATTCGCTTCTGTTGCAACGATCATTTGTTATTAAATTAGGGGCCACTAAGACGACACCATTCTCTCTACACAGACTTTAAACGCGAACCTGTGAGAAACGCTGATGGCGGTCACATGCGCATTAAGAATTGGTTCTATAGTTATGTGTGTTTGAATATATGTGCACAGGTTTGTAATTCCCTACAGACCAAGCCTAAACAAAGTTCTGGTGTTTCCTTATAATTCTGATACAGAATTGTATTTTATTTTATCAATTCGGGGACAATAACGCGAATTGAGTTTTCCCGACGACGCTTTATCTGTAGAGTGATAAAGGGATCCTCCATAGGGAGAGACTAGTTGGCACTCCAGCACTGCGTTGTCATCGGGTCCAGGCGAAGGTCCTTCATCAGATCTGGATACGGCCTGGATCCGGCAGGCTGCGGGAAAACCTCGGGATAAACAAAGACACTAAAATTAGCGTAGATGCCATTCTTCTCATGATGTAACGAGTACATCAGGATTTATGGGAAGTGTTCCCGGTTCCAGCTGACCTGATCTATGCAGCCTAACATTGGATTATAGAAGTCTATAATGTATTATGTGAATGCTAGGTCAAAGAGATGTGTCTTTAATCTGGCTTTGAACTGACAGAGTGTGTCTGCTTCCCAGACAATGGTAGGAAGACTGTTCCAGAGTTTTGGCACTAAATAGGAAAAGGATCTACCGCCAGCAGTCGATTTTGATATTCTAGGTATTATCAACTGGCCGGAATTTTGAGATCGCAATAGACGTAAAGGACTATAATGCGTTAAGAGCTCGCTCAAGTACTGCGGAGCTAAACCATTTAGTGCTTTGTAAGTAACCTGCAATATTTTAAAATTGATGCGATGTTTAATAGGGAGCCAGTGCAGTGTTGACAGAACCGGGCTAATATGGTCATACTTCCTGGTTCTGGTAAGAACTCGAGCTGCTGCGTTTTGAACCAGCTGTAGTTTGTTTATTAAGCGTGCAGGGCAACCACCCAGTAGAGCATTACAATAGTCTAGCCTTGAGGTCATGAACGCATGAACTAATTGTTCCGCATTTGTCAATGAGAGCATATGACGTAATTTAGATATATTTTTAAGATGGAAAAATGCGGTTTTACAGATACTAGACACGTGACTTTCAAATGAAAGACTGGTATCAAAGAGCACACCCAGGTTCCTAACCGACGACGAAGACTTAACAGAGCAGCCATCAAGTGTTGGACAGTATTCTAGATTATTACGTGAGGAAGTTTTTTGTCCAATAATTAGAATCTCTGTTTTTTAAGAATTTAGAAGTAGGAAATTACGAGTCATCCAATTTTTTATATCTGCTATGCATTCCGTTAATTTTGTGAATTGGTAAGTTTCGTCAGGGTGTGAAGAAATATAGAGCTGAGTATCATCAGCATAACAGTGAAAGCTAATTCCATGTTTCCTAATGATATCTCCTAAGGGTAGCATGTACAGAGTGAACAGCAGCGGCCCTAGTACTGAGCCTTGTGGTACACCATACTGAACTTGTGATCGATGAGACATCTCTTCATTTACTGCTACAAACTGATAACGGTCAGATAAGTAATGCAATTCCACTAATGCCAACATATTGTTCAAGTCTATTTAAAAGAACGTTGTGGTCGATAGTGTCAAATGCAGCACTAAGATCGAGTAACACTAATAGAGAGATACAACCACGATCGGATGATAAGAGCAAATCATTTGTGACTCTAACGAGAGCTGTCTCAGTACTATGGTACGGTCTAAATCCTGACTGGAAATCCTTGCAGATATCATTTCTTTCAAGAAAGGAACATAGTTGTGAGGATACTGCTTTTTCTAATATCTTTGACAGAAAAGGCAGATTCGAGATCGGCCTGTAATTGACTAATTCTGTAGGATCAAGTTGCGTTTTTTTAACAAGCGGTTTAATCATAGCCAGCTTAAAGTTTTTTGGTACGTATCCCAGAGACAAAGACGAATTAATGATATTAAGAAGATGATCTATGACCTCTGGAACCATCTCTTTCAGTAGCTTAGTCGGTATAGGGTCTAACATACATGTTGTCGATTTAGATGATTTAACGAGTTTAGTAAATTCTTCCTCTCCTATAGCAACGAATGAATCAAATTTTTCCTCAGGGAGACTACGATGCACTGCCTGATGTGATACTGTAGTAGATGGTTGCACAGTTATTATTTTGTCCCTGATATTATTAATCTTATAAGTGAAGAAGTTCATAAAGTCATTACTGCTGTGCTGCTTGGAAACTTCGGTGCTTGAAGCTTTCTTTTTCATTAGTTTAGCCTCTGTTTCAAATAAATACCTAGGATTATGTTTATTTTCTTCTAATAGGGTTGAAAAATAAGCAGATCTAGCAGCTTTTAAAGCCTCTCTGTAAGCAATCGAGCTCTCCTTCCATGAAATGCGAAATACCTCTAGTTTTGTTTTCTTCCAGTTGCGCTCCATCTCTCTGGCTGCTCTCTTAAGGGCCCGAGTGTGCTCGTTGTACCACGGCGTTGGATTATTTTCTTTAAACTTCTTTAAGCGCAACGGAGCAACTGTGTCTAAAGTGCTGGAAAAGAGAGAGTTAAAAGTTTCTGTCGCAATATCGAGTTCTTCTAAGCTATCTGGGATGCTGAGATGATGAAACTGATCAGGAAGATTATTGATAAAGCAATCTTTAGTGGCAGAAGTGATCGGTCTAACATATTTATAACACGGAGTCGGCTTTGCAGCCTTGGCTAAATGAAGTTTACACGAGACTAGATAATGATCTGAGATGTCATCGCTCTGCTGCAGAATTTCAACGGCATCAACATTTATTCCATGTGATAATATTAGATCTAGAGTATGATTACGAGAATGAGTAGGTCCTGACATGTGTTGTCTAACTCCAATTGAGTTCAGAATGTCTTTAAATGCCAAACCCAATGCATCTTTTTCATTATCGATGTGTATATTAAAATCACCAACAATTAGTATTTTATCTGTATACAAAAAGCAGAAAAATGCTCGGAGTGCATCTTGGGTGTGAAAGTATGTAAAATACCTCCGGTGCTCTTCAGTGAAGGGATCCACATATATCTTAAGATAAGGCCGGCTACACACTGGCTGCGTGGCGTGAGCGTGGCGTTTCTGAAGCATGTCAGATGCGTGGCGGCTGCGTCGCGTTTTCTGTGTCTTTGCACACCAGAAGCGTGTCTGACGCGGCGCTGCTGCTGCTAGGTGACATATTGGTGACATGGGGAGAGAGTTGTGGAAGGCCTATACTTCATGTTAAACATAAATATATAGCAGCAAAGACAACGTCGGCAGTGTTGACGGCAATATAGACTATAGAATATTTCGTTCTGTATTGACAGGTGCAGTATTTGAAAATCGATAATATTTTTTTTAAATTGCATTTATATTTGCATTTATGTCAAACCCTAGACACTTTCAAACATCAAAATGACATTTATTAATATGTATTCGTGTCAAAATGTCATATAAACATCTTTTCCTATTCAATTTTGCCTGGAAACGCTTCCAAGACGCTTGCGTGTCGCGTGAAAAATAGGCGTCGGTTCTATTTCTAGCAGGCACGCGTTTTCCGTGCGGCTCGAGCCGCGCCTGAGACGCGCGTGTCACGCAAGCAGTGTGCAAGCTCTAACCTGTTAACATGGGAGCCGAAATAAAAACGGACACGCCACGCAGCTGAGACGCTTACGCCACGCAGCCAGTGTGTAGCCGGCCTAAGGGTCTGAGGCACTCAGGAGGATGAAGATTAAAAAGCCTTTATTAATCCATGGCTAGTCTAATACATTTTTTTTTATTTTTTTATTTTTATTAGACTAGCCATGGATTAATAAAGGCTTTTTAATCTTCATCCTCCTGAGTGCCTCAGACCCTTATCTTAAGATATTTTATCTGTAGCCAGAACTAACTCTGATAGAAAGTCCGCAAATTCTGTGATAAAGTCTGTATGGTGCCCTGGTGGCCTGTATACAGTAGCCAGCACAAATCTCAAATGTGATTTATCGTTTATACTATATATTTTTACATTAAGCACTAACACTTCAAAAGAATTATATTTAAAACTTGATTTCTTAGTGGTTTTGAAAATATTACTATAAATTACAGCAACACCTCCCCTTTTGCGTTTCAGACGAGGCTCATGTTTATAACAGTAATCTTGCGGGGTGGACTCATTTAAAGTAATGTAATCGCTTGGTTTTAGCCAGGTTTCTGTCAAACACAGCACATCTAGGTTATTATCTGAAATCATATCGTTAACAATGAGTGCTTTTGAAGTAAGCGATCGAATATTCAGCAACCCGAGCTTTAGCATTTGCTCATCTGTATTATAGTTGTTTTTTATTTGTTGAATATCAATTACATTTTTAACCTTAGATGGGTTTAAACGTTTTTTTGGATTTCCAAATTCGGGGAACAGACACAGTCTCTATATGATGATAGCTAGGTGAAAGAGGCTCTATGTGATGGGATTTATCTGACCTCAGTGACGTGAGGCCGCTAGCAGACGGTCGGTTAAGCCAGTCTGTCTGCTTCCTGACCTGAGCCCCAGATTGTCATGTTTGAGCTCTAAGACTATGAGCCATATTACTAGAGAGAAGAGCGGCACCATCCCAGGAGGGATGAATACCATCTCTTTTCAACAGGTCAGGTCTGCCCCAAAAACTTTTCCAATTGTCTATGAATTCTATATTATTTTGCGGACACCACCGAGACAGCCAACCGTTAAGTGAACACAATCTACTAACTATCTCATCACTCCTGCGAACAGGAAGGGGGCCAGAGCAAATTACAGTGCCTGACATCGTACTTGCAAGTTCACACACCTCTTTCATATTAATTAAACATCAGTCGAACATCATTAGTGCCGACGTGAATAATGATCTTAGAGAATTTACGATTAGCATTAGCCAGCACTTTTAAATTTGCTTTGATGTCAGGCGCTCTGGCTCCCGGCAAACATGTGACTAGGGTGGCTGCTGTCTCTATTTTCACGTTCCGTGTAATAGAATCGCCAATAACTAGGGCACAATCAACAGGATTCTCAGTGGGTGTTTCACTGAGCGGGGCAAATCGATTTGTTATGGTAATCGGAACGGAAGAGTGGTTTTTTGATCCGCGACTAGAGCGATCCCTCACTGTCACCCATCTGCCCTGCTGCACGGGCTCTACTTCAGCCGGAACCGCATCATGTAAAGAGTTCACTATGCTAGGCGCATCCAAAATAGTATCTAAAGCTCTAGCACTCTTACTATCCTCAATTAAAGTTTGGATGCGTGTCTCTAGTTCTGAAATCTTCTCCATCAGCCTAATTGACTCCTTGCATTTATCACATATAAATCCTATATTGCCAACAGAGAAGGCTATGCTAAACATGTGACATGAAGTGCAGGTGACAATAACAGGACAAGACATTACTCACCGTGTTTGTTGACTGATTCTTACTCACCAGGGGCCGTATTCACAAAGCATTTTATCTTACCACTAGGAGTACTCCTAAATCGCACTGAAAGAGTTTTCTCTTAAAAGTTATTCACAACGCCTTTCAGACCTACTCTTAGTAAAGAAAAATGACAACTCCTAAACTAAGAGTGAGTCTTCGTTGCTATGGATGACGTCATTACTCATGCACGAGCTTGACTGAAGTGACCACCTTGATTGGCTGATGATTGTTACGCGGGAATGATTCCAAACACCTCCCCTACGATGATGAGTGACAGGTGACAGGTCTCAGAAAGCGTGCGCTTCACAAGTAGTGCGAAGGACGGAAGATGATGAATAACTGAATAAATAGCCTAAATGAATAAAGAGTAAGGCAAAACAAATAGCCTAGTAGCCTAATGAAACATATGGATTGATGCAATATCTTTGCAACATTATTGAATTAATCTGTCACTATATGCCTCTGCCTACGTTTGCAAAGAGAAGAACATTTTAATTTGATTCACAATGAAACGTTACAATTAGTTTACATGCAATGAGTAGCCTAGTTTTGCTTGTTGTTGGTGGCGTTATTGCATCCCTAGTTATGCCTACAATGCAACATTGTTCCCTCGCGATTGGAAGCTCCTGTAGCCGCCGCGTACGCATTTCAAAACATCGCAACGTGAAATGCCACAAAAAGCGGTTTGTGAATAGGTATTAGTGAATTAGGAGTCCTCTCGACTTCTTTTAAGCTGTCCCAGGCTTAGGTGCTACTTTTAGGGCTAAAATGCTTCGTGAATTACTCTTAGTCAAAAAAATTAGGAGTCCTAAAGTTACGAGTGACACGCCCATTATTTTTAGGAGTTGCTCCTAAATTCGCCAGTTAGGAGCTACTTTTAGCCTTAAAATTCTTTGTGAATACGGCCCCAGAGCTTTTTATGAACTCAAAGGCGCGGGCGCGCAAGAGAAAAATAAATAAAAAATAGCTGAGTGCACGGGTGGCGTGTTAACAGGCTAGCGAACTACTAGCGTGTTGTGCTAGTAGTAACGGAAGCTAGCGATGTCAGGTTAATCTGAGATGTTGGGTACGCTGTATTTAGTAGTAGTATAAACAACTAGAAATTGTAGTAAATGATGGTTCAAAACAAAGAAATATGAGGCTAAGACGGAGCTTACAGCACCGAAGCAAACACACTCAAAACAGGCAGTGAGGCAGACAGGAGCAATCTATTGAGTACTCATGCCCTGAGAGGAGAGCGTAACACTAAAATAACAGCGATTTTTAATCTATTGAGTACTCATGCCCTGAGAGCAGCGCGTAACACTAAAATAACAGCGATTTTAATCTATTGAGTACTCATGCCCTGAGAGGAGCGCGTAAAACTAAAATAACAGCGATTTTAATCTATTGAGTACTCATGCCCTGAGAGAAGCGCGTAAAACTAAAATAACAGCGATTTTAATCTATTGAGTACTCATGCCCTGAGAGGAGCATGTAACACTAAAATAACAGCGATTTTAATCTATTGAGTACTCATGCTCTGAGAGGAGCGCGTAACACTAAAATAAGAGCGATTTGAATCTATTGAGTACTCATGCCCTGAGAGGAGCGTGTAACACACTAAAATAACAGCGATTTGAATCTATTGAGTACTCATGCCCTGAAAGGAGCGCGCAACACTAAAATAACAGTGATCTGAATCTATTGAGTACTCATGCCCTGAAAGGAGCGCGCAACACTAAAATAACAGCGATCTGAATCTATTGAGTACTCATGCCCTGAGAGCAGCGTGTAACACTAAAATAACAGCGATCTGAATCTATTGAGTACTCATGCCCTGAAAGGAGCGCGTAACACTAAAATAACAGCGATCTGAATCTATTGAGTACTCATGCCCTGAGAGGAGCGCGTAACACTAAAATAACAGCGATTTTAATCTATTGAGTACTCATGCCCTGAGAGGAGCGTGTAACACACTAAAATAACAGTGATCTGAATCTATTGAGTACTCATGCCCTGAGAGGAGCGCGTAACACTAAAATAACAGCGATTTTAATCTATTGAGTACTCATGCCCTGAGAGGAGCGCGTAAAACTAAAATAACAGCGATTTTAATCTATTGAGTACTCATGCCCTGAAAGGAGCGCGCAACACTAAAATAACAGTGATCTGAATCTATTGAGTACTCATGCCCTGAAAGGAGCGCGCAACACTAAAATAACAGCAATCTGAATCTATTGAGTACTCCTGCCCTGAGAGTAGCGCGTAACACTAAAATAACAGCGATCTGAATCTATTGAGTACTCATGCCCTGAAAGGAGCGCGTAACACTAAAATAACAGCGATCTGAATCTATTGAGTACTCATGCCCTGAAAGGAGCGCGTAACACTAAAATAACAGCGATTTTAATCTATTGAGTACTCATGCCCTGAGAGGAGCGCGTAAAACTAAAATAACAGCGATTTTAATCTATTGAGTACTCATGCCCTGAGAGGAGCGTGTAACACTAAAATAACAGCGATTTTAATCTATTGAGTACTCATGCCCTGAGAGGAGCGCGTAAAACTAAAATAACAGCGATTTTAATCTATTGAGTACTCATGCCCTGAGAGAAGCGCGTAAAACTAAAATAACAGCGATTTTAATCTATTGAGTACTCATGCCCTCAGAGGAGCATGTAACACTAAAATAACAGCGATTTTAATCTATTGAGTACTCATGCTCTGAGAGGAGCGCGTAACACTAAAATAACAGCGATTTGAATCTATTGAGTACTCATGCCCTGAGAGGAGCGTGTAACACACTAAAATAACAGCGATTTGAATCTATTGAGTACTCATGCCCTGAAAGGAGCGCGCAACACTAAAATAACAGCGATCTGAATCTATTGAGTACTCATGCCCTGAGAGCAGCGCGTAAGGCAAGGCAAGGCAAGGCAAGTTTATTTATATAGCACATTTCATACACAATGACAATTCAAAGTGCTTTACATAGAAGAAATTAAAATAATAAAAAGAAATAAGAATAATTAAAACAGTTTAGAAAAATAAAAAATAAAATACAGTACAGTACAGTACAAACAGTCGGACGAACAGTGGCACAGTGCTCATTCAGTAAATGCATAGTTAAACAGATGTGTTTTGAGTCTGGATTTGAATGTGACTACAGTAGGAGCACATCTGATCTCCTCTGGAAGCTGGTTCCAGCTGTGGCTGGCATAATAGCTAAAAGCAGACTCGCCATGTTTAGAGTGAACCCTTGGTATTTCTATCTGATATGATCCTAATGATCTGAGTGATCTGTTGGGTTTATATTCAGTGAGCATATCTGCAATGTATTGAGGTCCTAGGCCATTGAATGATTTATATACCAGTAATAATACTTTAAAATCAATCCTAAATTTAACTGGGAGCCAGTGTAAAGACCTGAGGACTGGTGTGATATGTTCATATTTTCTGGTTCTGCTCAGAATCCTGGCGGCAGCGTTCTGTATGAGCTGCAACTGTCTTATGGTCTTTTTGGGAAGTCCAGTGAGGAGTCCATTACAATAATCCACCCTGCTGGTGATGAAAGCATGCACAAGTTTCTCTAAGTCTTGTCTGGAAACAAAGCATTTAATTCTTGCAATATTTTTCAGATGATAGTATGCTGATTTAGTTATTGCTTTGACATGACTACTGAAACTAAGCTCTGACTCTAGTGTCACACCAAGATTCCTGACTTGATGTTTAGTTGTTTGACCCCTAGAGTGAAGGTATGCGTTCACCTTGAGAACTTCATCTTTGTTTCCAAACGCAATGACTTCAGTTTTGTGTTTGTTTAATGTAACACTAAAATAACAGCGATCTGAATCTATTAAGTACTCATGCCCTGAAAGGAGCGCGTAACACTAAAATAACAGCGATCTGAATCTATTGAGTACTCATGCCCTGAGAGGAGCGCGTAAAACTAAAATAACAGCGATTTTAATCTATTGAGTACTCCTGCCCTGAAAGGAGCGCGTAACACTAAAATAACAGCGATCTGAATCTATTGAGTACTCATGCCCTGAGAGGAGCGCGCAACACTAAAATAACAGCGATCTGAATCTATTGAGTACTCATGCCCTGAGAGCAGCGCGTAACACTAAAATAACAGCGATCTGAATCTATTGAGTACTCATGCCCTGAAAGGAGCGCGTAACACTAAAATAACAGCGATCTGAATCTATTGAGTACTCATGCCCTGAGAGGAGCGCGTAACACTAAAATAACAGCGATCTGAATCTATTGAGTACTCATGCCCTGAAAGGAGCGCGTAACACTAAAATAACAGCGATCTGAATCTATTGAGTACTCATGCCCTGAGAGGAGCATGTAACACTAAAATAACAGCGATTTTAATCTATTGAGTACTCATGCCCTGAGAGGAGCGCGTAACACTAAAATAACAGCGATCTGAATCTATTGAGTACTCATGCCCTGAAAGGAGCGCGTAACACTAAAATAACAGCGATCTGAATCTATTGAGTAGTCCTGCCCTGAGAGGAGCGCGTAACACTAAAATAACAGCGATTTGAATCTATTGAGTACTCATGCCCTGAGAGGAGCGCGTAACACTAAAATAACAGCGATTTGAATCTATTGAGTACTCATGCCCTGAGAGGAGCGCGTAACACTAAAATAACAGCGATTTGAATCTATTGAGTACTCCTGCCCTGAGAGCAGCGCGTAACACTAAAATAACAGCGATTTGAATCTATTGAGTACTCATGCCCTGAGAGGAGCGCGTAACACTAAAATAACAGCGATTTGAATCTATTCAGTACTCATGCCCTGAGAGAAGCGCGTAACACTAAAATAACAGCGATCTGAATCTATTGAGTACTCATGCCCTGAGAGAAGCGCGTAACACTAAAATAACAGCGATCTGAATCTATTGAGTACTCATGCCCTGAGAGGAGCGCGTAATACACTAAAATAACAGCGATTTGAATCTATTGAGTACTCATGCCCTGAGAGGAGCGCGTAACACTAAAATAACAGCGATCTGAATCGATTGAGTACTCATGCCCTGAAAGGAGCGCGTAACACTAAAATAACAGCGATCTGAATCTATTGAGTACTCATGCCCTGAGAGGAGTCATTTTCTGGTTGAAATATTTTAGATTTTTACATTAATTATTGTGACTATACTTTTATCTGCCTGTTATGTGTTTCATATTGAGAAATGGTTAGGTTTAGGGATCGGGGTCTGCTCAAAAACATCTACGTAATAGTCACAACCCAGAATATGTCATGTCAAGGCGACAAAATTATACACCAATATATAATTTCGTGAGGATAAAATTTCCATGCCCATTGTGTCTGTGTTTTGATTCCAAAGGTTTGAAAAAGCAATGAGCTACCGGCCGCATCACAATAAAAACGTGTCCATTTTTCTTGGACACATGACACCTTGGGAATAAGAAGCCGTTGTCTCACAACCTTTTTCCAGTTAACCAGGTGCGATTTCTCAAGAATACCTTATCATTCCTTATCACTTCTCGCCAAAAAACCAAAGGCCGATTTCTCAAGAATACCTGATCATTCCTTATCAGTTCTCGCCAAAAAACCCAAGGCTGATTTCTTCATTTGCTGTAATGTGTATATTGAGACGTTTAGTTTATTTATATTGTTGATTTTGTGTTGAACGCAGGGAGGAAATCCTCGATACACGAGTGTGAGCGCGTGGGTGATTAATGCGGCTAGTGTCGCGTGATGAATGCCGTGTGTAGCCTATAGCAACGAGCTGTATCACCCAATTTAACGTTATTCCACTCTTGGATTACGGCAGAGGTGTGTGTGTGTGTGCGCGCGCGTGTCTGGTTGTTAGGATCGTTTCATTGATAAATGTGGTTATTTAACAATTGTGTATTTTTAATGCAAATCTTATACAGCATCATAAACAAGTAGTTTATTTGGGTTTGTATTTCAGATTTGAATATGGTTTGTTTATTTATGTTTTGTTTTTATTTGGCAGATCTTTCTTTGTGGAGTTCTATGTGGACCTCTGACGTCTAGGCCCTGCTGTTTTGCTTATGATTTATTTCTGTTATGCAAATCTTAAGTTTATGGTTATACTGATTTTCCTGTCTTGAATTGATTTCTTTCTGATGTTTGTAATTGATTTTATTATGTGAGTTTGGTTTAAACCAACCGCTAAGGTTTATGTGATGTGAAAGTGTGATAGAAATTTTACATTTAGATGTGTTCTTTTACTTTTAGATGTGTTCTTTTACTTTTAGATGTGTTTTTACTTTTAGAAGTGTACAACTTGTATTAACATCTTTCACTTTATTTTTTACTCATGAGCATTTAAAGAAATATATTCATATAAGCTAAAGCACGTTATTAAAGATGTGTAATCAAGTGTTTCAGAAAGACATAAGTTAAGACAAGCTTGCAGGGACAAAATGTTTTGAGTGACAAAATGTTTTGAGTTATAGGAGACTTAGTAGCAAAGAGACTAAGAGTACTCAAGTGACCTATTGTTGGTGAACTTCAAGTGTGAAAATATGTGCGCAGCTCAGATCAAAATAACGATAGACAAAAGGTGTGAATTTTGAGCAGCAGCTAAAAACAGGAACTTGTATCTAGGCATGATATTGTTCTGTTTGGATATAATTTATGCAAGACAAAGATTTTGGACGAGATGCCTCCTTTTAAGGTAAACGAATGGTGAAGCCTAACCAGGATGTGTTTTGTGTATATAAGCTGGGCAAAAAGCAGAAGTCGGGGCCTTCCCATACCAGATGCGTTCTGTATGTGAATGTCTATTTCTTGCAAGAAATAAAGATCTTTATTAACCTTTGAGATGTCCTACTTGGTCCTACAAATGTGTGTACAGTGTGCCACACTTTACCATTGGCGTGTTGGCGCTGTGGCAGACGGCTGCCTCTCCAGTAGCTCTACAGTTTTTAGCTTTTTTAGCTCCTTTTTAGCTCTTTTATTTATTTAAAAATCTCTGTTTTTCTTTCTGTTTTTTTCCCCCTATCTTCTTCGCGCGAGTATAGTATGTTTTTATATATCCTATGGATATTTCAAATCTTAAAATGCAACCAGGAGTTAGCTTTCTCACTCATTCAAGGGAGGAATTGCTGGCTCTGCGCATGAAGGGACGAGCCGGGATACGGCACTCTATACCGGCGGAACTGAGGAGGAGATCCAGGGTCTGCAAGGCCGGGGCTAAGCTAAAGGCTGAGCTAGAGGAGAATCGGAGGCGCTACAAGCCATCGATTCCCTCCGTAATCATGGGGAATGTGAATTCACTGCTGAATAAGATCGACGAGCTGTCCGCGCTGAACAACCAGCGGATCTACCGTGAGATCAGCTTGTTCATTTTCACGGAGACATGGTTAAACCACCGTGTATCAGATGCTAGCGTGGACCTGCTTGGATTCACTGCCGTGAGAGCTGATAGAGATACACAGGCAAGTGGAAAAAGCAAAGGTGGAGGACTCATTATGTATGTCAACAATCGCTGGTGTAACCCAGGACATGTCTCCGTGAAGACAGCCTCATGTTGCCGGGACCTCGAGCTGTTAGCTGTTAGCTTGCGGCCATACTATCTGCCGAGGGAGTTCAGTCATGTGATCACGCTCTGTGTTTACATCCCTCCGAGAGCGGACGCAGACGCTGCCTGTGAGAAGATCCACTCCGTCACTGCAGCGCTGCAGACACAGCACCCTGAGGCCTTTATGATCATCTCGGGGGATTTTAATCATGTGACTTTGGACTCTACTTTGGCTGTTTTTCACCAGGTTGTAGATTGCCCTACAAGAAACAACAGGACAATTGATCTCCTGTATGCTAATATGAGGGATGCATACAGAGCGACTCCCCTTCCCCCACTGGGGAAATCTGATCACAACCTGGTTTACTTACAGCCACTGTACATTCCCCTGGTCCAAAAACAACCGGTGACAATTCGTACCAGCAGGAGGTGGACCCCTGAGATGGAAAGTGCCCTGAGAGACTGCTATAACACCACAGACTGGGATGTGTTGATTGACCCGCATGGTGAGGACATAGAGGGGATGACACATTGTCTGACGGACTACTTGAATTTCTGTGCAGACATGGTCTCCCCCATCAAGACTGTCCGCTGTTACCCTAATAACAAGCCATGGGTAACACGGGAGGTTAAGGCTGTCCTCAACAGGAAGAAGGCTGCCTTCAGGAGTAGGGATAGGGAGGCCATGAAGGCAGCACAGCGGGAGGTGAAAGTTTGTGTGAGGGAAGCTAAGGACAACTACAGGAGAAAGGTGGAGGAGAAGTTGAGGGAGAACAACATGAGGGAGGTCTGGGATGGCGTGAGGACCATCACAGGTCATAACACAAAGACAAGAACTACAGGGGGAACAAGTGAGATGGCTAATGAGCTGAATGTCTTTTTTAATAGGTTTAACCAGCCCTTGCACTTTGTTCCCCCCACCCCCACCCACCCCCCCATCGCAGTAATGTCTACTTCCCCCCACACACCTCCCCCTGATATCATCATATCCCAGTCTACACACTTCACCCCTGACTCCGTAATACCCCCCTCTACACACTTTTCCCTCAACACCACATTACCTCCCTCCTCAATACAATCCCCGCCCTACATCACTACAGACCAGGTCAGAGTACAGCTGAGGAGGCTCCGGCCTGGGAAGGCAGCGGGCCCAGATAAGCTGTGTCCGAGACTGCTGAAGACCTGCGCTGCAGAACTGGCGGAGCCGCTCCAACGGATCTTCAACCTTAGCCTGCAGCTAGGGAGAGTGCCTACTCTCTGGAAGACATCCTGCATCGTTCCAGTGCCTAAGAAGAACAGGCCTAGCGAGCTGAACGACTTTCGACCAGTGGCACTCACTTCACATCTGATGAAGACGCTGGAGCGGCTCATCCTCAGCCTCCTCAGACCTCAGGTGCAGCACGCCGAGGATCGTCTGCAGTTTGCGTACCAGCCAGATGTTGGTGTGGAGGATGCCATCCTCTACATGCTGCATCGGGTACACTCCCATCTGGATAGGAGGAACGGCACAGTGAGGATACTTTTTTTGGACTTCTCCAGTGCCTTTAATACCATCCGGCCCCTTATACTCCAGGACAAACTGATGAGGATGGGAGTGGACCCCGTTCTGGTAGACTGGATCAGAGACTACCTCATGGACAGGCCACAGTACGTCAGGATGAAGGACATCATGTCTGACACGGTGGTCAGCAGCACTGGAGCCCCTCAGGGGACAGTGCTGGCACCTGTTCTCTTCACCCTGTACACCTCAGATTTTTGTTACAACTCGGAGCTGTGTCACATACAGAAGTATGCGGATGACACAGCCATCGTTGGGTGTATTAGGGGTGATAGGGAGGAGGAGTATCAGAGTCTGGTGGGGGACTTTGTTCTCTGGAGCCGCACTAACTGCCTACAGCTCAATACCTCTAAGACAAAGGAGCTGGTCGTTAACTTTGGGAGGACCCGATCAAGTCCGCGACCGGTCCTGCTGGAGGGAATGGAGGTGGAGGTAGTCAATTCATACAAATACCTTGGATTGTGGCTGGATAACAAACTGGACTGGACAATACACACAAGCCACCTGTACAGGAAGACACAAAGCAGGCTGTACTTCCTGAGGAGACTGCGCTCCTTTAACATCTGCAGAAAACTGCTGTGCATGTTTTACCAGTCTGTGGTTACCAGTGTCCTTTTCTACTCTGTGGTGTGCTGGGGGAGCAGCATATCCAATAAGGACACCCACAGGCTGGATAAACTGATCAGGCGGGCCGGTTCTGTGATCGGTATGAAGCTGGATACACTGGTGATGGTGGCAGAGAGGAGGACACTGGATAAACTGTTGGACATTATTGACAATGTTAGTCACCCTCTGCACACCATCATCAGCACTCAGAGGAGCCGGTTTAGTGGAAGGCTGCTCCTTCCCAAGTGCCGGACTAACAGACTTAAGGACTCCTTTGTCCATCATGCTATCAAACTATACAACTCCTCACTTGGGGGGAGGAGGAAATAGGGCAGAGAGGATAACACAACACAAGACAATATAATACATATACATATACACATATATACACACCTGGACTTACATTATGCTTGGTCACTATATCATCATATCATTATAACACTGGACTCAACACTGACTCCTTTTAAAATAATTTATGATCATGAATGGTATATGTATGTAAATTTATATTGTTTGTATTGTTAAAATTTGTACTGTTTGAAATTTGTACTGTTTTTGTTTTCTCTTTTTTTCTTTTTGCTAAAACTGTAGCTGGAACTTTCAATTTCCTTGCGGGAGTCATCCCAAAGGATTAATAAAGATAAGTCTAAGTCTAAGTCTACTGTCTTACAATTATTATTTAAAGTTGAGAAAGAATTTCCACGACAGAAAGGAGGTTTAATTCATATCCTCTGTGCTTTAGGAGCCAGCCTGTGTGGGAGTACTATCCTCTGGGGTCGTCTGGGCCTTTTCCTCTCTTCACTGCATGTGGCGTGAGATTTCCTGCACTGCATGGGTATTGATTTGGGCGTGTAGAGTGGTGTGTATTATTCACTACACTTTTCCTTAGAAGTGGTTGGTTAATGATCTTGAGATCTTGTGTGCTCTTAGGGCTGCGGGTCTAAGGGCCTCATGCCACGGTTACATATATACTCAATAAGTTCTCCTTTTTTATGAATCAAATTACACAAGTCGAAATACAAAAATCAATCAATGTATACATCATACAATGCACAGCGCAACCCACCACTAGAAGAAGAAAGAAGAAAAAAACTATATTACAAAAATGGCACAAAGTCTAATTCTCCGTTCAAGCCTGGAAATGTAGTTGCTTTCAGTGTATAGATCCAGAAAGACTCTCTCTGTAAAAGCATATTAACCCTATCTCCTCTTCTTATTGACTTAGGGATATGTTAAATGCCGATTATCTTCAGTGTACTTGGGCTACCATGATTCGCATCTCTATAATGTAGGGCCATGGGGTATGAAGGGTTACAGACTCGAATAGCATTATTATGTTCTGATAATCTGATCTTTAATTTTCTTGTAGTCATCCCTATATAAAAGCAGCCACATGGACACTCCAACCTATACAACACAAATAAGGTATTACAATTAATAAATGATCTAATTTTCAATTCAGAACCAGAGGTTACATCTCTAAACATGTCAGTCTTTACCATATTGTCACAGTGATTACAGTTGCCACACCTGTAATTTCCTGCACTTAAACTAAACCAGGTATTTGATTTCTTAGAGGGAAGATGGCTTCTCACCAATTTGTCTTTAATTGTAGGTGCTTTCCGGAATGCAACAGAAGGAGATTCCGGCATGACTTCTCTTAGATAAGGGTCACTCATAACTATTTCCCAATTACTTTTTATAATTCTCTTAATTCTGTGTGCCTCTGTGCTATACTGTGTCACGAAATAAACTGAATTATCTGAATCTTGTGATTCACGGTTTTGTCGTAATAGCTCATCTCTACTAATGTTTCTTACTTTATTGTATGCTTTGTTAATCACTCTATTTTTGTACCCTCGTTCCTTAAATCTTTGAAAGAAAGCGTTAAAAAGTTAAAAAGAAAGAGAGCGTCTAAAAAAAAGCGTCTAAAAGTTCAAACCCAGGGACCTTGAGTACAACACCACAGTCAGGTATCACGCACTTCACTTTCTCCTGACTACTGCCATTCAAGCTAAAAGAGCCAAGGATAAAAAACAATGTCTCACTGGCTACCGTAGAGTCGATGTGTGCTTTAGCCAAGATGTTGAAAACAAAACGATTCGCTTTGGCTCTTTCACCTCAGCCTCACAAGGTCAGTACAGCGACAAGTCATGCTTTGAGATTGTCACGTGCATGGGAGCAGATGTCTCCAGCTATTCTAAATTTAAGAACAAAAGAGAAGTGCTGATTCCTCCCTATGAGGTCTTTAAAGTCGTAGAGATAAAGAAGAGGTTAAAGTCAGAGCTTCCATGTGAGGTGGTCTATAAAGTGAACAGTACAGAGAATTATGTTTCCAAGTTGAATTGTTCTCTTTTTACAAAGTAAACACTTTCACATGTTTTGCATACAGTTAACAAAACATGTACAATTTAAGATGCACTATTTTAAATACTGCAAATGATCTTTACCCAAGATTTAGTTTTGTTCATGGAGAGCAAATAGTTTAAGATACTGCGCGCAAAAAGAAATGAACTCATATGAAAGACTCTGAGTGTAAAAAGAGTCGGAGCCAGAACACATGACATTTAAACACATATTTAATATTTAACTGCACTTTGCAGGAAACTGCATTTAAAACAGCTTTAAATAGGCATTAGTGAGGTTGCATATCATCTGATGTGTTCAGGTCGAGCTTTTCTCAACAGGAGAAGACTTTTTGTCTCTCTTACATGGAGCGCTGTAAATTTGCTTTGAATGTAAATGTGATTTGAATGAGTACGCTAAGCTTGCAGAACTGTGAAGATAAGACCTCATGGTCACTGTCCTGAACCAGCTCAAAGATCTGACAACACAAAGGAAACCACACATAATTAAGAATTGGTGCAGCTTAAGAGTCCATCCTAACTGGACAGATAACAACATGTCGGGAATTAATGTTTAGTCTTGCTACAGGTAATATCATTACATTTTATCAGCGGTGGAAAGTAACTATTCCGTAGGCTACTTCCATTCAAATGTCAGGTGCTTTTAATTGAGTATTTTTATTTTCTCCTACTTATTAGGCTACTTCTAGTCCACCACATTTCAGAGTCAATGTAGGCTATTGTACGCTTTACTTAGCTATTTATTTTATAGATTTAGTTACTTTGCAGATTCAGATTAATAATACAAAATAATATGAATAAATTATGATGAATTAAAGCGGATAAAGATGAGACTTTGTTGATCCCGTGGTGAAATTCATAAGCTACCTGCCAAGTCATTAGGCTACAATTCAGAGACAGTGATATTGTTATAACTAATTACTCTCAAACGACAGTAACTACTAATCTATAATGTATTACATTTTTGAAGTAACTTGCCCAACACTGCTTAAACCTAGGCTATCATATTTTAAAGTCCTCTTTACAAATCGATGATATTTAGTTTTGTACATGGAGAGCAAATAGTTTAAGATACTGCGCGCAAAAAGAAATGAACTCATATGAAAGACTCGGAGTGTAGAAAGACAGATGGAGCCAGAACACATGACATTTAAACACTAAAACATATTTAATATTTAACTGCACTTTG
Source organism: Rutilus rutilus (assembly GCA_021464565.1). Taxonomy (NCBI): domain Eukaryota; kingdom Metazoa; phylum Chordata; class Actinopteri; order Cypriniformes; family Leuciscidae; genus Rutilus; species Rutilus rutilus. The sequence goes on along the minus strand of JAJAQA010000012.1, from coordinate 40,644,300 downwards.
CAGGAAACTGCATTTAAAACAGCTTTAAATAGGCATTAGTGAGGTTGCATATCATCTGATGTGTTCAGGTCGAGCTTTTCTCAACATTAGAAGACTTTTTGTCTCTCTTACATGGAGCGCTGCAAATTTGCTTTGAATGTAAATGTGATCTGAATCTGTACGCTAAGCTTGCAGAACTGTGAAGATAAGACCTCATGGTCACTGTCCTGAACCAGCTCAAAGATCTGACAACACAAAGGAAACCACACATAATTAAGAATTGGTGCAGCTTAAGAGTCCATCCTAACTGGTAAAATTTACAATATACTCAAAAGACCAGCTCATTTTAAACATCTAAAAACATCCATACTTTCTCTACACCCACTATTGTGTCACAGATTAACTAAAGACAAAGAACGTGTTATTTTCATGTGTGATGTGTTAAAGATGTGAGCGGTGGATGAACAGACAGATGAACTCAGACTGAGCAGCCGAGCAGTCTGTGGTGTGAGGAAGTTGCTCCATAAGTGACACCCAACAGAACATCAAATGTGTATTATATTCCTGTTGTGGGGACAAACATTAGTTAACAGTCACATTGTGGGGACTCGCCTTTCTTTTGGGGACAAAATGCAAGTGTGTTAGAATCTAAATTTCCTATGAAATTACAACTGTTTTAGTTTGTTCAAACAGCCTCCCATGAAAATGAACGTGTACAGTACTGGAATAACCAGATCATAGAAGGTGATACATTATGGATTCCCCTCGAAGACGTCTAAAGGAGCCATTGGACCAGGATTGCTGAGTCGACAAGAATTCAGTCCCTCCCCCTGCATTCTCGCCCATAAGAACTCTGGGAAAGCCTTCGATTCCTCGACGCAATTTTGCAGACTGCTTGACACTCTGTAAAACTGCCTCCTTCTTCTTGCAAGATAATAAGTAAAATAACATCGATAAACCCAGTGTGTCAGACAATCTTATTTTCCAGCTTCATCACTGAACACCAGAGAGATTTTCCACAACAGTCTCCAGGTTTCTGCTTTGGTGGAAGATGGCAATGATGGTTGTTTTGGCAGCAGTGCTTCTCACTTACGGAGTCTCTACAGGAATGGCAATGGTAGGGTTGCTTCATTTTCACTGCTGTGCACTAACATCCGTAAGATGACCAGAAAACAAGATTAATGTTCTCAAAATGTCTATTATTTCTTTGAAGGAGGCAAGTAAATCTGGTGCTGTAGCTGAGGCTACACTGGACATGGCTGAAAACTCTGTTGACGACAGCTACTATGGGTGCGAAGAAAAAAATGAAGGAGAGGGTAACAGCAGACCTGCAGAATGAGAAGAACAAAGACAAAACCTTTAAAGAGGTCTGGGAGAGCTCAGAGGAATATGTCCTCAAGACATTTAAGGATGGGAAAACCAAGACACTAGGAAAAGAACAGCTTGTAGCTATTACTTATTACACCTCTGGCAAAGGCGATGCGTATCTTCCTTTCAACGCTGCAGTTCGAACCCAGGGACCTCAGTATACGACCACATTCGGGTATCACGCACTTCATTTTTTCCTGACTACTGCCATTCAAGCTGAAAGAGCCTTTGAGGAAAAAGAAAAAAATGAAAAATATTGTCTCACTGTCTACCGTAGAGTCGACAAGTACTTTAGCCAAGATGTTGAAAACACACAGATTCGCTTTGGCTCTTTCACCTCAGCCTCCCTGGGTGGTTATGGCAAGAAATTGTTCGGAGAGAAGTCATGCTTTGAGATTGTCACGTGCTTGGGAGTAGATGTCTCCCTCTATTCTAAATTTGGGGAAGCAGAAGGAGAAGTGCTGATTCCTCCCTATGAGGTCTTTAAAGTCGTAGAGATAAAGAAGAGGTTAAAGTCAGAGCTTCCATGTGAGGTGGTCTATAAAGTGAAGAGTACAGATTATGTTTCCAAGTTGAATTGTGCTCTTATTACGAAGTAAACACTTTCACATGTTTTACATACAGTTAACAAAACATGTACATTTTAGGATGCAGCATTTACTGCAAATGATCTTAAACCAAGATTAATGTGAATGTGGATTTATTTGTTAACAATGACATTTGTCAACAATCTCAAATTGAGGTGTAGATTTTGTACTGTGCAACAAGTGTTTAAGAGAAATAAACACTAGCTGCATAAAAATGAACCCTTACAGTTGTGTCATTGTTAAACTGGATCTGAATTAAAATGTTTAAATTAATAACAAGAATTTAAATGTTGTAATACATTGTATTATTGCCATGTCATCTGTATTTAAATTGGATGCATAACCTGTCCTATATACAACGTTACTGTATGAAAACTGTCTTAAAGTAATTAAACACACTCATGTTTCACAAGTTGTGCATGTTTACTGAATGTTTAAACACCTCTGTGTCTAACAGCCCAAACAGGAGAAGCTCTGAGTTCATCAAAACGTTCACATGTTGATGAGTCTCCTGTCATAAAGCTTGATTGTGTCCAGTCAGATTTCTGAGAGGACTGTCTATAAGTTTGAGTGGTCTTTAAAGCTTTTAGGTTGTAGAAAGTCCTCTTTACAAATCAATGATATTTAGTTTTGTACATGGAGAGCAAATAGTTTAAGATACTGCGCGCAAAAATAAATGAACTCATATGAAAGACTCGGAGTGTAAAAAGAGTCGGAGCCAGAACACATGACATTTAAACACATATTTAATATTTAACTGCACTTTGCTGGAAACTGCATTTAAAACAGCTTTAAATAGGCATTAGTGAGGTTGCATATCATCTGATGTGTTCAGGTCGAGCTTTTCTCAACAGGAGAAGACTTTTTGTCTCTCTTACATGGAGTGCTGCAAATCTGCTTTGAATGTAAATGTGATTTGAATGAGTACGCTAAGCTTGCAGAACTGTGAAGATAAGACCTCATGGTCACTGTCCTGAACCAGCTCAAAGATCTGACAACACAAAGGAAACCACACATAATTAAGAATTGGTGCAGCTTAAGAGTCCATCCTAACTGGACAGATAACAACATGTCGGGAATCATATCAATATTGAATCATATCAAATAAAATCATATTTTATTTAACTTCACTTTGCTGGAAACGGTTTGTGCTTTCAAGAGAAATTAGTGATAATTACATTTTTAAAAATATAAAAAAAGGCCTTAACGCACAACATGTCAAATGCAAAAGTAACAGTTATCCATATGTAACCGGCAGAGTAACTGCTTTAGCAAGTTTGTCCTCCTGTTCCCACCGTATCCCTCTTCCCCTCAGCCACGCCCTCTAGTTAGCTTGCAAGTGGCTAGTCATTCATTAGCGTCAATGGCACTTTGTATAAAACTGGCACATCGGGTGGAAAACTGAGTAATCCCTCGGCTTGTACGTCCTCCTTACACTGTGTTCGCTGTGCTGTCGCCTATGAAAGGCATGTGTCAACACTAGTGATGGCAAAATGAGGCTTCCTGAACCACTGAGACCTCGCAGGCCATTGCTTCAGCCAAAGGTTCATTACTCGAAGCTTCATTCAGCATTGCTCACTAGTGACACCTAGCTACTGTGCAAAGAAATAGCAGACAAATTCATTCATTCTGAACCAGTGTCGCGCCCTCCCTCCCTCCCTCCCTAGCTACCTCCTTCCCTCCCTCCCTAATTTTATAAAAAATATTTTTTTTATAATTTTTTTTATATTTTATAAAAATACTTTTATTTTTGTAATAAATTTATTATTTATTTGTGTTGTGTAAATTTAAATGTAAGCCTAAATAGCCTATAACTAATCAAATCGCACTATATCATCAAAAATCCGCTATCTCAAAATCAAACTCCTCTCACAAAAACCCACGAGGTCAATATGCGTTGATTTCACTTTTATACAGATGTGCGATTGTGTGCTCTGTTCCCGACCGTGTCAATCAAACGCTGATTCTTTTTTTTTTTTTTAAAGATCAGAAAGGATTCCTTACAAGTCATAGTAAAAAACGGAACGTAATCCCGTATTTAGAATCCATTCATCATATTCTGTAACCTTTTTTATTTTTATTCTCTTATTTTATTATATTTTCTCTTTTTTTTTTATAAAATATTGATATGTTTAATTCCATTCTCACACAATGCCTATTTATAACACCATAAATGGGGCAAGGGCCAAACAAAGAGAGAGCCCATGATCTTCAAAATTCATTCCTCCATTTCATCCCAAAGGTGAAGGAGAATCTGAGAGTTTCGGACATTTCCATTTCTCAAGTACTTCCGTAAAGGAAAGGGTTTTCCTGTCTCTTAACACATAGTCCCGGATAGAAACAAGGCTTGAAGAGACCACTATTTCCGCTGGCATATCATATCCTTTAGTTTAAAGCAAGAAATATTCCTTGCCTTCCATATCCCTTCTTTGATGACATTAATAACTGTCCACCATCTAATCCATTCATCAGAGTTCACACTATTCAGCTCACCATACATAAGGTCCAGTTCAGTTGGAGCTCTATACAACTCAGCCATCCATTCTTGTACCAGGGACCAGACCTCCCTAGCATGTTTACAAGACCAAAATAAGTGGCTGATAGACTCGTCTTCTCCACATTTAAACTTAGGGCATTGTGGACTCTTTGTACATTTCCTTTTTTCCAGAAACACCCCAGTAGGTAAGCATTGATGTGCCACTTGACAAGCAATATCTTTGTGAGAATTAAACAAAAACCCATTGTTTACATTCTTCCAAACTGTAATACAATCAGATTCAGTTAGTTTTCCCACTGGGATGATCCTCTCTAATCCTGGGCATAACATACCTTGAATAATTACACGGTTTATTTCCTCATGAGGAATATGAGAGGCTTTCACTTTCTTTAAAGGGAGTAGCACTCTATCATATATTTTGGGCCTATATTCAGCATGAGGAGTATTTTGTGGAAGACTTATTCCCCAGGCATTAGCTACCTGTTGACCTACCCAAAGCTTGGTGAAACAATGCCACAAAATTCCCTGATTCTCAGACAAACAGGCTTTTAGAATGGGCATCAAAAACAAAAGCCGCTTTCCGACCAAGTAGTTACAGGAACTTAGTTCTAGGAACTGTCCACTTCTAAACAGTTCTAAGAACTACTCTCCCCCAAACTCGGTTTTGCTGTTTGCGTTCGCACTGGCCAAGTGGCCATAGGAACTGGTAGGAGGGGTAAGGGAGTGACGCAAGCACGGTGACTTTTATTTTGACGGAGCGACGGACCTTTATTTTGGCGGCGCTGAGAACGCCAGAGCAAACACTGCTCGCATTCTCTGTGTTTATTAGTTAGCGATCTGTCTAACAGTACTGTTTAATATCTTATTAGATAGAACTGTTATAGAAAGTAGACAGTATATGAAAAAAGGTTATTAGCCTATGCCGTGTGGTTGATGTCCAGTGTTGCTAGCTGGGCAGAAATACATAATCATGTTTGGCTTGGTCCCCTCAAAGTTGCGTTGGATTTTCTCTTCAGCATAAAGGTTTAGAGACCCATCTATCACTGTTTTCCATGTTTGTATAGTTAGTTTATGGAGTAAATATATAGGCTATAATCTGTGTGTTTACATTCTAGCTGTTTTAAAAACGGCGGGTGCTGGTGTACCGCGTTCGGTCAATCAGCGTACACTAACGTCACGGGTAGTTCCTATAGTGCTGGTTTAGACCCTACTCTGAAGTAGGACCTAAATTAGTTCCTCCAAATGGAGTTCCTAGAACTAAAATCGTTCCTAGTTCCTGCGGTGCGAACACGCCGACATCCGGGTACTTTAGCCAATGGTTCTAGGAACTGTGAAAAGGTTCCTCCGGTCGGAAAGCGGCTATAGACTCCAGTTTAGTTCCCAATTCTGGCACTACTAGCCCTCCTTTATCTAATGGCTTATACAGTATCTCTCGTCTCATTTTTTCGTGTTGTGAGCTCCAAAAAAAACTAAACAGGGCCTTCCTAATAGATCTTATAAAATGTATCGGTGCTGGAAAGGTTGAGGCCAAAAAGGTAAGAGAGGCCAAAATCTCAGCATTTATTACCAACACTTTCCCTCTCAAAGTAAGATCTCGCCCCTCCCATTGTTTTAGTTTCCATCTTATCTTATCGAGTCTCAAATCCCAGTTTCTCTTGTCCATGTCTTTCCCGTAAAACAGTCCTAAATTTTAATAGATTCTTCCAGGGCCCGTATTCATAAAGATTCTAAGAATCCTCTCAGAAAACTCTTAATTTAGCTTAAATGTATGACACAATCTTTTGAAGACTGTGATTGGTTGGTTGTCCAAGAAGAAAAAAAAAAGTAATTAAGTATAGGGTCTATTCTAAGCCTTCACTTTGAAATTACATGCGTAATTTTTCCTATTTGACCGTTCTCACACACACACACACACACACATTATAGGCCTATATGTGTATATAAATCCTTTTTTTTTTTTTTTTTTTTTACCATGCTGTTGATTTCCTATAAGGTATTTGATTGGCTTAGAATGATAAAAATTGTTCCACTCTTTCCAGTTACACTGATTGCTGGCATGTCTATTTAAGCGGTGGTTTGAATGTTGGTTTTAACGTATCAAACATGGAATTTTCCCAGTTGCCAAATATCGTAATGTAGTGATTACTTTAATTTCTGGCGCTATGGCATTTCTGTGCTGTGTTGGAGATGTTAGCACGTCTCTAATAAGATCTGTCACAAACATGATCCCTGCACGATCTAATCTATAGCTTCTTATTAACTCACTGTCATCCATTGTCTGCAACACATTTCTTCTCCCTCTTCGTCTTTCTGCCATGTTCTCCTCTGCTAAAGAAACTCTTCAGCCTCTTAAAAGTCCTCGTCCGTTCTCCTAACAATTTTGACCTTAAGACCTCTTTTAAGGGTTAAGATGCTTTCTGAATGACTTTTTTCTTTACTAGGAGTTTTTCTTTAATTTTAAGAGTAAACGCCCACATTTGTAAGAATTTTCTTAGAATTTTGTCACTAGGAGCTACTCTTTGCATTAAGATTCTTTATGAATACGGGCCCTGATTTTTAAACCCCAGTTTTAATTTGGGTTCTTTCCAGAAAGAATACAAAACTTCTGACTTCGTCTTATTGATTCTAGCCCCCGTAGCCAAGGTAAACTTATCACAAATTTGCAATGTTTTCTTTATAGAGTTGTTATCAGTAAGGAAGAGAGTAAGGTCATTCATATAAAGTGAGACTTCCCTGCCTGAGCTACCTGGAATTGGAAATCAAACGCTGATTCGGCGGACCACACCTGATGAAACACTTAGTGAAACACTCCGAAGCTTCGTTTGGCCATAGTCACGTGACATGGGTGTTTTGAATCACGCTTTCGGATCAGTGTTTCGAAACATCTGCGCTTCGGGATCTCGCAAAGCTTCGGAACGACTGTTTCTCGTCAGCCATCCCTACATGACGCTTCCGGGTAGCATATTGTTGATCTACCGAAGGTCTTGGCTGGAAGACGCTGTGCGCGCGCGGTCTGTCATTGTCTATTGGAAGACGCGTTGAGGTAACATTGGCTGTATGGCTCACAGCAATAGAGTAATGTTCGCCATGTAACGTGTTTGTATATTTATGTTTATCGTAAGTTGATCTACTATAATATGACCATGTTTCACTGTAAATCCTTGGGAATGTGACTAATCAATAACCTTAATGCATGATGGGCTATTTTGTATGTGAACTATGCTTGTGTGTGATTTCATGTAGGTTTGCATACGGGGGAGGTAACCAGGGAGTCCCATTTCCGGTTATGCTGAGTGTTGTATTCCTAGAGGTAAAAGGAAATCTTGGTTATTGTACCTGTATCACCTATCATTGATTGATACTGGTTTAGGTGTCTGTGGGTCCTTCTCCAGGACATTGTTAGCTTAACAAACTCATTTCCTGCATTCCGGTGAATTTTTATGCGAACATTTATGGTGGAAATGTATTTAGTAATATAAAGGGAAACACAAAATGTATGCAGCAGGTAACAAATCAATATATACCAATATAATGGATTATATCAGGGGTGTCACTAAGGGCCAGACTGGAAAATGAGAATCCCATCAAGGGCCAGACAGGTATAGGTAAAAGTCAAATATTTCTACTGTATTATTGCATGTCTCATATAGTTTTCTCACTTAGAGTTTGGGCGCCATAAAGCCCCCAAAAAGTCGAAAAAAAAGTTCCTTAGCCATCACAGAATAAAGCGACAAAAACGTTGAAAAAAGCAACAAAAAACAAAAAACCGGCGCTTAAAGCATTGAAAAAAAGGTACAAAAACGTCAGAAAAGGCGCCAAAATGTATTGTGAACCCAACGTGAAACACGGGCCGGATCAAAATTTGCGAGGGGCGGATTTGGCCCTCGGGCCTTGAGCTTGACATGTGGATTATATAATGCCGTGGCTCTCAGGCATTCTGTGTTGCTTTCAAATATGAATTCATCTGCAACTTTTCTCATTTAATGAGTTATGCCTGCAGAGTCAACATAAAGACATCACTCTTCCCCTCCCTTGTGTTCTTTGTTTGCGGAAATAACCTCTTTAAATATGCCTGTTGACAGAATTATGTGCAGTATTTCATTGAATGTATAAACCCCTTGACTCCGTCAGATGTGTTTGAGCAAGTTGTTTTGCTCATCTTTAAAACTTTTGCTAAACATTCAAAATATATTCCACATATCTGTTTTTTGTGTTCGATTTTTATTTTATTTTATATATATATAGCTAGCCCTGCACCCCCAGCAATGACACCTATGTCTGAGCAACAGTTGAATAAGAAAAGAAGACATCAGCAGTCATCGGTAAAAGAAACATGGAACCTTAGCATCAAAATGTGTGCACAATTTAAATAGGACCAAGTTCTTGTTTCAGAGTCAAGTTCCCAATAATGCAGCCATATAACAAGCTGGAATTAACAGGCAATGTGTTGTGGACTATGGACTGACAAATCACAGTTTAAACCTCTGCAATCTAACCACTGAGTAGACCGCGGAGTGCCCAAAGAAAACACACTGACTCAACATTAAGAGCAACATCTCACCGGTTTGCTTCAGTCATGATCGAGGGTCACTATAGGCCTACACTTTTCTGGACTGGGAAAAAAACTTACAAGATCCAACAGAATTCTTCCGTGTCATGCAACACTGTGAAGACATCAACTAACGGGAAGTTCTTCTTCTTTTGGGACCAAAACTAATTCTAACTTTTCAAAGGTAGTGATATGTCTCATACTGATGCAAATGAAAACTATGGAAGCCCTATGGTGGTGCTGATCCAAATTAAAACTATGGTGTATTGGTGTGCGCTCCTCTAGCTCCCTCATCCTTTGACTTTGGGCTATTGGGTTGGTGTCCTCCCACATTAATGATTATAGTAAAACCATGACCATTACTGAAATAGGATGCTCTAAATGTGAACACTCGTTTCTGCCTTTTTATGTCTAAAAGAGGCATAATGCCGAGCTAACGGACTTTTGAAATCTCGACTTCTGATATATGTTCTGAAATGCGGGTTTTTAAAGATCTACTAGTTTTGTCCACATAGCAAAGGCCACAAGGGCAGCGCAGCGTGAACATTACATTAGCCGCTTTGCACAAAATTGTGCCTCTTATATTGAACATTTTAGCAGTTTGAATGTTTTAGTTTTATAAGTGAAGTTACATTGTTGGCCATTTCCACATCTGTAGTTGCCAAAGGGAACCTCGTCTAAATAAATGTGGAACCCGCATTTCAGAACATCGAGATTTCTAAAGTCCGGTCGCTCAGCATTTTGCTGCTTTTAGACATTCTGTTTCTACCTTACAATACCTAGGTGTAGAACTGGTGAAGTGTCCCCGGCAGACATCAGTAATTTACTTCTACAACGCGAACCCTTCTGGATTTACACGTTAGGTACTATGGCACCTAGGGGATTAAATGAAGAATTAGACATTCGTCCGTTTCTTTAAGATTTGTTCATTTTAATTTTTTAATTTCTTGATTTTGTTATTTTGGTTTATGCAGGTATCATTATTTAACTGGATAGTAATTTTGGTAACACTTTACAATAAGGTTCCTTTATTAAACATTAGTAAATGTATTAACTAACATGAACTAACAATGAGCAATACATTTACTACTGTTTTTGTTAAGGGGGGGGGGGGGGGTGAAACACTCAGTTTCAGTCAATCTCATGTTAATCTTGAGTACCTATAGAGTAGTATTGCATCCTTCATATCTCCTATAAGTCTTTAGTTTTATTATATTTATAAAAGAAAGATAGGCTGTACCGAGTCTTTCCGGTGTTACAATATATTCGGTTCCTGAAATATTTGGTTCCAATGGGTGGAGCTACCATGAATATTTACGAGACCATAGCGTGGGCGGGGCGACAAATACAAGCGAGTGGAACGGAAATTATTAGCGTGAGCGCCTGCTCGTTTTGTTTTATGGATTATTTATTTCAAACAGGTAATAAAGTTGAACGAAGTTAATCTTAAACTAGTCGTATATATTTTATAAATAATTCATCGTTTTGTAGCATGTGTTTCAGTACTCTAAGTTTACCTGAACTGAACTAATCCTGTAGGAAGCGTTGCAAGACCTACAATAAAGGCATATTTCTCCAAATTTTCCCAGATTAGTTGTTGCTGACATTATAGAACTGTTCGTTTCTCATGAGTGACTGAGATTAGGATTTTTAAAGGTGTGTGATTGCTGTTTAAATAAATATTTACAAATATATTCTTGTGTCTTTATTCTGTCTCCCAAAGTTGTCTGCATATTATTAAAATTGCCTTTAAATTATAGGCTGACCGCTCAAGACGACATACGAACTTGGAGTTGCATGTTGCATGCTTTGGATGTTGCTTTATACTGACTCAACTGAAAATATTTTTGATACACAACCTTTACTTTATCAAGGTTATCATAAATGTTAAGCTTCAGATGCATTAAAGGCAGGGTAGGTAGGAATTTTATAAAATACTTTTTTCCAAATTTGTTTAAACTTTCTATATATATCAATACATAATTAAAATGTAAGTACTCTGAAAAAAAAGAGTATAAAAATCGCGTGACTCTAGACCGTTTAATCTGTGTTAAACACAGCTCATTATTTCCATTCGGGACGAAACAAAGGATTGGCTTAGGCAACTGTCACTCTCTCTCGCAACCATAGCAACCACCCTTTTGCCACGGGATCTGCCCACTTGCGCGCGCACGTTTGATTTGAGGAATTCAAAAGGCACGGAACCTAGGAGCAAAACAATGGCAGAGAAAGAGCAATCAAAATTCACATTACCAGCAAACAAGGCTAAAAAAGGAAGACAAAAGGACATTTTACAAACCTACGTTTTGCATGTGCTTCTGCACGCACTTTTCCAGTCACAACACCGCAATCAGAGGAGGACGCGCTGAAAACTGTAATGCTGTTCTCTTCCTTCATAACTCGTACTGAGAAGGTTTGAGTTGCAGAGGAATTTGTGACTGTTTCACATGTTCAACCACATCAAAGTTTCGTAATTAGTAAGTCCGTGCTTTTTCTCTTTTTTTTCTTATGTGCTGAAGGGCTGCTGTGCCTTGGTGAAACGGTGTTTGTAGCCTACGTGAAGAGCTCTTTTCCAAAACGCCATAAACCTAAAAAGCTGCCTCAAAGAACCAGCAAAAGTAATGATTATGAATATGTAAAATATTGCAATAAGACATTTTAATTGTTTATTAATTTCTGTGTCGGCTGCAAAGATGAAATTGACGATAGGCTATTGACTCGCGATCTTCGCAGTAGTGAACGCACCGGAGAAATGCACATTTATTACATAGTTTTATTTTATTTTTGGATGGTTTTGTTTAGAACCAGATTTCTGTAAATATATTTCACATTTTTTAGGCCTGTGAGGCGAGGTGATGATATAATCTCCAGTTCAAGCACCTTATGTTGTGATTGATATATTTACTTTTATGTAATAAATCCAGGAAATTGGTTAATGAAAAAAATATTAAAATTAAGATACAATTAAAACAAAACGAAATTCGTTTTAAAGAAAGGCTTTGTGCTTTCTGTTTTGAGGTCTCTGTGAAAGTTTGAAAGTCTTTTAGTGCGCTTTCAGAGCGCTCGCGTCCATAATGGAGAACTGTCACGTAATATTGTTTTTCCTCATAAATGCAAGACTTTTTTAACCCCTTAACTGTCACCGTCCCGTATACGGGACGCCTAACTTTACTTCCCTATATTGCTATTTAATCCTAATCTAATTATGACAAACTATATATCGTTGGAAAGTTCTAAGACTCCTAAATAGATATTTAGGACTGTTTTTTTGTTATAAATTATGTAGGAACAGAAATAGATGAATTTATGACAAGAGTGCACCTCAAAAAATCTACATAATAACAGGAGTTCTGACCTTCGTCACAAAAAGTTGACGCACACACTTTTAAAAAGACAAACCATACATTTTTGAAAAAATAAAAAAGATGGATTTATAGCGTTTTGGGGAAAAAATGGATGGATTTATAGCGTTTTGAAAATATATATATATTTTTTTACTTTGAATTGATCATCAACAATATTGTTGTTTGATTTAATAATCACTGTTGCAAGAGATACCTAGTTCCGTTTTTCTTTTCTTTTTTAGTGAGTGGAAAAAGTAGGGGCTACCTCAGATTCTGTTTAGTTAGCTCGGATCCTTTATTGTTTTTTATTTTTCTAAAGCCTACAATAATAGGTCAAATGCAGCAAGTCCAACTGGACCTTCTTTGCCAGTTTGCACACATTTCTTTGAAGGATGGCAAAAATATCGCCTGAATATCGATATCGAGATATTGGGAAAAAATATCGAGATATTCATTTATGTCAATATCTCCCACCCCTACATGCAGAACACCGTATATGTTATGAATCTTACACGAAATTCATCTTCATCACAATGTAACTGATGGTAATGGAAAAACGTGTATCAATGCAACCTGTTTTTAGCTTTGCCTTATAGATATAACTACCTCGTTAGCGAATCAAAAAATATATATTTTAAACTTTACCAATATCAATATGCTAGCTTGATAGTGAGTACTAAAATACATCTTATTTGTTTATATTCATAATGATAAAGTTAGATTTTTTTATTACATGTGATTCGGACATGATGTCACTACATGCACTGTGCTCCTTCCTCTCCGCTCGTCTCAGGTAAATAATGCGTCTTCCAGCTCAGCGGTCGGAGTCGCACGTTCATGTGTTTTGGGGGCGTGGCTTTGGAAGGAGCCCAGAAGGGAGGGGGTGGAGTGAATGGAAATAATGAGCTGTCTTTAAAACAGTCGTGAGAGGTCTACAGACACTCGATTTTTATACTTTCTTTTTCAGAGTACTTACATTTTAATTATGTATTGATATATAAATAAAGTTTAAACAAATTTGGAAAAGAAGTTTTTTAGACAATTCCTACCTACCCTACCTTTAACAGTTGTTTTCTCTAGCAATGCTTTAGAACAGTGGTCAAATTAATTGATAATAATAACTAACCATTAATGATAAAAATTAGGCCTACATCTTATCAGTTTAGTAATGTTATCATTCTTATGTAATCTTTTTGTAAACAAGTGAACAGAAAAAGGCATGGGTATACCAAAATATTAAGGAAAGGTATATTTATAAATACATATTTGAATAATATAGTAAATATTTTATTAGTCCTGCTGTATTCATTTTGTCCTTGATCCCATTTTTTTCTCTTGTCTAACATTCTTGTTTTTACAGCTGAATATGAATAAAATATGTAATTTTAAGACACTGTATCTTACTATAAAAATAATTTCGAGTTAATGAATGAATGCTTTAAAAAAACAGATGTTTTTGTTTATCAGTTTTAAACAGTCTAGAATAGATCATATTTAGGATAGGTAGATAACTTTATGCATATAGATTTATATTATAAAAATTATATGTATTATATTCTTTAAATGAGAATACTTTTTAATTATATGCCCATATCCCACCACACCTGAGAAACTGACCTCTATTTCTGACCTCTATGTCTGTGCAATTTACTATTGTACACAGCTTTGGCCAATAAATAATTGGTTCAGTACATATTGTTTGTGAAGAATTCAACATCCAATTAGCTATGGTGATGTTTTAAAATAATAACGAGTCTCAACCACAATTCATATAAAAAAACCAACCCATCTTTGTTGAATTTGTCACTTGGGCTGTCAATATAGATAAGGAAATGTTTAAAACCTTGTATGGATTAAAACAATCTGGAAAGGTTCCTCATGGTGTTTCTAAAAGAAATTAAAAATATGTCCTTCTTAGAAGGGCACAGAACTTCACAATGAGAGGTGAGTTAAGTAACACCATACTACTTTTAGATGAGGTTTTATACTATATTATACAGTGAGGTTTTTATTTGCCCTAGATGCAAACACCCTTAATTTTGTACTCCCATGCATGATATCAATGAAAGAATTTTTTTTATTTGGCATTGCCAAATAAAAAACTAAATTAAATGAATCAATTTGCTGGAGTTTTGTCTCTGTTTTATTACAATTAAGTGCACTTACCTTTGGAATGGTACATTCAAAACTAAAAATTGCACAAACTGAGTATAAAATTACTTAGTTGGACCTCTCTATGTATACATCAATACAATTGAAATAATTATCACTTAATTTGACCAATGTTCTAAAACATTGCTAGAGAAAACAACTGTTAAAGCAACTGAAGCCTAACATTTATGATAACCTTTGACAGTTGTGTATCAAAAAGATTTTCAGTTGAGTGTAAAGCAACATTCAAAGCATGCAACAACATGCAACTCCAAGTAGCCTATTGTCTTGAGCTATCATCAAGCTATTTCAATAATAGCCTACAGACAACTTTGGGAGACAGAATCAAAACACAATATATTTGTAAATATTTATTTAAACATGCAATAATATACATTTAAAAAGCTTAATCTCAGTCATTCGTGAGAAACGAACAGTTAGCAGTAGTTTAGGACAAAACGCGATCTGAGGCGCTCACGCTAATAATTTCTGTTCCACTCGCTTGTATATGCCCCGCCCCGCCTAACCCTAACCAAATAAACAAGTGATCGGTTGATGTGCGTTTTAGCATTGCTAAGAAAATTCCTGTGTTTTCGTCTCGATCGGGATCCGTGCGAAGCAGAATGCATGACCTGCAAAGCTGGCACGTATGTGTCGGTGTCAAATAACGTATAGTAATAATGTTACATAATGAATGGTGACTGTAGAAAGCAAAAGCCGAATCCCGGCCATTTTGGGCGATCTTGAAATCCTGGCCAGACATGTCCTGGTTAAACAGGACGTATGGTCACCCTACATTAACTATACGTGATCATGTTGTTTACTTGCTGTGCTTACGCGCCGATAGCTAACAACACACAGAGATTTGAAGCAGTTTTACTCACCGCCTGCGGTTCCAACGCACGACCGTGAACCTTTATCGTTGGGACTGCTCCATCCTAAAGCATTGCAAACACCATCCACTGGTCCCTTAACGCTGGGTTCTTTGGGAATCTGTGCAGAGTTATCTTGCCATGGCAACCAAAAACACACTTCTTTTGGTGACATTGTTTATTTCTTTAAGTCCTTTGACTGGAGCGCAGCCGATGACTTCCCTAAAGCCGAGCACAGCGCTTTGATGGGCGTACTGCTTTCGCTCTCTCGCTCTGGTCTACGGGTGCGCGCGCGCCCTCTCAGGAGAAGACGGTGCCCTTGGGACCCATATAAGGAAATTCCGCCCCATCTGACGTCACACATGCCCATACTTTTTTTTTTTTTTTTTTTCGAACTTTATTATGAACAATACACAGGACAATAGGTACAGAGATCACTACAAATACTGTGCAACCTGCTCAACAAAAAATGAAATGTACAGTAAGTACAGACCAGAGGATAATAACATACTAATTAATATATAGAAGGGGAAAATTAAAAAATATGCAGTTCCCACACATGCCCATACTCGAAAAAAACTTTCCGAAACTTGTGACAAACTGGAAGGAGTATTTTTGGCACAGAAATACTCCATCAAACGTACAACTTAATTTTTGAAACTCAGTATGCATGAAATAGCATTTCACTCTAGTCTAACATTACAACAGTAAAGTTAAATACAAATAGCCTATAACGTTAATATGAAACTAAACTTAGCCCTCAGCCAAAACGATTGACAGGGAATGAATTATATATTCACGAGACCAAAGATCGCCCGTTAGGTCTACACAAGACGAATTATATCTCATGTTTAACCACTACCGTCAGCAGCGAACTCAGAAGAACTAGCCGAGGAAAGGCTCATCCAGCTGGGAAACATGAGCGCCGAGCGCCCGCTGATCGCATGGATCTCACAACCGGGGGGGAAAAAAAATCATCTTTATAAATAAACCACAGATTTGAGCTTTAAACAACTACATTCTCGCCTGAAAAACTCTTAAAATTACATTTCGTGATACAGTAACAGTAGTATATATTAAACTGTATATTAAAAAATGGCGCTTCTTATGTTGTCATTCCCCTTGTAGCACGCGCAAGTGACGATTCCCTGTCAACCAATCAACGTCCTGCAGTGAGTCTAGCTCCACCCTTTAGTACCGTACCACTGTGCTAGGTACCCCAATGGAAGGGTACCTAAAAAGTGGTACGGTACGGTTCGGCATTTTGGTACCATTCACAACTTTTGATAGTGGAAACGCAAATAAATGCGTACCGTACCGTACCGTACCGCTCAGTGGAAACGAGCCATAATATGCATTACTTTTGTAATTTTTCCTTTACTTTTTCATTTGTTCTTCTGGGTGACATTGGTATTATTATTATACATTTTTTTGTCACCTGTGAGTATAAAGGCATGGTGTGTTTAACTCTTAATTGTCTGACGAAGAGCCTGCGTGCTCAATGTTACCACCTGTGTGTGAGTTTATCATCACATTTTTGGAGCCGTGGTGTGCCGACTTTTTTCCCTTTTTTATAACTGTGTATTAATGCAGATTGTCTGTCGTTCTCACTACTCTGAGGAAAGATTTGTTTTACCAACGTTTATGTTACATCAGATCATTCACGCTAGAGCTCGGCTAATGTACACATTGCATACATGCACTGTTATTGATACAGTTTCCACGTGTTCACCGCAATATATTAGATAAATAAAAACCTCTGGATGTTTCATTACCAGAAACTTACCTGTTCCTCAGGTGCATTTATATGAGTGAAACACTTCTCAGTATAACCAGGACCAATTAAAAGCACCTCTTACTACAGCTTATGCCAAAAAGAACACCTAAAATCGTTAAATAATACAATGTTAAACTTGTTACTTTTTATTTAGAGGTATAGCAAGTAAACGGTCCAGTCACACTTATAAACACATGGGCAGGTGATGAGAAAAGCATAAGGGTTAGATAAACACACAAAGCTGGAGACACACGTCTCCTGTCCGTCCTCCACTGTCTCTTCCTGACGGATTTGCTCTTTATAAAGCACAACTGCAACAGCAATCATAGCCTGTTCCAGTCGACTCCTATCGAGGCGAGTAACCGAGAGCTGTTGTTCTGTCCGCTGAGTCTCCGGACTCCAGGGGTCCTTCGCCCAAGTCAACCTCGCCGAGTCCGAACTGACAAAAACACAAGTCCGAACTTGCCCTTGAGGAACGCCTCTAAAAGAAGTAGCGTTGTGGTCTGTTCACTGCCAAAGGGGACGCGGCTTCAAAGAAATACATAATGCACATATTTATATCATCTTAAAGGGACAGTTCACTCGAAATGAGAAGAGAATGCAACATTTATTAGATTCCCAGGGAGAACTACAGACGTAAGCCTGCTCTTCATCTTCCTCTCTTGAAGCCGCCGCCTCGTGTTCCCCTGAAGGAGCCGCCCTTGACCATCTTCCTCACGCCGCTCGACTGCTCACCGTCCTCTTCCTCGGCCGCTCGGGGCCGCTTCCTCTTCTCGCTGCTCTCCTTCATCTCCTGCCAGAGGAAACACAGCCGTCACACACACACACACACTCCGTCACACCACAGTACCTGATCACATGGCAGGAGGACGTACGATGCGTGCGAATCGCTGAGCCTCGCTCACTCGCTCCACCAGCATCATCACTTCCTCTTCCTGTGTGGGGAAGGCGGGCAGCTTCTTCCCGATCAGCGTCTCGATGCGCTGGAACAGCTCCACATCATACCTGCGCACACACACACACACACACACACACACACACACAGCGCGTCAGAAGCCAATGAGAGCTTTTCCCCTACAGAGACTTTCTGAAGGTGTCAGGCTTCATTCACATGATCAACACAGTCGCTCTGAAGAGGGACTTAATCAAGACTTCTTCACACCTGCACTAATAAAGCTTGAAATCCTTCACTGGTTCATCAGTTCTTAAGCCAATAATAGATTACAAAGTTGTGAATTTAACTTGTGCACAAAATGGGATGTTTGCTATGCACTTTAAGAATTTATCTCTGCGTTTCCATCCAGTGGTTTTATATGCGACATCCCATAATTCACACACATATAGGTGTCTGGAAACCCTGAAGATGAAGCTAGTAACACATCGACTCTCCTGAACGCAGATTCTAAGGCCTGAGATGGACGGCAGAATCACTGAACGACTGAGGGAGGGAGGAGTGACTGACTGTGTGACGAAGGTGATGGATTTCCCAGATCTCCCTGCTCTCGCCGTGCGGCCCACGCGGTGGATGTAGTCCTGCGGAGAACACAGCTAGCATTAGCAAACACACAGGCCAACACTTCTTCAAAGGGTTTTAATCAAGTAAATCAAATATCAATTCAAATTAACAAAAGCATCTAAACTCCAGTATTCTTCCATTACACTAGCAACACACAAACAGCCAGTTATCACTAAAACAGAGTTTTTCAGGACTATATTAAAGCTAATCAAGTGTTTTTATTATTATTATTATTATTATTATGATTAAGCATCAGATGATTGACAGTCAAAGTTCAAACCTATGTGTGTGTGTGTGTGTGTGTGTGTGTGTGATATATTCTCTCATCTCTGAAACTCTCGATATTTCACAGAATCTCACGTCAGGCTCATTCGAGCTTCTGTTTTCCACATGTGACGTTATCAACGTTCAAACCACCATCTAGAGTCAAACTGATATGAACCATCATTATGCTGAGTTCACACCGACCGCGAATTGAGCGTCTGGAGCGAGTGATTTCCATGTTACGTCAATGTAAACGTGGAGGTCCTGCGGCGCGATAGACGAATTTAATGCGGCGCAATTTCGCCTCGTTCGTGTGAAAGAGGCCTCGTCTGAGCGTCTGCCGCGAGTGGTTTTATGTGGTGCAAATCTTTTATCACATCATAACTTGATTTCAATATTTATTCCATATCTAAATCTAGATTATATGAAACATAATTATTCTAATGTAAAGACAACCAACATACTTTAGTGAATAAGAACATAGTTCGTGTCTGGGCAGTGTTGTGTGAGGAAAAAAAGAAAAACAAATCACAGGACAGGTTCATTACTTTTGGAGGCTGGCTCCATTTATCATCAAAACAAAAATAAATGACAGATTATGTGGGTGAGGGCGCGGGTGATCCTCGCTCCGATGCGGGACAACAGGTCATCAAACTGGGCGCGGGACAGGCGGAGGCACCGCTGAGAGCGGCCGTCATCCAGGCACAGCTCCTGGAGCAAGTGGTGAAACTCCCAAACTGGGTTCGCCTCCGGAGGGTCTGGTGGACCCAAGTACTACACCGCTGATGACCCCTACGCTGCTGTCCTGCTCTCCAGAGCAAATACGAGCGGTGACTCTCTCGATGAATGCTCGATCAACATCAGCCATCTTGCAAACAGACAACCGCCTAGCACCTGCTCCTCCCACGAGAAGAATTTCGCCTCGAATGCGCATCTATTTCGCTTCAAACGCTCTCTTTAGATGCGCGAGTGGATTCAAAATGTTCAAGCGTCCAACTAGACACGATAGACACGAATTAAGTCTTCAATCTAATTGGCCCGTTCCAACACCGGGAAGAAAAAAAAAAAGAAAAAGAAAAAAACACCACACTGGTCGAAATAAAAAACTGTCTTTGTGACGCCGCGATTGATTGCGCCCGGGGTGAACAGCTCTACATTTAAATGTATACATTCACATTCAGTGTGAGGCCCTTCAGTTGGGTAAAAACATTGGTCGCTCTTCACATTTGTCTGAACAAACGCGCTGACTGAAAGTACAGTTTCAATCTCTGACAGTAGGTGGCGCTTATGGAACAGCAGAAATACAGTGGTTACCATAGTAACGAGGCTAGATTCTGGGCAAAGCATCACAATCCATGTCCTGCCTGCTTTCACCGTTTCACTCAGGCATGTTTATAATAGCACATGCTACTCTAACAGGTTTAACTCAAGCCCTGTCAGGCAGCCATGTTTGCTGTCGCAGCTCTTCTACCTTGGAGTGTGTGGGGATGTAGAAGCTGCTCGTGTACGTACCCTCGAGTGTGTGGGGATGTAGAAGCTCCTCGTGTACCTTGGAGTGTGTGGGACGTGAGGAATGTCCAGCCCGCGGGACGCCACATCCGTGGCCAGCAGCACCGAGCGGGACTTGGACTTGAACTTGTTGAGTGCGCCGAGACGCTTGTTCTGAAGGAGGAGACACACGTCAGTCCATGACACACAGAAACACACGCGGTGTGAGTGAGTGAGAGAGAGTGTGTCTGTGTGTGAGTACCTGACTCATCTGACCGTGCAGTGGGATGGCCGTGTGTGTGTGTGTGTGTGTGAGAGAGAGAGAGAGAGAGTGTGAGTGCCTGACTCATCTGACCGTGCAGTGGAATGGCCGTGTGTGTGTGTGTGTGTGTGTGTGTGTGTGAGAGAGAGTGTGTGAGTGCCTGACTCATCTGACCCTGCAGTGGGATGGCCGTGTGTGTGTGTGTGTGTGTGTGTGTGTGAGAGAGAGAGTGTGTGAGTGCCTGACTCATCTGACCGTGCAGTGGAATGGCCGTGTGTGTGTGTGTGTGTGTGTGTGTGTGTGTGTGTGTGAGTACCTGACTCATCTGACCGTGCAGTGGAATGGCCGTGTGTGTGTGTGTGTGTGTGTGAGAGAGAGAGTGTGAGAGTACCTGACTCATCTGACCGTGCAGTGGGATGGCCGTGTGTGTGAGAGAGAGTGTGAGAGTACCTGACTCATCTGACCGTGCAGTGGGATGGCCGTGTGTGTGTGTGTGTGTGTGTGTGAGTACCTGACTCATCTGACCGTGCAGTGGGATGGCCGTGTGTGTGTGTGTGTGTGTGTGTGTGTGTGTGTGTGTGTGTGTGTGTGTGTGTGTGTGTGTGTGTGTGTGTGTGTGTGAGTACCTGACTCATCTGACCCTGCAGTGGGATGGCCGTGTGTGTGTGTGTGTGTGTGTGTGTGTGTGTGTGTGAGTGTGTGAGAGAGAGTGTGTGAGTGCGACTCATCTGACCCTGCAGTGGGATGGCCGTGTGTGTGTGTGTGTGTGTGTGTGTGTGTGTGTGTGTGTGTGTGTGAGAGAGAGTGTGTGAGTGCCTGACTCATCTGACCGTGCAGTGGGATGGCCGTGTGTGTGTGTGTGTGTGTGTGTGTGTGTGTGTGTGTGTGTGTGTGTGAGTACCTGACTCATCTGACCGTGCAGTGGAATGGCCGTGTGTGTGTGTGTGTGTGTGTGTGTGTGTGAGAGAGAGAGAGTGTGAGAGTACCTGACTCATCTGACCGTGCAGTGGAATGGCCGTATGTGTGTGTGTGTGTGTGTGTGTGTGTGTGTGTGTGTGTGTGTGTGTGTGTGTGTGTGTGTGTGTGAGAGAGAGAGTGTGAGAGTACCTGACTCATCTGACCGTGCAGTGGAATGGCCGTATGTGTGTGTGTGTGTGTGTGTGTGTGTGTGTGTGTGTGTGTGTGTGTGTGTGTGTGTGTGTGTGTGTGTGTGTGTGTGTGTGTGAGAGAGAGTGTGTGAGTACCTGACTCATCTGACCGTGCAGTGGAATGGCCGTATGTGTGTGTGTGTGTGTGTGTGAGAGAGAGAGTGTGTGAGTGCCTGACTCATCTGACCGTGCAGTGGAATGGCCGTATGTGTGTGTGTGTGTGTGTGTGTGTGTGTGTGTGTGTGTGTGTGTGTGTGTGTGTGTGTGTGTGTGTGAGAGAGAGTGTGTGAGTACCTGACTCATCTGACCGTGCAGTGGAATGGCCGTATGTGTGTGTGTGTGTGTGTGTGTGTGTGTGAGAGAGAGTGTGTGAGTACCTGACTCATCTGACCGTGCAGTGGAATGGCCGTATGTGTGTGTGTGTGTGTGTGTGTGTGTGTGTGTGTGTGTGTGTGTGTGTGTGTGTGTGTGTGTGTGTGTGTGTGTGTGTGTGTGTGTGTGTGTGTGTGAGAGAGAGAGTGTGTGAGTACCTGACTCATCTGACCGTGCAGTGGAATGGCCGTATGTGTGTGTGTGTGTGTGTCTGTGTGAGAGAGAGTGTGTGAGTACCTGACTCATCTGACCGTGCAGTGGAATGGCTGTATGTGTGTGTGTGAGAGAGAGTGTGTGAGTACCTGACTCATCTGACCCTGCAGTGGAATGGCCGTATGTGTGTGTGTGTGTGTGTGTGTGTGTGTGAGAGAGAGTACCTGACTCATCTGACCGTGCAGTGGAATGGCCGTGTGTGTGTGTGTGTGTGAGAGAGAGAGAGTGTGAGAGTACCTGACTCATCTGACCGTGCAGTGGAATGGCCGTATGTGTGTGTGTGTGTGTGTGTGTGTGAGAGAGAGAGAGTGTGAGTACCTGACTCATCTGACCGTGCAGTGGAATGGCCGTATGTGTGTGTGTGTGTGTGTATGTGTGAGAGAGAGAGAGTGTGTGAGTACCTGACTCATCTGACCGTGCAGTGGAATGGCCGTATGTGTGTGTGTGTGTGTGTATGTGTGAGAGAGAGAGAGTGTGTGAGTACCTGACTCATCTGACCGTGCAGTGGAATGGCCGTATGTGTGTGTGTGTGTGTGTGTTGTGAGAGAGAGAGTGTGTGAGTACCTGACTCATCTGACCGTGCAGTGGAATGGCCGTATGTGTGTGTGTGTGTGTGTGTGTGTGTGTGAGAGAGAGAGTGTGTGAGTACCTGACTCATCTGACCGTGCAGTGGAATGGCTGTATGTGTGTGTGTGTGTGTGTGTGAGAGTGTGTGAGAGAGAGAGTGTGTGAGTACCTGACTCATCTGACCGTGCAGTGGAATGGCCGTATGTGTGTGTGTGTGTGTGTGTGAGAGAGAGAGTGTGTGAGTACCTGACTCATCTGACCGTGCAGTGGAATGGCCGTATGTGTGTGTGTGTGTGTGTGTGAGAGAGAGTGTGTGAGTACCTGACTCATCTGACCGTGCAGTGGAATGGCCGTATGTGTGTGTGTGTGTGTGTGTGTGTGTGTGTGTGTGTGTGTGTGTGTGTGTGTGTGTGTGTGTGTGTGTGAGAGAGAGTGTGTGAGTACCTGACTCATCTGACCGTGCAGTGGAATGGCCGTATGTGTGTGTGTGTGTGTGTGTGAGAGAGAGAGTGTGTGAGTACCTGACTCATCTGACCGTGCAGTGGAATGGCCGTATGTGTGTGTGTGTGTGTGTGTGTGTGTGTGAGAGAGAGTGTGTGAGAACAACATTGAAGATGGCGCCGGTGTATGTGGCTTGCCGTCTGTTGCTTGGCGTATTTGTCTCCGTTTTGTTTGCTGATGTATGTCCTACTGTTATGAGTCTACAAGCTGTGTTAACCTATGATCGTCAAACTCTATTCGACATTAAATCTTCGATGGAAGGATCGCATACCATCATACCAGGATGCGACACTCATCGCCTTCCTACCCGCTGTCCGTTCTCGAAGTATCTTTGTCGACTGTACTGCTTACCTTGCCGGAGAAAGCGTCGTAGAAGACGCGGAAATCGAGGCGGCCTTTTGGTAAAACTGAAGGCAAGCCTATCCACCCAGATGGTTTTACCATATTCACCCTTATGTGATCTAATTAAGAAGAACGACTATTTTATCGCCGTCCGTTCTATGGAGACGCCGTTCCAGTGGATTACACCTGTCTCAGACTTCGTTGATCAGCCCCCGCTGCGTCGGCCCCCTGTGCTTCGTAGACGGAGAGTGACTTCGCAAAATCTACGATCACTGCGTCGCGAATTGGATGTAACGGAGGCCTCTACTGAACTAAGGTTTGCTCTAATAAATGTGCGATCTCTAGCAAACAAAACATTTATTTTAAGCGACTTTTTTAACACTCAGAGCCTGGATATTTTATGTCTGACAGAGACTTGGCTAAATACTGGTGACTTAACCCCATTTTCAGAAATACTCCCTCCAAATTGTGGTTTTCTGAATTCCCCTCGGGCCTCTGGTCGTGGAGGTGGTGTGGCATCTATTTTTAAGAAATCTTTTAATTGTCGTTTTCTTCACACCAGAGCGTTTACCAGTTTTGAACTGCAATTGTTTCAACTAAACACTACAGAACCAATTGTTTGTGCAATTATATATCGGCCCCCCAAATATAACAAGGATTTTATACAGGAGTTTTCAGACTTTGTAGGTGAGATTTGTTTAAAATATGATTCTTTTTTAATTGTGGGAGATTTCAATGTGCATGTTTGCTGTCCTTCCAATGCGCTAGCAAAAGATTTTTTGGATATGATTGACTCTTTTAACCTCACACAACATGTTTCTGGATCCACCCATGTTCATGGACATACCTTGGACTTAATATTAACTTATGGTCTCTCTGTTGGGAATGTTATAATTCATAATTTAGCCCTCTCTGACCATATGCCTGTTACTTGTACTGTAACTCTGCCTTGTGTCATTCGTAATACTTCATTACCAATTCACCAGGTTCGGAACTTAAATGCAGCCACTATTGAGCGGTTTAAAATTGCATACATTGAATCTGATATTAATTTGGAGAGCCCTTTGTATTCAGATGTGAATGTGTCATTTGATCATTTTAATCATGTATGTTCTTCTATTCTGGATTCAGTTGCTCCTTTGAGGGTTAAGAGGGTTAAGGCCAAACCAGAACCATGGCTAAATGAGGTTACTCGGGGCTTGAGGCGTGCTTGTAGAAAGGCAGAGCATGTGTGGAAGAAGGATAAATTACAAGATTCCTATGTTATACTACGTGAGTCTTTAACTGCTTATCAGAATGCAGTTAAGTCATCTAAGAGAAAATATTTTTCTGATCTAATCTTAAGGTACCAAAGTACTCCGAATATTTTATTCAATACTATCAATTCAGTGTTAAATCCCTCTACTACATGTCCTGTTTTGTCCACCATCACATGTGAGGATCTGCTGAATTTTTTTGTGCAGAAAATTGATGATATTAGGACACAAGTTGTACCTGGTCCATATGATCCCACGGTTACTTGTCTCACTTCTGCTGTATTTGATAGATTTTCACCTATTTCTTTTCAATCTTTAGTTGAGGTGGTCGGGCAGTTAAAACTTACAAATTGTAGCCGTGATGTTATTCCATCTAGATTAGTTAGGCAGACTTTTGATATTATTGGTCCTAGTATATTGACTTTAATTAATAGAAGCTTTGAAACAGCAGTAGTTCCAATGGAATTTAAGCATGCTTTAGTACAGCCTCTTTTGAAAAAAATGAATTTGGATCCAAATGTTTTATCTAATTACAGGCCTATCTCAAAATTGCCATTTTTATCTAAACTTCTTGAAAAAGTTGCATTAAACCAACTACAGACTTTTCTGGTACAAAACGAGATTTTTGAAAATTTTCAGTCGGGATTTAGATCAAACCATAGTACAGAAACGGCTTTGTTGAAAGTTTCAAATGATATCTTGCTTGCGATTGATTCTGGTAGCTCAGTGGTTTTAGTTTTGCTAGATATTAGTGCAGCGTTTGATACCATTGATCACAATGTTCTAGTCTCCCGCCTAGAACAGACAGTGGGAATTCGGGGTACGGCACTCGATTGGTTCAAATCATTTCTTTCTAATAGGTCGTTTTCAGTTAATTTTGGTCAACAACATTCAAAAGTGGCCCCATTATCTAGTGGGGTTCCACAAGGATCCATTCTTGGTCCAATTTTGTTTTTATTATATATGTTACCTCTAGGTTCTATTTTTCACAAGCATGGAGTATCCTTTCATTGTTACGCAGATGACACTCAGGTGTATCTACCGTTGCGGAAACAGGACAAAAATTATTTTGAGTCACTATTGAGATGTTTACAAGAAGTTAAGTCTTGGATGTCTGAAAATTTTCTGCATCTGAATGATAGTAAAACTGAAATAATCTGGTTCGGGGCTCCTGACACTAAAAATTATTTTGATCTGGGTGAGTTAGCTCCTTTTTGTAAATCTGTAGTGAAAAACCTTGGAGTCCAATTTGATAGCTCTTTGAAGTTTGACAAACAGATTAATTCTGTGGTGAAATCTTGTTTTTTCCATTTAAGATCAATAGCAAAGGTTAAACCGTTTATGTCCTCCAGTGATTTTGAAAGGATTATCCATGCTTTTATTTCTGTAAGACTAGATTATTGTAACTCGCTATATGTTGGTGTCAGCCAAGCACTTCTGAACCGTCTTCAATTGGTTATAAATGCGTCTGCTAGACTTTTAACAGGGACTCGTAAAAAGCAGCATGTAACACCGATTTTAGCCTCACTTAAATGGTTGCCGGTGGAGTTCAGAATTGATTATAAATTACTGATATTTGTGTACAAAGCCTTGCATAATTTGGCTCCATCATACCTTGCGCATCTTCTTCATATACATAAACCTCTTAGGTCTCTCAGATCAGCAAATCAGATGATCCTAGACATTCCAAGGACGAGATTAAAATTGAGTGGTGATCGGGCATTTTCTGTGGCAGCTCCAAAGCGCTGGAATAACCTGCCTCTACATCTCAGACTGGCTCCTTCCTTAGGTTATTTTAAACGAAATCTGAAACTGTATTTGCTAGAATTAGCGTTTGGTTCAGTAGGTTAACTAGTAAGAGGCTCTTTTCAGATGTTTGTTAGTCATTGTTCTGTCTGAAAAAGAAACATTTTATTATGAAATTTTATTGTGTGAATGTACAGCACATTGGTCAACATCACGTTGTTTTAATTGTGCTTTATAAATAAAGTAAATGAAAAAAAAAAAAAAAAAGAAAAGTGAGTACCTGACTCATCTGACCGTGCAGTGGAATGGCTGTATGTGTGTGTGTGAGAGAGAGTGTGTGAGTACCTGACTCATCTGACCCTGCAGTGGAATGGCCGTATGTGTGTGTGTGTGTGTGTGTGTGTGTGTGTGTGTGTGTGTGTGTGTGTGTGTGTGTGTGTGTGTGTGTGTGTTGTTTTGTTATGTGAAAATAATATGAAATCTTCTGATAAATCCCTTAAATTGGAACCGCTCCTAAATGATTTACATGTTTCAAAAGTAACTGACAAAATTGAAATATCTATGGACGATCTTTTAGTTGCACGACTCCAGAGAGAACATGCCAGAGAACTTCATAAAGCTAAGAAAACGGAGAAGAGGAAGAAGAAGGATCCAACTACCACAGAACAAGCTGACACATCAAAGCCAACGAATTTTGAGGATTTTAAGGCAGATGGAGAAATTGCATAAAAGATTACTTTGTATTGTAAGGGGAGTTATGTTAGAGAATCAGTTTAAATGTCCAAATTGTGAAATATCCTGTTTACAGGAGAAGTTTGAATCACTTGATGCAAACTTGCCCTGTGATAATGTCTTATAGTTTAAATGTCATTGCTTGCAAAAGAAGCTTGCAACGCTAGATGCATGTTGCAAGCTTGCTTTGCAACCACAGTGTTTGTGGTTTTCTTTGATCTCTCAGAGTGAGTTCAGTGGAACAACAGGTGTTAAGGCTATGCCCGCTTAGTTGACCTTTGAGCACGGTTTAAGAAGATGGAAAGAGGCCTCCTCCCAGTTAGAGACGAGGCGAGAAGCGAGCTGTGGTTTTAACACCTGCAGGCCAAGAAACGGTCAAAATGTATATTAAGCTTTTTAGCGTGGGTGGTACAGATGAGATAACCTATGCATGCATGCTTATTGCATAATAGCTTTAGGGTCATGGAAAATTCCAGACCAGATAGTTTAACATTTTAAGAATTGCTTTATTGTAAGGGACAGCCCTAAAAGCTTAAGACGGCCCCTATCAAACCATATAAAAGGTTTTGTATCCTGTTGTTCGGGGCCGCACTTCGAGGTGAAGACCTATTCGCTTTTCTGTTATTTTTTTTCCTTTTTGGATTAATTATCTTTGTATTGTTCTGAAACTTTTTAAGTAAAACGAAACCAATCTTTTGGTGATTCGAAAAACTTTTAAATAAGTCTCAGAGTGATTTTTCCTGGAGATATCTTTACTTTGTTATAGTTTAGATATTAATACTAAGCAAAAGCCCTGTGAAACGGATCCCGGACTCAGCTGGATCGGACACCGCCGAGGACCCTGGAGCCAACTATAGCATCTTTAACCGGCAGGTAAGGGCAATCTCTGATTGTAGTAGGTTAATGGGAATGTTGTAGATGGACTCAGATGTTACAGCGGTATAGAAACACAACATGGCGCCCAATCGTGTGGGGCATTTTGCTTATAGGGGAAATTAAAAGACAATTGTTCAGGAATAATAACATGTAGAGGTGAAAAGTCCACATACTACAGCCACTGTCAGTGTTCATAGTTCAGAGAAACTAATATTGAACACAACTCACTCGCAGAGTTCAAGAGAACTGAGTGAACATAAGCGCGCGCAGGCTCATATGAAGACCTGTTATGACAGACAAAACACTCGAAGCCCAAGAGAGAAGGGTGAGTTGGTCTAGAGAGATAAACCGGTTTTGAGTGAACCCAAACACTTGCAGAAAATAAGGGATTTGAGTGAACCCAAACACTTGCAGAAAATAAGGGAGTAAGGAGTCGTATAGATTTGTGAAGAGTTGCATCACTTGTATGCAACACATGGGTGCCTAAGTTTTCAGTGCATGCTTTCAGCACGGCTCGAACGCTGCTCCCTTCGGGTTGTGTTGTTGGTGGGCATTGGTTTCTTAGCCGCACATGTCACAAGGAAGTGCGGGCAGGCACTTCTGATAAATCTAATAACAACACCACATTCGGTGTGAGCATCGGGACGCTTCGAAGTAACGCCAGTGAATCCAAACACTTGTAAAAAATAGGAAGTTTGAAGTGACTCCTAACACTTTAGAAAAATGGAGAACCGAATGGTGACTATAGATTTAGTTGCTAGTGACACTGCAGGAAAGTTAGAATGGTCTGACTCTACTAAGTGTAAATGTGGCTTTAGAAATATACCCTGGCAAGAGGTCAGAGAGGCTGCGCCAGTGGTAAATTTAAGGGTAAAGGAAGGAGCAGAGGCTCCAAACTTCATCTACTCCAATAAAGGAGGCAATGATGAAAACCCCAAAGTACGAGTCTTTAATTCAGTAGGGAAAGAGGTAAAAGGTATACCAACGAAAAGTTGGGCCACCCTAGCTGGAGATGGCTCTGAGGAAGAATCAGACAAAGGCTCGGTAGCTTTTAGTATAATCTCTCAAGAAGAGATAGGTACGAATTTTACCGAACCTGACGCACCACTCTATGAAGACCCTGAAAGCCCGTATGAAGAAGCCATAGCAGAGGTCGAAGGACCCCTCAGGTTATATTTTGCGAAGGGAGCAAATTTAGTTGTTCTAAAAGCAGGACCTTTACAGTTTGAAGAAGAGGCAGACGCTCTGGTTAATGCCGCTAATAACCATCTCAGTCATGAAGATGGCGTTGCAGCTGCCTTCTTAAGACAGGCAGGACGAAAGTTTCAAGACGAGTCAGACAAGTTAATGCAACGTAGAAAAACCTCTCTCCATACTGGAGATATCCTCCTACAAAAAATAGGGGGACCAAATGGCAAACCAGTAATACATGCAATAGGGTATAAGAGAGGTAATGGCCATGACCTCGAAGAGGAATTACAAGCCTTAATAGCCCTAGACATTTTAATAGATAAAATCTGTGCCTGTGCTAGAGATAATAAGTATCGCGTAATAGCCATGCCGATAATATCCGGAGAAGAGTTCGGATTTAATGAAGTTAAATCAGGCACATACCTTGTAACTGCGCTGTTAAGAAAGGCAAGCCAGACTAGCTGGCCTAAAACATGGATGATCTGTCACCCTGACTCAACCGTGCTAAAAAACATAGCAAAACTGGTGAATCAAAATGAAGCCGCGGGCGAAGGGGGATCAGATCAAAGAATAGGACGGGGTCATATAGCGAACGAACTTAGGGCGGAAGCACCAGAATGCGTAAAAGACCCAGAATGGCCAGTATTAAGGCGAACAGCCACCTCCCGAGGTGCAAAAGACCCGGTTGAAAATCCCTTCCCCAAGTTAAAGCTTGGTAAGAGCTATGAGACCTTCAGAATAGGAAAGGGATCGTACCGACCCACTCATGCGAAAAGTAGAAAGAAAGAAACTCTTCTAGAGAAAAGAGATATGTGGGATACCGAATATGCACCAGGCATTACCTGTGGCCAGGTTTGGTGTCTGCTCAATGGCGGTGACGCAGAGGAAATTCTTGCAGACACCAGATTAACTCAAAGGACTAAAAGGGCTATATTAGCACAAAAAGATCTAACAAATAAGGCAGCCCTAGAGAGAATCATCAAAGGAAGTGTAGGTGATTCATGGTATGATCGGTATTACTCTGATGTGGGTACAGAGAGTGATGATGTTAGTGATGATGATTCACCTGGTGACTCAG
The DNA here is from genome assembly GCA_021464565.1 of Rutilus rutilus. Lineage (NCBI taxonomy): Eukaryota > Metazoa > Chordata > Actinopteri > Cypriniformes > Leuciscidae > Rutilus > Rutilus rutilus. Next base: position 40,613,624 of record JAJAQA010000012.1, on the reverse strand, counting down.
ACAGCGAGGAACCGACAGATAAAGAATTAAGAGAAACAAATAGGTTCGAGAGTGTGAGGGTGGAGACCCCCGCTCGAAAGCCACAGGTTCCTCGACAGTTGCGGTTCAGAGATGAAACCATTGACGCAGGCGATCAGTATGATTTAGAAAGGGATCGTCCTGCTGGAGTGCAAGAGTTAAATCAGCACTTGGAAGCCCTACATCTGGGAACCCCAGGACAGAGGCCTAAAGTTACCAGTGGTTTAGGGCGGTCCTCCCAGTCACCAGAAGTTACTTCAGTAAGGACTAGAGCAACCTTGGAGGACCTTTTAAAGCGTGACCAGGAGATGCGTATGCTTAAAAAAGCAAAATTAAAAAACACCACGGTGAAAGGAAAAGTTAGAGAGATAGTACGTTATGGAGAACAGATGGGAATAACAGGTGAATCCATAGATTCACACATTTTGGCTGAATTTGGAATTCATGGGGGAAGAAAATTAGCTCAAACCTTAGAAGGATTGATTCCGACAGACAAAGAAGAGTTAGAGCAAAAGCAGTTCGAGGAGAAGTGGGCCGCTGTAGGAGCTCTATCCGCATGCCAGGAAATGGCACAAAAGGGCGTCGAGGGGCTATTGCGACACATATTTAGGGGAGTGAAGAGTAATGCTCTTTCTGGAGCCAGAGAATTCCTCTTATATGGCCCGGAGACGGCGCCAGAGGAACTAGAAAAAGCCCTGATCAGGTATGATCGTAAAACCGAACTAATTCAGACAGAAAAAGGTAAACCAAGTAACAAGCAGCATCCATCAAAAACTCAGGCCCGGAGGTCAGAACGTGAAAGGAAGCCGTACAACCGGCATGAGCCAGAGAGAAGGCCCGCACTACCCCATACTCCTAGATTCGATCAGAAGAGGAATCTAGGAGAAAATAATTATCGTAGAAGCATGAATCGAGAAGGAGATAGGTACAGAGATCGATCAAGACCTAACCTGAATAGGGGAGAAAACAGCAAAGAGAGGGGGACATTTATCAGTCCCGAAAAGTGGGATAAACTTAGCCACGAAGAAAGGGCTCGAGTGAGAAAAGACAGAGAAAAGAACAAACCTGCTGTTAAGGTAGGCAGAGTTAAAGTTGACGAAGCCTATAGTAACATAGAAGTTAGAGACGAAAGGTCTAGGAAGCAAAAACCGAAGAAGAAGAAGAGAGCAGATCACGAAGACTAGGAAGAAGCGGCCCCCCTAAAGACGGCCCTACTAAAAACAGTAGAAAAAGATAAACGACTATACAAAGTTTACGACGATACCACATTCCGTGTAGACACAGGGGCCGATATTAGTGTAATTAAACCTTCAGAAAACCATGGAGAATTGATTGACATGATAACTGTTGAGGATTTTGATGGTCGTGTACGTGACAAACGCGTTTGGAAGAAAAAGAAAATAGACGTGGTAATAGGAAGTGACAATTTGCTTTGCCCAGATGACCTAGTGAAAATAGGAAAATTGGGGGTGGTGAATCAAGATGAGGAAATACAAAGAATTGTAAAAGATTCAGATCTAAAAGATAAAGGGGGGCTGGAAATGCTTTTGAAAAAGTATTTGCCCTATTACTCAAAGAGTAAAAATGATTGTGGGAAGGTTCAATCGAATTATGAACATATAATTCACGGAGGAATCCCACCGCCACAGAGGCAATATAAAATTAATAGCAAAGCTGAAAAAGAAATCGGCGAGACTATTAAAGAACTGACAGAGCAGGGAATAATCAGAAAGCTGCAGAAAAATGAAACCGCCGTCACCAATGCCCCGATCCAAGCGGTAGCGAAGGCTGGTGGGGGCTGGAGATTAGTCAATAACTATAAAGCCCTGAACAAAGTCACAGTGCCAGATACTAGATATCTAATTAACTGCGGAGAGGCTAGTGGAGGTATTGGCCGAGACAAAACGTGGTTATCAAAGATTGACCTAGCAAACGGGTTCTGGAGTGTCCCGTTAGCAAAGGAAAGTCAGGGCAAAACGGCCTTTACATACCGGGGTGACCAATTCGAGTATACCAGGTTACCACAAGGCTACAAAAATTCCCCTAACGTTTTCCAGAGCATGATGATTGAAACGCTCGCAGGGATACCGGTAGTAGTTTACATTGACGACATTCTGGTAGCCACGGAAACGGAGGCAGAACACATGAAACTGCTTGAGCAAACTTTAGACAGGGTGACCGCAGCTGGTCTAAAGCCTAGTCTAAAAAAGATGGAAATCGGAAAGCATGAAGTAGACTTTTTAGGATTTAAATTAGGAAAGGATACCAAGACTCTGACGACTAGCACGAGAAGTAAGCTAGAGGAGATGTTGAGTTCTAGCCCTCCGAAGTCCAAAAAGCAACTACAATCACTGCTAGGGACGCTGAATTATATCAGGGAATTGATTCCTAAGTATTCTAGGGAGGCCAAAGTGCTATATCAGGGTACAAAGGAAGGAAAATGGCAGTGGACTGACGAGATGGAGTCAGCCAGATTAAAACTGATAAGAATGGCGTTAGACAGCGGAGAATTGGAACGACGTGATGAAACTGTTCCATTAATCGTTGAGGTGAAAGAGGCAGAAGACGAAGTCGCACTCACATTATCGAATAGAGACGGAAAAGCACCTATAGCCTTCTTAACTCATACGCAAGAGCCTGCTATGATGAAGTATGAGGAGAATGGGCCAGAGAGAGTGCTAGCGGCAGTGACAAAGAGACTATTGCAGCTTAAAGCAGTAGCAAAAGAACAACTTATAGAGATATATTCGCAAGCAGGAGAATTAACCAGGCTGAAAAAGAATCTAGTGATGAATCAGGCAAGAATTCATTCCCAAAGATGGGATCAATGGAACTTGATTCTAAGTGACAATCAGTTAGAATGGAAAATGATCAAACTAAAAAGGAAAGAAAAAATGACCAAATACCATGACACACACCAGCATCTGCCAAAGTATTTCACAGATGGAAGCGAAAAGGCAGGAAAAGTAAAATGGGGTTATTTGGTTAAAAAGGACGGTCAGTTAATTACTTCCCAAAGCAGGGAAATTCAAGGAACCGCCCAATTGGCTGAGGTCACTGCAGTGCAGAAAGCTCTTGAAAAGGCAGTAGAATTAGGACATAAGGAAATTGTCCTAACGTGCGACTCAGAATACGTTGCGGACGGTTTAAACAAAGAGATTGAAATTTGGAAGGCCAATGGTTTCCATAACGCGCGTAATAAGCCTATGCCACACAAAGAACAATGGGAAAATATTTATGAGCTTATGCAGAAAGTTACAGTACACTGCTATCATCAGGTCAGCCATACAAAACAGGAAAGTGAAGCCGCCCAAGGAAACAGAGAAATCGATAAATTCATAGGAACGGTTAAACTTCAGGAAGTCACCGAGCTATTTGAAAAAATGCACAATGAATTAAACCATCCTAGTTATAACATGATTCAAATGGAACTTAGATTGAGAAATCTAAACATCCCAAATTGGAGAATGAGGTATAGGGAAGTGAAAATGGAATGCAAAATATGCAGGAAATTTATGACGGCTAAAGGAGCAAAGGACAGTGAACTCCCTAAAGAATACAGAGGTCAAGAGGTCTCTGTCGACTTCGCTGGCCCTCTCCGGCCAAAAACGAAGTTAGGTAACTGTTATTTCTTATTAGCAATCGACAATTTCTCTAAGAAAAAGATGATTTGGCCGATGCGTGCCGCACTAGAGAAAAACGTGGTCGAATGCTTAAAAGAATGGATCAAATGGGAAGGAAAAATGGAATCCCTTAGAGCTGACGGCGCGCATAACATTAGTGGGAAGCTCGTGGAAGATTTTTGCAAGGAAAACAAAATAATATTAACCAAGAGTATCCCTTATCGTCCAGAAACTAATTCGATTGCCGAGAGGGCTATCAGAACAGTAAAAGAGTATTTTAGCAAGAATGAGGAACTCGGGGAGTGGGATACAATAATTGATCAATGTCTTCTACATCTCAACAGATGTGATCACGTGACACCAAAAGAAAAGGAGGTAAAGAGCAACCCGAGGTTCAAACCTGGAGACCGTGTGATAATCTCTAGAAGGAAAAAGGTAGGGAGATTCTACCAGGGTTTAGGAACGGTAGACACTGTGAAATCCATAACGGGATCAAACACAGTAGAGTTGGAAAATAACGGGATCCAATCAAATAAAGATCTAGTTAAAAAATAGTAATGGAGGAAATAATTCGGGTAACCAGTAGGAGGGGTCTGATTAGAGTGGAGCACAGTCAACATGGTTCGAAAGCCATGTTATGGTTGGAACCGGAACTCCAACCGGTGTTGGGTTTCACAGGAAATGAGGCCACGCCTGTGGAGATCCGAGTTCGCCCATACATGTGTGTGATTTGTGATAAGGCGGTGGCCATGCCTACTCTTGCACCAGATGAAAAGAAATCTATGGGTGCAGAGTGGCTGGTCAATGAGCATAGCCACATAGAGATAGGAGGCGTCCTGATATGTAAGAATTGTTGGCCAAGCCATCCAAAACTCCGGATTGATTCGTACAGAGTGTCCGGGGGTACAGCAGAGAAATGTAACTGTACGTGGAATGGTAGTGACAGCTGGGTCTGTTTAGTATGTGGCACTAAGGACAGGACACTAATGTCGTCTAGGTCCGTATGGGAATCCATAAGAGTTATGAAACCCATAGGACTATTCCAAGAGGGAATAGTCACCAGGTTTTCCAGACACCCCTGGGTGGGGATGAGGAAGCATGAGAGGATAGCTTTTCTGGAAACCAGAATCCCTATTTTCCCGAGTGATGATAGGGAGATTAGAAACCAAGCGCTGCGAGAGAGGGAGGCGTTGGTCGGAGAAATAGTGGATAAGGATCGTGAGAGCGATTTGTCTCTAGCCGATCTGGAATCCACGAGGTGGAGCCTCACACTGTGGCAGGTACCCATTCTAGGCTGTTTTCCCGAGGTAGAGATGAAAAGAGGCTCTTCAGGGAAACTAGCCTGGGTCTATGTCAAGCGAGGCGAGGAGTGGCGAGTAAGAACCTGGGGTTCCCTAGCCATGGAGTTGGCACAGGAAAGTGGATGGGAAGATAGCCCTAACTATAATAAGGATTATAGGGGAACCCTTTCCAGGTCAAATGTGACGAAAGAAAAAAGACAGTCAAGAAGGAAAGAGAAGTTCGTGGAACTTGAAGTAGCACCAGTCAAAGACATGAAAGAGCACAAAGTTTGGCGAGCTGACGAAAAGAACTTTTGTGTGGGGAGCTATTATGGGGACGACCAATTAACAGAAGTCCCAGAGAAACAGTTCAAAGTAGTGATGCACTTAAAAATAAATGTGTTGACCTGTGCACACCCCGACTTTAACTGGATCGGGGGAATTGAAGCTGAATTGCATGAGAAACAGCCTGAAGTGAAAGTGATAAAAAAAGGTCTGTTTCGACGGGCCAAAAGGCTCGTAGAGCCTAAGAACTAACCTCTAATTTCAGGAAAATGAGGAAGGCGAAGTCGTTGGACATCCTGACTGAAGAGCTGGAGGGAGCAAGAGAAAATATCAGGAGGTTGAAGCGGCAACGAAATCGCTGGAGATGGATAAGTACAATTTTATGGTTATTATTAGGATTAGGAATAATTATATTGGCCATAGTACGAGTAAGCTATTTATTACAATGGGAAATATTGACCGGACAAGTTCTATTAGCGCAAGTTCAAGTAGACAGAGAAAATGTCTCTGGCTTTGACTTAACTGTATTCGCTACAAGGGAAAGGAATAAAAGTAAAATAGAAAATGATAAATATTTCTGGAAGTGGTTAAATGGTAACCTAGAAGACAAGGATCAGAACCATGAGGTGTGGTATTATTTGGTTAGAATACCAAAAGTTAAAATAAAGCGCACGGTAAAAATGAAGCGCTGGTACAGTAAAGAAGTGGAAATCTATGAAACTAACAGTTACATTACAGACCATTACGGAAACGAGACGCTTAAATATTTCATTGGTTCAACGAGTAGAACTAGCTCTAATGAGGAGCTAGGGGGATGTTGGATATTTAAAATGAATAGAAAATTTAATCCGTGGAAGATAGGTCAATGTAAAAATAAAGGGACTGTTATAAGACGAGAAAAAAGAAGTATAGGGCTGGATAAGGAAAAATATGAAAAAGCAGTAGAAAAGAATGTGATGGAATGGATTAAATCTAGTAGACTTTTAAATCCCTTAGGGGAATTTGTCTTACTAAGTACAACTCACGGTCGCTATTTAAAATCCCAGTTGTCTCCCAGTATGGACAATCGACTCGGGATGGAATTAGAAGAAGGCGAGAGACACTCTGCAACAAAAATTAACCTAGAACTAAATGAAACCATTCCATGGATATGGCGGAAAAGACTGAAATTACCAAGAGTTAAATATAATTATAAGAAGGAACTATGGGAGGTAGATAACAAACGGAAAGATACCGAAGTATATTTGATCAAAATGGTAATCGATGACTCCTTAGAAACGGAAGAGGATATTAAGAATCATTACGAAGGAAAAATGAGGGCAATGGATAAGTGTATCCGACTAACGATTAGTAAGAGAGACCACAAAGCTAAATATCGGTATAACAAGAATGGCTATAATGATTTTTCGTACTCTAGTTTATGTGATAAAAGAGGGGAACTTATGGATTGTAATGACCTAATGAATGGTACCAATCCGATAACAGGAAACCGCACAGATAATATTCTTAGCATAAAAAGGAAATTATTATTGAAAAGAGTGGGTATGACCAAACGGAAAGAAGAGGATGGTAAGTATAGGATGAAATTAATCTTTCATGATGATGACATGATGGGCTTAATCGGAAAGGAGTGTGGTGAGTTAATCAAACAATGTTCGAGTGGACATGACTACATAACTATTAATCAGATGTTATCTGTATTATGTTACTGGCCTAATGGAATCATGCCATTACCATGGACTTTAGTTAGAGATAATCTGTCCGACATTTATGAGATGTCATATGGGCCAGGCGGAGTCATCAGAACCGTAGATAGAAAATTACAGTGGAAGGTATTCCATGTTCCTGCTAGAATAGACGAGAATATATTTGTCCGATATGACTTGGTACGAGAAAGCCCAATAAAGTTAGCTAATTTAGAGGCAATTGCTCTGGATGACTTAGATCAATTAATATCCAGAAAAAGTTGGAAGAAGCTGTGGTGTAAGGGTATGGACAATAATTACTATCTAGGCATGGACTGGATGAAAAGAACTATTTGTAAACGTAGTATTGAAATTATTGGAGCAGATAGCTATCCCAGGTGGTATGACGAACCCAAGGTATTTTTTGAAACAGGAATACAAGGGGTAGTTAACGCAACGACAGCCGTAGTTAATTTCGTAACAAAAGACATATGGGAATGGATAATCAGCTTCTTAATTGATATGGGATGGTATGTTTTGTACTGTGCATTGGGGATTTTGGGGCTGATGTTAATTCTCATTATAGTGAAGTGTTCATGTAATGCTTTAGGAAGAAGGATTTGTTCGAAAAGTGACAAAATAGATCAATTAGCGGTCTTAGAACAGTTGGTAAGCTTGCAAGGCTCTAATTTGAAGAAAAAGAGGACCCTTTCTGAGAAATCGTTGCTGTAGCAACATGCAGAGGGGGTGGCCCGGAAACCTGTGACTGACAGTATATAGGTTAGGCAGCTGTGTAGGTCAGACATAGAGGAAAGTTAAACTTCACTCTGCATTTCCTGAAGATAAGAAGTAGAAGGGGAACCAATTACTTATTTCATTAAGAAAAATTAAGAGCAAGAATTGTTCCAGTAAGACCAATAGAGATCTAAATTGATAAATCATTAACATGGCATCCAACGGGACAAAGAACGAGACTTCAATTGGGATCGCCGACGAGGCTGAGAGTTTCCCAGGAACCTCTAGTAGCTCGTTTGCGCAGGTCAGTGAATTTGCTATTTATTTTGTATGGATGCTTTTAAATGGTTACAACCAAAATCTCTGTTGGCACCTGTTAATTTCTGCACTCCAAATTGGAAGAATATTTATGATCGGCAAATTAAGCAAACTGATACTAGTTTGTGATATGTTGATTAATTCGGACGGATGGTCTAAATTATTGGAAATGCGAGGAGCCGTAGCTCTCCATCTATTGAGTGGGGGTAAACTGGCAATCGACATAACCATGAAAATAATTAAAAAACCTGAAATTACCGTATGGTGCGAGATAACAATAATCGCAGTAACGACAATGTATTTGACTGGATTATTGATATTTCGACATGGAAAAGAATCCAGGTTGTGGATTTTAATTGGAGTAGTAACCATGAGTATTTTTACTTTGGGAATTTTTATTCCCAGCGAAAATATTTTGCTATTAGGAATTATAATCCTTTTCCATAGATGGGATAAGATGAAAAAAACGATAAAACATTGTAAAGACTGTTGGAATAATCTGAATTCTGTAAGTCCTAATTAAATGTCTACCCAAATTTCAGGAGCTGACACGTCAGATTGAAATTGTGGGAAACAGACGGCTTAGCAAAAACGAACATGGTATTCAAAATACAACGGAGAGAAATTTCCGTGAAAATCATTGTGATGAGTGTGGGAGATCAATAAGACGAGTGTACTTTGAATTAATTAACGGTCAAAGATGGTGTGGATCTTGTATAAATGATAGAAACAAAGTGGTACAGAATGGGTTCCATGGTGAAACCAAGAGTTGGGATTTTGTAACGAGTATGAGTGTTCGAGAAGGCCTATGTTTAAGAAATGAGTTGAAACTACATGGCTTCTCGGAAATTATATTGGGAATGGATAGATTTAGATATTATGTGCTTCCAGCCTGGTTAAAATTGTGTATTCCTGGAAGACAGTGGGTATCGATCTCTGACAATGATGGGAGATCTACATGTACTTTCCAAATTGTAGAATTTTTGGATGATAAAGAACTCACAATTTGGGATGGAGTTGCTTTAAGACAAACAACAATGTCTGTGGGATCGGGGGCTTTTGGACTTGCGTTCATTGATAAATCGCGTGTGTTCTTCAGATGCCTCAAGTGCTGATCCAGGAGACCGGAGGCCAGTTGGCTGGAGAAACCTTCGAGCAGTTTCTAACACGGGCGAAATCCCGACCGGAGACGACAGAGAGGGTATGGTTCTCCAAGGCAGTAATGAGGCTATGTGTGGACCACGACGATAGAAATGATAACTTTATCCATGAGACCCCCAGATACCAGGACCCAAATTTTAAATGGTCTAACAATCGTTTTGATGAAGTAACTTTGTTTAGACGTAAGAGAAATTTATTTGATTTATATGTCGAACAGGAATACCAAAGTGCAAAAAGGGGAACTGTTGTGATGTTAGACTGTCCTCTAGACAGACTACCAAAGACAGCACAATTCACTAGAAGTCTTTACCATAAGATTTCAAGAGAGGGTGTTTTGTTATGTGAAAATAATATGAAATCTTCTGATAAATCCCTTAAATTGGAACCGCTCCTAAATGATTTACATGTTTCAAAAGTAACTGACAAAATTGAAATATCTATGGACGATCTTTTAGTTGCACGACTCCAGAGAGAACACGCCAGAGAACTTCATAAAGCTAAGAAAACGGAGAAGAGGAAGAAGAAGGATCCAACTACCACAGAACAAGCTGACACATCAAAGCCAACGAATTTTGAGGATTTTAAGGCAGATGGAGAAATTGCATAAAAGATTACTTTGTATTGTAAGGGGAGTTATGTTAGAGAATCAGTTTAAATGTCCAAATTGTGAAATATCCTGTTTACAGGAGAAGTTTGAATCACTTGATGCAAACTTGCCCTGTGATAATGTCTTATAGTTTAAATGTCATTGCTTGCAAAAGAAGCTTGCAACGCTAGATGCATGTTGCAAGCTTGCTTTGCAACCACAGTGTTTGTGGTTTTCTTTGATCTCTCAGAGTGAGTTCAGTGGAACAACAGGTGTTAAGGCTATGCCCGCTTAGTTGACCTTTGAGCACGGTTTAAGAAGATGGAAAGAGGCCTCCTCCCAGTTAGAGACGAGGCGAGAAGCGAGCTGTGGTTTTAACACCTGCAGGCCAAGAAACGGTCAAAATGTATATTAAGCTTTTTAGCGTGGGTGGTACAGATGAGATAACCTATGCATGCATGCTTATTGCATAATAGCTTTAGGGTCATGGAAAATTCCAGACCAGATAGTTTAACATTTTAAGAATTGCTTTATTGTAAGGGACAGCCCTAAAAGCTTAAGACGGCCCCTATCAAACCATATAAAAGGTTTTGTATCCTGTTGTTCGGGGCCGCACTTCGAGGTGAAGACCTTTTCTGTTATTTTTTTTCCTTTTTGGATTAATTATCTTTGTATTGTTCTGAAACTTTTTAAGTAAAACGAAACCAATCTTTTGGTGATTCGAAAAACTTTTAAATAAGTCTCAGAGTGATTTTTCCTGGAGATATCTTTACTTTGTTATAGTTTAGATATTAATACTAAGCAAAAGCCCTGTGAAACGGATCCCGGACTCAGCTGGATCGGACACCGCCGAGGACCCTGGAGCCAACTATAGCATCTTTAACCGGCAGGTAAGGGCAATCTCTGATTGTAGTAGGTTAATGGGAATGTTGTAGATGGACTCAGATGTTACAGCGGTATAGAAACACAACAGTGTGTGAGAGAGTACCTGACTCATCTGACCGTGCAGTGGAATGGCCGTGTGTGTGTGTGTGTGAGAGAGAGAGAGTGTGAGAGTACCTGACTCATCTGACCGTGCAGTGGAATGGCCGTATGTGTGTGTGTGTGTGTGTGTGTGTGTGTGTGTGTGTGTGTGTGTGTGTGTGTGTGTGTGTGTGTGTGTGTGTGAGAGAGAGAGTGTGTGAGTACCTGACTCATCTGACCGTGCAGTGGAATGGCCGTATGTGTGTGTGTGTGTGTGTGTGTGAGAGAGAGAGTGTGTGAGTACCTGACTCATCTGACCGTGCAGTGGAATGGCCGTATGTGTGTGTGTGTGTGTGTGAGAGAGAGAGTGTGTGTGAGTACCTGACTCATCTGACCGTGCAGTGGAATGGCCGTGTGTGTGTGTGTGTGTGTGTGTGTGTGTGTGTGTGTGTGTGTGTGTGTGTGTGTGTGTGTGTGTGAGAGAGAGAGTGTGTGAGTACCTGACTCATCTGACCGTGCAGTGGAATGGCCGTATGTGTGTGTGTGTGTGTGTGAGAGAGAGAGTGTGTGTGAGTACCTGACTCATCTGACCGTGCAGTGGAATGGCCGTGTGTGTGTGTGTGTGTGTGTGTGTGTGTGTGTGTGTGTGTGTGTGTGTGTGTGTGTGAGAGAGAGAGTGTGTGAGTACCTGACTCATCTGACCGTGCAGTGGAATGGCTGTATGTGTGTGTGTGTGTGTGTGTGTGTGTGTGTGTGTGTGTGTGTGTGTGTGTGTGTGTGTGTGAGAGAGAGTGTGTGAGTACCTGACTCATCTGACCGTGCAGTGGAATGGCCGTATGTGTGTGTGTGTGTGTGTGTGTGTGTGTGTGTGTGTGTGTGTGTGTGAGTGTGAGAGTACCTGACTCATCTGACCATGCAGTGGAATGGCCGTGTGTGTGTGTGTGTGTGTGAGAGAGAGAGAGAGTGTGAGAGTACCTGACTCATCTGACCGTGCAGTGGAATGGCCGTATGTGTGTGTGTGTGTGTGTGTGTGAGTGTGTGTGAGAGAGAGTGTGTGAGTACCTGACTCATCTGACCGTGCAGTTAAGCAAGAAGCAGAAGGGAAGCAGACACACTCTGTCAGTTCAAAGCCAGATTAAAGACACATCTCTCTGACCTAGCATTCACATAGCACATTATAGACTTCTATAATTCAATGTTAGGCTGCATAGATTAGGTCAGCTGGAACCGGGAACACTTTCCACAAATCCTGATGTACTCGTTACATCATGAGAAGAATGGCATCTATGCTAATTTTAGTGTCTGTGTTTATCTCAAGGTTTTCCTGCAGCCTGCAGGATCCAGGCCGTATCCAGATCTGATGAAGGACCTTCGCCTGGACCCGATGACAACGCAGTGCTGAAGTGCCAACTAGTCTCTCCCTATGGAGGATCCCTTTATCACTCTACAGATAAGGCGTTTTCGGGATAATTTCGGTTTCGCGTTCCTACCCCGAAGTACGGTGGCCGAGAGAGCTCAACGCGCTGCAAATGAAGAAAACGCATGCAAACAAAAAAAAACGCATGCAAACAGAAAAAAACACATGCAAATAGAAAAAAACCCACCAGCGAATAAGAAAACATCTTCATCAGTTTTACAACTCACGTGCGTCCCAATACTCACAACACAACCAAATACGGAAACGCGCTGCAAAAGTTCACAACACAATCAAATACAGACCACGCGCTGCAAATAGAACAGAACACAACGGAAATGTTTCCGGGGAACGCAATAAGTGACGGACCCGGTGTCCTATTAGACATTCTCTGGTATTACAGCTGTCTACTTTTATTATTTTTTTATTTTTTATTTTTTTGCAAAACATACAAAGATGACACGTTTATGACATACAACTTTGTATACAATATAGGCCTACAAAATGTATATTTGCGATATGTTCAATGCCATAAGAATACTAAAAAGAACAATGAGCTGAAGACTAAAATAAATAAATAAATAAAAAAGATAGAGAAAAAGAAAGAGGAAAAGACATTAATCTATACATCAGTTACATTGAACACATTTTGTCATGTTATGTTAAAATAAGTTTCATAAGAAATGTTAGAAGGTAGCTATAGGTCCAAATATGAGACGGCAAGTTTTAAAGTTGAGACACTCACACAAAGATAACACATATTTTAAAAACTTTGTTGTATAAAATGTATATTTATTTGCAACAGTTATGTTAACAGCATTAATACTATATTTCTGGTAAGAACAGCTGATGGACACGCACTGCGTTGTCATGGGAACATCCCAGGTGAAAATAATGAGGAAATTACGTTGTCTTTCGTTGCTCCCTTCATCAACATAATGGCACACAAGTGCCCCGCTCCCTCCAAAGTGCCCAATTCAAGGGCTCTGCCGTCTGCCCTTTTAAGAGAGTAGGGCATAGGTAAAGCCAGAGCCCGCATCTCTCTGGTAAAGCTCGCGAGCCGTCCGTCCGTCACTTATTGGGTTCCCCGGAAACATTTCCGTTGTGTTCTGTCCTATTTGCAGCGCGTTTTTGTATTTGGTTGTGTTGTGAACTTTTGCAGCGCGTTTTTGTATTTGGTTGTGTTGTGAACTTTTGCAGCGCGTTTCTGTATTTGGTTGTGTTGTGAACTTTTGCAGCGCGTTTTTGTATTTGGTTGTGTTGTGAACTTTTGCAGCGCGTTTTTGTATTTGGTTGTGTTGTGAGTATTTGGAGCACACATGTGTTGTGAAACTGATGAAGATGTTTTCTTAATTTGCGGGTGTTTTTTCTATTTGCATGTGTTTTCTTCAGTTGCAGCGCGTTGAGCTCTCTCGGCCACCGTACTGAAGTGATAAAATTCTGTATCAAAATGTTAAGGCCAGACAAGTAGTTCTTGGTTTGTAGGGAATTACAAACCTGCACACATATATTCAAATGCGCATAACTATAGAATTAATTCTTGATGCGCACGTGAACTCCATCAGCGTTTCTCACAGGATCGCATTTAAAATCTGTGTAGAGAGAATGATGTCGTCTTAGCGGCCTCTAATTTAATAATTAATGTTAATTAATTGTTGCGACGGAAGCGAATCAATCAAAACTAATTTTAGCTGGAAAATATCTTTATTTAAGAACCGCTATAAAGCCAAAACAATCTCTGTTTCCTTAAATTATCTGTTTGTTACTGTAAAGCCGCTTTGAAACAATCTACTTTGTTAAAAGCGCTATATAAATGAAGATGACTTGACTTGACTTGACGTGAGGGTAAGGGTTCAGGTTAGGCATTTAGTTGTGATGGTTAATGTTAGGGTAAGGGGCTAGGGAATGCATTTTGCCAAAGTCGTGTCCCCACAAAGATAGTGCCACCCACTAAGTGTGTGTGTGTGTGTGTGTGTGTGTGTGTGTGTGTGTGTTAGGATTCAGTTTTCTTATGAAATGACAACTATTTTTGTTTGTCCACACAGCCTCCCATGAACATTAACCTGAACTGCAGTGGAATGACCAGATCATTAAAACGTATCTGCATTTTAGAGTTTATAAAACATCTCGACTGATTTTCCTCCCTTTTACATAAGCATGTAAGAAAACAAACATTTTAAATGATATTAAAGACATGCACTGAGACTAACTCACTACCTCACTCGTCCACATACTGTTACCGTGCTAGTGGGCGCTCGTTGAGCTTTTATTTTCGACCAGCTGACAGTTGTAAAGTAAAATTAAAACATACACAATATACACCGAAACACACAGATGAATGATGAAGGAAGATTGATTTACCCTAGTTAGATACAGAGTGCACTGTAAAATAAATTATTATTGTTGTTCTTATTATTATTTAGGGGGGCTTAGGAACATTTTAGGGTAGCTTCAGCACCCCTAAAATAGGCCTAACGACGTCCCTGCTTTTACTGCTGTAAAAGATCTGAATACTTGTTCAATGTTTACCTGCACTTCACTGGAAACTGTTTTGGAAGTTGCTTTTTGAGAGAAACTAGCCTACTTTCATCTTCTCAAAATAAAACATTACTAATATTATGTTTTGTTCCAGTTCAAGGCAGTTGTTATCAACAGGAGTCGTCTTTTTGGCTCTCTTTCGTCACAGAGTCTATCTTCGACAACCACCTCTTCCTTATTAAAGGACACTAATGACATGTTTTACTGTATCTTACACCCACGTTTTCACTTGCTTAATTGCTTCCTAAGTGTACTGTACCCAGACCATGTTGTCCCATTGACGGGTCTTTCTACTCGACTCCACAAGTTGCCAGAGATTATTTTATCTAACAGCTGTGTCTCCAGGCTTATGCTTTGGTGGAAGTTGGCAATGATGTTCGTTGTGGCAGCAGTGTTTCTCACTTACGGAGTCTCTACAGGAATTGCAATGGTAGGGTTGCTTCATTGTTACTGCTGTGCACCAACATCCGTAAGATGACCAGAAAACAAGATTAATGTTCTCAAAATGTCTATTATTTCTTTGAAGGAGGCAGGTAAATCTGGTGCTGTAGCTGGGGCTAGAGCTGGGGGAAACAGTGAGCTTCCACTGGACATGGCTGAAGACTCTCGACGACAGCTACGATGGGTGCGAACAAGAAATGAAATGAAATAAACTGAATGTTATCTAGCTTGGTTGCCAAGCTTTCAAAGATGCTTTGAAGTCCGCGGCGATTGAGGCTCTGAGATCGTCATGTAAAGCACTGATCTCGGCTAGCGTAATGCTAGGGGGGCTGAAGCAACCCCAAAATGTTCCTAAGCCCCCCTAAATGATAATAAGAACAATAACAATTCGATTTATCAATAACCGTATCCTCATTCATATTTAGACGCAACAAATGATATATATCCAGCTACAAAAAAATAGCCAAACTCTCACGCATTCACCGTGAGTCACACGCAATTGACACTTTCCACACACTCTCACGCCACACATCCATTTTCTCACGCACAGAAAAATCGCGAAGCAAAGAGGACACGGAGACCGACAGACTAGACAGAGCAGATTACTTATGATATAAAAGAATCAACTCTCAGATTCTGTCACTTTTATTACGAAATTCAAACAATACCGTTTTGGCGTTTGTAAATGTGACGTGACAGATCCCTAGCGCACGTGAACCGATCATCTCTACAAGCTAATAGTAAAAAAACACAAACACTGTTGAAAGATACAGTAGTAGGCTACAACTTACCTAAATGTATATTCCTCATTCATAATATCGACCAATCAGTGTTTTTTATCAGCGTGAAGAGGTCAATAACATAGCTGGAGAACAATTATGTCATATTTACCTCAGGAAAGGAAATTTTTTGCATATATTCTATATTACATATTTATTATATTTTTACTTATCATTAAATAAAGTTGTTATTATAATAAAAAACGCATTATATTTAATTTTAGTTATTTTTAACCTTAAATACTAGCAGCTGATAGGGCTCTCTGTGTGTTTACAGCATTAGGCGAGTTGTTTTTTTCTTGAGAAAAATTAACGCCTATCTTGAGTACCTAATATTTATCCAAATGAGTTACTATTAAATCAAATCACAATAATTGAATTGAAATAATAAAAAAGCGTATCTTACCAGAAATTGTACCATGCACCATAACATTTACATATAATTTTACACTTATGCTATACTAAAGCCTGAAATGGGCACTTTTTGTGACAGCAACCCTATCATTTTTGATCAAAGATGTGGCTTAACTTCAGAATTTGAACTAAAATCAGTATTCTTATGATTGCTCTGAACATTTCTGACTAAGTTCAACAAACATTAAAGGAGACATATCATGCTTTTAAATTGTTCCTTTTTACATATAAATCATACATTTGTAGTCTATATAAAGCGGAACTGCAATGCTTGGGTCTGAATTCCTCAATATTATAGCTCCACAGGCCCCTTTTCTACCCCTTTTCTGATGTGCGTCTGAGAGCAACTCGTTTTGGTGCGGTCTCTTTAAATACAATTGAGACACTTCATACCCCGCCCCCTCTCCAGGTTGCAGAGGTTCAACTCCACCCCGTTCGGCCATTTTTGTAGTTTGATAGCAGAGATACGATTATCTAGCGGCACAGACACTTTTTATTCACACGTTATTAACAAAATGTCAACAACGGAAGACTTGTCCAGCCAGCCTTACATGTTCGAGCCAGAGTCGGAGCCGGAGCGAGATGAAAATGAAGACGACGAACCTGTAGAACAACGTCTTTATATGGATGTATCGCACTGGTGTGTACTGTATTTACACATGAAACTTTGGTCTTCCGACCTTTTACCACCGTGTCGATTTATTTTGATTAATATGTGCGAGGGAGAGAGAGCAAGACAGCGTCTAGTTTGGAGACGGTGATGTCTTGTTTACACTTTCGCCTGGCTCCGAAGAGAGAGAGTGCGCGCGCAACCGGGTCTCTCTCTCTCTGCTCGTTCTTTCAGTTAAACATGCGCCCTGTCACAAGCGCGGCAGTTCATCTACATTAGGCGGTGTAATGAAGCGTGTGGGTTACTACATCCAACAACCGAACATTTTAACTTACCCTCTCGTAACTTCTGCATCCTTTAGCTTGGACTACAAAATTGCAGCGAGAAATAAAAATGGCGGATTGCTCGAAGTGTCGGGCCGGAAGTCAATGTCCTTATTTGGCAGTTCCGCTGCAAATACTGTGACGTAATAGTTCAAAAAACGTCATAGAGAACAGAAAAATCGGAACAGGTTGAAAAATATGACCAAAACAGAATATAAAGATATCAACGAAGCACCTGAAGAGAATAATTTCATATTTTCTGTACTTCTAAACAGTCCAAATATACAACAAAATGCATTTAAGGGCTAAAAAAGTGCATTTGGCATGATATGTCCCCTTTAAATTACTTATTCATAAACTTAAAAAAATAATTAATAAAAATGTAGGTGTGACGGGGTTGAGACTAACAGGGTTGAAGATGGTAACGAGGTTGAAGAGACAAATGAGTTGTTTTTTACTCAAATTCACTGTAAGATTTTATATAAACGCAAGTTACAAATACCCTGGGGGCTAAGCCCCCCCTGTCTTCCAATCCTAGTGACGTCCCTGGCTGTTTGTTTATCAGTTGGATGCTATTTGGTCACAGAGAACCATGCAGAGAACACAGAGACACAGAAGACACAGAGAACCATGCATGTAGGTGGGTCCGGAACCTGCATCATTCGATGCACAACCTAAAAAGATTTGTTAGACAATAAGTAGGGTAATTCCTGTGCATTGACCTTCCCTTCTTCTTTTTACATAATTCTATTACAGCTTATGACAAAAGGACAACTGTGCAAAAGGGCATGGTCATTTTATATTTATGTTGTTATTATAGTTTACATTGTTCCATTCAAGTGTTGAGTTTGCCGAGTGGGCGGGGTTTGAATCAGAAGTCTCGCGAGTTCTGTAAAAAATGACGCGAGATCGCATATTCGCGGCAATAGAGGAAAGAGTGAAGAAATGTGGCGCGAGTTATTATTGTGAGCAAACGAGACGGGTTAAGGTGCATCAGAAGGCCATAAAGCTATAGATCGATAATATAGCTGGTGAGCAGTTTGGTATTTCATATGTGATGGGCGGCTGATGTTGTGTGATCGCTCCTGAGGTTGTTGGATTTCTGTGGTGAATACTCGCGTGTGCGTCATTGCAGACTAATCACACACGTTTATCTACATTTGTCCAGCTGACCAAACCACACAAACACACACTGAACATCACAGCACACGAAGCTACGGGCCCTTTTGAGCATCATATTAACCCTATCAGGACCAGACGGCATCGCGTCTGAGGACCGACCTTTCTGCACCCTTCTTCCTTTAAGTGGACTTCCTCTGGAATACTTGGGACTTCTTGAAACTGAGTACACTTACTTATTTCCACCACTTAGTTGCCCTCTCTTAATATAATTGTATCTTTGAATATAACCACATTGTTTTTATTGTTTGTTTATTTTACGTAGGCCTACTCTGGTTTATTGTGACATTTACCTTTTTGTTGACATTGTGAGAAAATGTATCAATCAATACAGTGAGTGAATTTGATCTTTGTCTCTGGCTTCTTCAGTCTTCTCCTAGTTACTGGATATTAATTGTGTATTAATACTCTAAGGTGATTTAGAACCGTAATAGCAATCAGTGCATTCTACAGCCTTCAATACAACAACACATAGCTATAAAATATATAGGCATATATATTTTTACAATACCTTTTGTATTTCTTTGCAACAGATGTTTTCACGTTCTGTTGGCATTTTAACACAGTTGCCACATGTACACCTAAAGAAAACGATACACTGAGTAAACTAGGTTTTGTGAATAGATAAACGGTTGTTCATTATATATCGGTAAAACAATAACTTTAAAAAATGGTATTACTCAGTCATTTATTCAGTTATATTAAATGTTTAATCAGGAGAAAACCTTATCTCAAAAGCTAACAAGCAGCAGTAGCATTTTCAAGTAACAGCGTATCGAAATTCTTATATAATAATAGTAGAATATAATAATAATAATAATAATAATAAATGTACCATTCAGAAATGTTTTGTAAGAGCCGTGTTTGGGGAGGTTCTGCTTGACTATCTTCATTGCCGCTTTCTGGGTCTGACGGCGCTGATCCACTTGTCCGACACGACTGTCGCGTGGTGTCACGACGCCTCCCCACATTGGTACGTTGATGGGGGTTTACCGCTATGGGCGTGATTTTGACCCAGCGGGAAATGTAGCGTATCAGAACAGAGGACCTGCGAGAGACTTCCCTCCGTCTCCATATGCTCTACTTCTATTGGATAGACGCGTCGCGTCTGACGGAATTCATTTGCATAAAGATGGGCATCGGCCAGCTTTTTGACGCGCAGCATTTTTTCAAATGAAGCGCCGCCTTCCCGGAATGCTTTGCGGGCGCGACAAAGTCGCTTGACGTCACCCATAGGAATATAGTGGAGCGCGGCGCGACAGAAGTGTCGCACGGACAAGTGGATCAGCGCCGTGACTCTGGCTCAAACTGATACGGCAGTATCGACACCATTATTTACATTTGACCAGAGCACATGCAACTTTCGCCCGTAAAGGTAATGGGCGTGAAGGTTCTGGACAACGTGCGCTACACAGTTTAGCCAATTACAACACACCGGCCCAACTAACCAATCTGAGCCCATTGCCTGTTTCTGAGGGAGTGGTTTCATCAGGAAGTCAACCGGTCGTTCAAATCATAGGGTGCTTCTCAATTCTTATTTGTGCATCCTCGTTTCCTCTCCTCGCTTCCTTTCCTCGCATCTCAGCTCCGCCCCCTGTAGGATGCGAGGGAAGGCTGCAAGGAAAAGACGCGAGGACGGAGGGATCGAATGAAAGCTTTAGGCTTGTTTGAGATGCGCCTTGCCTCGCCTGAAATGTAACCGAGAGTAGGCGGCTGCAGTGAGGGGAGGAGTGAAAAAAGCGCAGGCAAGCCGGACAGTTCTCTCTTCTCGCAGTGGATCAGACACCTGTGAGATCAAAGATGGATATCGCGGGATTCACGCTCGTGCACAGTGTTGCTAATAAACTGGATGTAGTTCGAGGTCTGATGCTTTTATATGAAAATAAATAAAATGAACAAGACACCCATACTTGTTATTTAATTCCATTCCAAATTATCAATATTTTTTTCTTTAATACAGACATATGTGTTTTTATTTATTTTATTTTTTTATAAAAATTAAATTGCATAACCCAAAGAGATTGCACTGTCAGATAGTTTGGGAATATTCACACATAACATATACACATAAAACATGATATTAGAGTTTTAAAATCAAACATTTTAAAAGAGAACAATACATCACAGTTGTTTAAACCAATTAGCATTAAGCTGTGTCGTCAGCAAGTCGTTTCCCATCATGCTTTTGATCAGCGCAGTCGGTGGAGAGCAACTGCGCTCGACTGCAGAATCCGACACCTCCGCCTAGCGCTCGCGAGAGATTTTTGACATACGTCAGCATGACATCAGAGCAAGGCGGACCGCACTCGGACTCATTTCTAACCGGCATGCATCTCGCGCTGATCACCGGTGATCGATTCTGCGCAGATTTTGCTCATCTCAAACAAGCCTTTTTTTTATACATTGGAATCCTTGATCACTCGAGCGTCACTTCATCGCGTCATCAGCAGCGCTCAGAGGATCTGCCCTCATGTTGTTGAAATTTGTTTATTTTTTGATCAAGGTCTCTTTTATTTTCAAAAATAACAAACAAAAGATATACAATACTCACATGAAATAGTCAAGTCTAGTTCCTGTGAATACAAACAAACCAAACATCTCCCCAATGCCCCCCACCCACATGTACTGGACCCCAACAAATTTCCATACATCCAGACATACTCAGATATGAGTCTGCAGATTCATACATATAGAATTCAAATATCTAAATAAAATAAAATAAAAAGACACCTATATACATATACACATGCATTGCACACACAATTGGGTTACATAGACATGTTGGTAGCTGCCGTGTCTTCTACAAAGGAAATAAAAGGCTGCCAAATTGTATAGAATTTACTAGTGGACCCTCTTACAGTGTATCTAATTTTTTCTAAGTGAACAAAGCTCATAACCTCCCTGATCCATTGGCCATATGTTGGGGGGAGAGCATCTTTCCATTTAAACAGAATAAGCCTCCTAGCCAACAAAGAGCAGAAGGCCATCATGTTTAGGTGGCGCCCAGAAAAGGTGGCATCTACCGGAGCCACACCAAACAATGAAATCAAAGGAGATGGATGTATTGTTCTTCCACATATTTCAGAGAATGCCTCAAAGATGGACTGCCAAAAATTATACAGCTTAGGGCACAACCAAAACATGTGTAATAGTGTGGCAGGAGCCTGTCTGCACCGATCACACGTAGGATCAATACTCGTATTAATTCTAGACAATCTATCCTTGGTCCAGTGAAGACGGTGCACTATTTTAAATTGAACCACCGCATGTCTGAGGCATAAAGAGGAAGAATAGATACGCTGTATAATTTTTTGCCAGGTTTCTTCTGAAACTGTTTCATTTAGGTCTGTTTCCCATTTAATTCTAAGGCAATCGAGACTATTCAAGTTATGCGTATTGAGCAATGTATAAATTCTGCCTATTACTTGTTTTATGTTAACTTTACATTTTAAAATTGTTTCAAGCAGAGATTCAGAAGGGCTCAAAGGGAAACAGTCAGAGTTAGAAGCCACAAAACCTCTAAGCTGCAGATACCTGAAGAAATGCGATTTATGGAGACCATACTTCTGTTGCAATTGTATAAAACTGGCAAATCTATTCCTAATGTAGAGGTCAGATAATGTACCTATCCCATTTCTTGCCCAAACACTAAAAGCTTCATCCATCATTGATGGTACAAACATATGATTCTTTATCAATGGTGCATCAAGTGAGAGATCAGTGAGATTAAAGGTCCTTCTAAACTGGTTCCATGTTTTAACTGAATGGATAACAACTGGATTAGTGGTGAAGGCTGAGATAGGCTGTTTGAAAGGTAATTTGGAACATAATAAAGCTGCTGGGGAGGTAGCTCCAATGGATGTCCTCTCTAACACCATCCAATCAGTACTATTGTCATCCGTGAAATCATTTCTCAACCAATACAGCAGTGCTCTTATATTAGCAGCCCAATGGTAATACATAAAATTTGGAAGTGCCATACCACCCATTGCACGGGGCCTCTGTAATATATTTTTATTAATCCTGGGCTGCCTTTTATGCCATATAAAGGATGTAATCTGACTGTTTAAACTGGAAAAAAAAGATTTTGTTAGATAGAGAGGAAGACATTGAAACAAATATAAAAACTTAGGGAGAATATTCATCTTAATCGTATTGATCCTCCCTCCTAAGGAGAGAGGCAGAGGGTCCCAACGCTCAAGGTCTTGTTTAAGGCTGCTTAAGAGGGGATGATAATTAGCCTTAAAAAGATCCTTGTGGTTACGTGTGACCCATATACCTAAATATTTAATTTTTTTAGGACTAAATTTAAAAGGGGTTGACCTAAGATATGATCTGTCTATAGAAGAAATAGGCATAAGTTCACTTTTCTGAAAGTTAACTTTATAACCAGATATTTTTCCGAACTTTGTAAGTAGACTCGATAGTTCAGGAAGACTGAAGAGGGGGTCCGATAAAAATAATAACATGTCATCTGCATAAAGTGACACTTTATGCTCTGAACCCGCCCGGTGTATCCCCTTGATGGTGGTGCACTGCTTCAGGGCTAATGCGAGTGGCTCAAGCGCAACGGCAAACAAAAGTGGTGAAAGAGGACACCCCTGCCTCGTGCCCCGCTTCAGCTCGAAGTAGGTGGATAAGTTATTATTGGTGCGTATCGCAGCCATTGGGAGTGTGTATAGGAGTCTGATCCAGGAGATAAATTTAGGGCCAAAATGAAACGCTTCTAAAGTCTTGAAAAGATAGTCCCACTCCACCCTATCGAACGCTTTTTCAGCGTCGAGTGACAACATCACTTCAATATTGCCAGGATCATGCGGAGTGGGACAATATAGGATATTAAATAGACGCCTGATATTGAAAAATGAATAACGACTTTTTATAAATCCTGTCTGATCAGATGAAATAATAGAGGGAATAATGTTTTCAAGACGACGCGCCAAAATCTTGGCAAGAATCTTTGCATCTGTATTCAGCAACGAAATAGGGCGGTACGAACCGCAATTGAGGGGATTTTTATCCTTTTTATTAAATAGAGAGATTACTGCTTGACGCGTGGTTGGGGGCAAAGAGTTGGTGGCTAAAGATTCTTCATATACTAACAATAACAGAGGAGATAACTGGTCAGAAAACTTTTTTAAAAATTCGGTTGAGAAGCCGTCTGGCCCTGGAGATTTGCCACTTTGCATGGCACCGATTGCTGATACTATCTCCTTAACTGAGAAATCCCTTTCCAGTTCAGCTGAGAATTCTACACTTACAGAAGGCATTTTAAGGAATCTAAAAAAGTCTTCTAGGAGAGCAGGATTGTTGGGCCCATCTGAAGTATATAATAATTGGTAGAATTTTCTGAAACAGGAATTTATCTTCTCATTATCAGTGCATTTTAGACCACAATCATCATTAATTTCAGGAATTGTTTGATTAGCAGTTCTTTGTCGCAACTGGTGAGCAAGTGCTCGGCCAGACTTTTCCCCATGTTCATAATGACCATGTCTTGATTTGGAAATAAGGTATTCAGCATGTCGGGTGGACAGGAGATCAAACTCTGTCTGTAATGACAAGCGTTTCTTAATTACATCTGCTGAGGGGGTATAACCATGCAGCCTGTCTAACTCTAATATCTCATCTGCTAATTTTTTAATACGTTCAGTGCTGGCCCTTCTTTTATTTGCCCAGTATGAAATAATTTGACCCCTTAAATATGCCTTTAGCGACTCCCACACAGTAGATGACGACATCCCTGGGGTTTGGTTGATGTCGAGAAACACTTTAATTTCAGATGATATGAACTTAGTAAACTCATCTTCTGACAGAAGCAGAGGGTTAAACCGCCATGCACGGTATGTAGACTGTGTATCAGGAATGTACATTTTCATGATTAAGGGACCATGATCCGAGATAACCATAGCCCCATAATCACACTCTTTTGTGAGATGCAGAATTCTTTTATCCAGGAAAAAGTAATCAATACGTGAATACGTCTTATGCACCGGGGAAAAGTACGAGTACGCCCTAGAGGTGGGGTTACGAAACCGCCACACATCCGCTACACCATAGATCTTCAGGAAGAGCTGAATAGTGTGAGCTGACTTTGTCAGGGATGTCCTCTTAGAAATACTCCTATCTAAAAGAGGAGAAAGTACACAGTTAATGTCACCACCAAGCATAAGATGATGTGATGACAGGTCTGGTAAGTGAGAAAAAAAATTAGCGAAGAATGTAGAGTCATCCCAGTTCGGGGCATAAATACAGGCTAAAATAACTGGGAGCGAGTATAATTTTCCTACCACAATGACATATCGCCCTGCGGAGTCAGATTGCACATGAGATGCCGTGAACTGCACTTTTTTACTTATCATAATAGCAACACCCCTAGCCTTTGAGCAAAAATTAGATTGATACACCTGGCCCGCCCATCCCCTAACCAAGCGAGAACTATCACAAGCACGTATATGGGTCTCTTGTAAGAATGCAATATCTGCACTGAGCTGTTTTAAGTGCGAGAATACTTTTTTCAATTTCACCGGATGATTAAGTGATTTGACATTCCAACTTATGAAGTTAGCAGGGCAACCATCATAACCTCTTGTATTATTTATATTGGCCATATTATGTATACAGAGAGGTGAGCACCATATATGAAACCCAATGACACAAGAACATTAAAATCAAACGTACACAAAAATAAAATAAAAGTCTGGCAAAGTAGCACCCGTTCGTAGATCGGTCCAGTAGCCCCCCTCTCCTCCCCTCCCCCCTCCCCCCCTTATCACCCAAATTAACAAGGTGATCACAACAACCCTCAGAAAAAAATACACACATTAAGTGCTTGTGGTTGGGAACGCTAAAGCCAAGCACTCGGGCTCCCGTCGAGCCTCCAACAAAAATAAAATAAAGATAGTAAAGTGTAAACTAAAACAATTCAGTACAATGCTCAGTAAACTTATATATAAAATATATTAATCACGATGAGTATCAAGTCTACACTTCGTTAACTTCCTTGAATAACATTACATCAGGTGTAATGACTCTTTACAGAAAGCCACCTATGACTGACATAATTTACCTAAAAAAAAAATGATCAGGAACAGAAACAACGTGTCTTTCATTTTAGCTTGGACTAAACCAAGCTGAACCAAAAAGATAGTGTGTCAGTCTATGGGCACATAGTTCAAAGAGGTCAACATTGGGACAGTATATAGAAAAAAGTAAACATTGTGTTGTGAATTTGTACCTGATGACATCTGGCACAGTGATATACACATGTTTACCATACCCGTAGAACGACAGAGGTATTATGCTCATTTGAAAAGATCAGTCTCATGTACATTCTGCGGCCTCCGTGGAAGGGAGAATTTTCTTCTTGACATAAGTCATAGCTTTGTCCGGATCAGTAAACTCCCTGTCCTCCCCTCTGTACGTGACCCGAAAACGCGCTGGAAACAGAATCCCGTACCGGACTCCCTGTCGGTCACGAAGCAGTTTCCTCACCTCTGTGAATGCAGCCCGAGCTTTAGCCACAGTTGCCGTGTAGTCCGGGAAGATGGTAATTGGTTCCCCGTTGAAACGGAGCGGACCCCGGGTGCGAGCGCATCGTAGTACCTGGACACAATCTTGGTAATAATGAAGCTTAGCAACGATGGCGCGAGGTTTTCCGCCCGGCTTCTTCGGCCCTAAGCTCCGGTGCGAGCGGTCGATTAACGGCTCTTTATCCAACTGTAGCACTTCAGATAGCAACTTTGATACAGAGGTTGTAGTGCTGGAGTCGGGAGTTTCGGGTACTCCAATGATTCTTATGTTGCATCTCCTCATCCGCCCTTCCATATCCTCACACTTCGATTTCAGTTCTGCCATTTCTGCCTTCATCTCACTCACAGAATTTTGCAAAGCAGCCACTTCATCTGACCAAGCTGATAGCCCCCCCTCTACCTCCTTGATGCTAACTTTCACCTGGTCGATCTCAGACTTCAGCGCCGCGGTGTTATTTATTATCTCCGTTTTCACCTCCTTCAGCTCATTCTTGAGCATTTCGAAGTCGTCAGCGAGAGCATTTTTCAGCTCTGTCTTGATCACCGCTGAGATGTCCGCTTTCAGAGAGAGAAGGATTTCTGATTTCAATACGTCTACGTCCATCTCACGCGGCGCAGGTGAGGGCGGGGTCGCCTTAGCTGGGCTCTTGGCAGCACTCTGGTCCGCGGAGGTATTGGGCCTTGTTTTGGATGTTCCAGTATACTTAAATTTCTTCAGCCTCGTGTCCATCAGGGCCCCGCCGTGGACTTGTTCCACTATCCGATGGAGTTCAGTAATAGTTAACTGTTTTACGAAATGGAATACACCTTACGTTTTTGGTTAAAATAGAGGTTTAACGGGAGCTCGCATCAAACACAGCCTCACTCCATTGCGGCCAAGCCACGCCCCCAAATTTGTTTATTTAAGAAATTCATAATAAATAATAATAAAGAAAGATACCCTGTTGAAATATGTGAGGTGTGTGGTTTATATAAACTGCAAAAGTAAAGTATAAATCAAAATTATTGTGACCGATGTGAAGGGGGAGGAGAATTTATACGTGCGTCACGTTTTAGTCGATAAAACTCTTCCGCATAGGATACACCTGTGTATCCTCGCTCATGACTCCTCAGGAAGCCTCCTCACTCCTCGATCCTCGACTCCTCGCGGTGCAATTAGAGAATTGAGATGTCCTTCAAGATGGCTGTGCTCGATCGGTTTCCAGGTCATAGGATGGAGGACGGAGGAGAGAGGAGACGAGGAGGGATATTGAGAAGCACCCATAGGCTGAGTCCCAATTCGCCTACTTATACTACGACCTAAAAGTATGTACTTTTTTTGTGAGGAAAAAGTAATACTTTTGAGTGTGTAGCAAAAGAGTATGCACGTTCTGGGACATACTTCGATGACGTCATGCAACGTGAACGAGAACGTGGTTGCCTAGTTACGTGTAACCCCTCTCGGTTCGTGTGTTCTTTCATTTCAATAATGACCACGCGAAAGCAAATTTGCTGAGCACATTCACTTTAGTGTTTACTGCAACTGAGAAAATCTGGAAAAGACACGAAGAGCATCAAACAGACAATAAATACTGCTGGTCCGGTCATAAAACATCCTTCTCAAGTGAACTCAGAAGATGAACATTTTTTTTGTTACATACAAATATGACTCAGTCTCTTTTTCTTTTATAAATATAGAACAAAAATTGCACAGAAGGAAAGTAATACATCATACCTGGAAAAGACACGAAGAGCATCAAACAGACAATAAATACTGCTGATCCGGTCATAAAACTGTCAGAAAATAATAAACAAAATAATCAATCAAATATACCAAATGAAATAAAAAGCTGATGCCATTAGAACATGGCGTGCTGCGTGCACAACCACCTGTAAGGCATGTAAAACCCTGCTACACACTAATTTACCATTCTGAACAGGAAATACAGAATAAAGTTCTCTCAAACACATTTCTAGACAAATGCAAATGACTATTTTTCCACTGTTGACTATTTACTTCCAACATTTTCTTAACCGATCGACCAGAGACTTTTTCACCTACCATCCTTCTCAACAGCTCACGTGAACTGAGAAGATGGCTGATTCAACCCATTGTACACCCTTTTTGCCTGTAGGTGTCTCCCTCTTTCCAAGATGCATTATTTAAATAACCAATGAACAGGATTAATTGAACAAGAACAAATATTTTGTAACTAAAATAAGCATTTTGACACTATTCACACTTAGTTTCTGTTTTTCCTTTCTTTACTCTGTTACATTCACCCCCACTGAATGTGGCAAAATGCGATAATCTTAGAAAATAGACAAATAGAGCTTCTCAAAGACAAACAAACCTGGAATTGCCAATATTAGCAGAAAGCTTTTGATCAGTAGAGACTGTTCAATTAAAGAACTGATAAGAAAAAGTGCTGCGCATATCACTCATCCTTAATCATGACCCAAATGACGTGCCGTTAACACATCATACTTGCAATTCTCTTGTTCTTTCTCACGAAAACTGATAAAACACAAAATTCAACATCAATATTTCAAACTAAGAACTGAAATAGACCATTTTCCAAGAGTTTGCTTTCTTGAATGGAACAAAGTCTGTTGATTCATGGAAGAAATAAGACGATTTACTGGTTTCAGTAATCTGCCAAACTTTGATCTACGGCCTGGTAACTCTGTACCATTCGCAACACTATCAACAGCGAGATCAGGGTTAGAAACATTTGTCATTTCAGGACTTTCCTGAAGGACCAAAGGGTCCAAAAGAGCATCTTCAGAGACCACACTTTGTGGTGGTACACCAACAACCTCGGCTGAATCATGAACCTCACATAACCCGTCCATTCGTAGACTATTGTCAGCCACAGAGTCAGCTATGACGGGACATTCACAATTAGTTGTTGATTCATCAGAAGTTAAAGAACATTCATCAAAAACACCATCATCAACTAAAAACACACTCTCATCATCATTAGTTCCTACAATGTCACACACAGGGAAGAAATTGACACACAGAAGTAGATTCCTGTGTACCACTTTGAGTTGCCCAGATACGGGGTGTTTTATCTTGTAAATGTGGGTCTCAGGATTACGATCAACCACGGTATACACCACACTTTCCCACTTGTCTGAAAGTTTGCGTTTGCCGCGCTCACTTTTGTTGGCTAAAAGAACTCTATCACCAACTTCAATATTCACACCCTTATTTCTACGATCGTACATGCTGGCTTGGTGAGACTGTTCTTTAGAAGCATTAGCCTTTGCAACAGCGAGAGCATCCTTCAAGTCCCTGTTCAGAGACTCTATGTACTTGGGGAGAGAGACGTTCAGATCATCCTTCAACACGCTCTTAAAAATGACATCAATCGGCAATCTTGGGGTACGACCAAACATTAGATAGAAGGGAGGGAGGAAACCCCGTAGTTTCGTGTGCAGTACAATTGTACAAAAACGTCAGCGTATGAAGCATATGAGGCCAGTCATGCTTTGGTCGTGGCTCCAGGGCTCTGATCATATTTCCCAGTGTCCGATTAAATCTCTCTGCGGTGCCATTCCCCATGGGATGATATGGGGTCGTTTGCGACTCCTTAACCCCAGAGAACTCGAGCAAGTGTCTGATCAGCTCGCTACAGAAATTGGCACCTTGATCAGAATGAATGCGCTCTGGGAAACCATAGTAACTGAAATAATTATCCCAGAGCTTCTTTGCCACTGACCTAGCAGTCTGGTCTGGACAACGGAAAGCATGGGCAAGCTTAGTAAAATGGTCAGTGACCACTAACACATCAACTGACTTATTTCGTGAATCCTCCGCTGTCCAGAAATCAACGCAGACTAACTCAAGTGGAGCAGAAGTTTTAACACTCTCCAATAGAGCTCGTCCCTCCGGCTCTGGCGTCTTCGCAAGCACACAACGGCTACATATTTTCACATACTCACGAACATCTTGTTCGAGGCCTGTCCAGTAAAAACGCTGGCGGGAAAGGTGGAGAGTACGATACTGGCCTTGGTGTCCAGCCTCATCATGACAACCTCTCAATACTTCAGTTTTGAGGGATGAAGGCACTACATATTGAAACCGCTTGTGACGTGTCAGAGGATCTTTTGAAACACGATACAGAACACCGTCAACCAAAGATAGCTTGTCCCACTGCTTTAAAAACGTCCGCACAGCACTGGGTTCCCCATTACGCTCACGTCTCAAGGGCCTGCGTTTACGGTCAACGTAGAACATCACCCTCTGCAAGTGTTCATCCTCAAGTCGTCTGTCTCTCAGGTCTTGGCGAGAATATGAAAGAAGAGCATCAAATCCCACATCTGTTACCTGCTGGACAAATCCAGCCAGAGGAATAGTCCGCACTCTCAATCCTTCTTCCCACGAAAGGTGATTAGAAAAAACAGCAGCCACACCATCACTTGAAAAACTTCCTGTCTCATCTGCATTGAAGTTAACCCCCATCCGCTCACAAGTACCCGCTTCCGCACTGCCGACCATTGCTGACTGGCATTGGACAATCTGAAAACATCCTGGACAGCTGCACAGGTATTGCCCCTTGACTCCGCTATCAGCTTTTCATAGGGCTCCCTGACTATGCGATGACTAACTCGACTGCCAGCAAAAGGTTGCCTGCTCAAAGTGTCAGCTATTGTATTCTTTGACCCTGGAACATATTTGATGTCGAACTCAAAGGCAGCGAGTTTAGCCACCCACCTTTGTTCACAAGCGTCAAGCCTAGGTTTAGTCAAAATGTGCGTCAAGGGATTATTATCCGTCCAAGCCGTGAACCGATGCCCTTTTAGCCAGTGACTAAATTTATCACATATGGCCCACTTAAGCGCGAGGAATTCAAGACGATGCGCTGGATATCTGGCTTGTGCTCTGGACAATGACTTACTCGCGAACGCAATGGGTCGAGCCCTGTTTTCACCAGGACTCAGTTGCGAAAGCACAGCGCCCAACCCTTCGGATGAAGCATCGGTGGCAAGAATAAAGGGTCTGGAAAAATCAGGGTGTGCAAGGACTACATTAGAGAGAAGGGCTTCCTTCAGTGCAGACAAAGCCACCTCGCAAGCTGGAGACCAATCATCAGAAGTTAGCTTTCTGGACGTAGGAGCCCCTCTGCGCCCCACTCCTCTGGCTTTCTTAACTCCACTAGTCAAAGCAAAAAGTGGACGTGCAAGAGATGAACAATTCTCGATGAAACGTTGGTACCACATAATGAGACCAAGAAAAGACTGAATTTTCTTAACCGATGGGGTGACGCCATCAGGACACATTAAATTGGCAGAAGTAATTTTAGCAATTGCTTCGACTTTTCCGGGGTCTGTAGACACGCCTTCCTCTGAAATCAAATGACCAAGACATTTGACAGAGCGTCTTAAGAAGTGAAATTTTTTCGGCGACAATTTCAAATTGTGTTTTTTCAACATTCCGAAAACCATTTCAAGCCTGTGCAGTGCAACCTCTTCACTAGGTGCGAACACCATTACATCATCCAGGTAACACAACAGAGACAAGAAATTTTGGTCACCAAAGATCTTAGTCATCATTCTCATGAAACTTGCAGGTGAGTTACAAAGGCCTTGAGGCAGCCTGTTATATTCGTGCAACCCTACCGGCGTAGTGAATGCGGTGTACTTTTTGTCATCTTCATGTAGTGGGATATTATAAAACCCCGAAGTCAAATCCATTGTACTGAACAATGAATTGCCACCGAGCGCCGCAAGACAATCCTCTTGGTGAGGCAGAGGGTGCGCATCTTTCACGGTACGTGCGTTTAGCCAACGGAAGTCCGTGCAAATCCGCAAATCACCATTCTTTTTCCAACACAAAACCAAAGGTGATGCGAATTCACTAACAGACTTGC
Organism: Rutilus rutilus; assembly: GCA_021464565.1. Taxonomy (NCBI): domain Eukaryota; kingdom Metazoa; phylum Chordata; class Actinopteri; order Cypriniformes; family Leuciscidae; genus Rutilus; species Rutilus rutilus. Next base: position 40,581,882 of record JAJAQA010000012.1, on the reverse strand, counting down.
GTATTATACCCCTCTCTTCCATATCATTCAGAGCGACACGCAACTTCTGGTACTGTGAAGGGGGAACTCGCCTAAAAGGTAAGCGAAACGGTCTCTCATCAAACAGATGAATTCTGTGCACAAAGTCCTTGACTTCGCCACAGTCAAGAGAATGTCTGGAAAAAATTGACTCGTATTCAAGCACTAAATCACACAGCTTTTTTTTCCAAAAATCGGAAACTTCACACTTTTCTAAGTCAACAGTCTCCAAACCAAACTTTTGAAGCCTGTGGCCCAGAGTGTCAGATTTATCAGGTTCAGTTGCCGACCGCTGAACGCTTGACTGTAGTGTAGACTTAGACTCTGTTTCACACACATCTTCTAATGCAATACAAGGGTAAACATCAGCTACTTTAGTGTTTCGCCTCAGCGTTACCGGCTTGTCGCTAGGATTGATCAACTTTAGTGGTATCCAACCATCGCCCCAAAGAGGAGAAACAACACGACCCACTAAAACTTTTCTAGAGGCAGAATGGAGTCTAGACGGTTCCACCATGACAGTACTGCCCGGTTGACCGCATGACTTAACGGGTAGTTTGCCCCAAACAAGATGTTCTTGGCCAGGCGAAAGTGTGACTGCATGGTTAAGTTTCACCGTACCGATAACATCCGGAACTGTTTCACCCCTCCATCGATGTACACCAGACAGCATCGATAAAAACTCATCACCCTCCAAATTGGGTCCACTGGGCATAGAGATCAGTTCCCAATATCTGTCGGAATCCTTCAGTCTGTGGACAAGGTGCTTAATGACGTTTGTCCCTAAAATGAGGTCATCAATTTGTCCTGGAACAACAAGACATGGGACAATAACATCACAGCCATAAACATCCAGTTTCAGTTCAAACATACCCTTAGGAAACACTCGTTTGCCACCGCATCCTATTATGATGACATCAGTTTCTTCCTCCCTGACAGTATCCAAGACACCATTTTCCCTCAGCTTAATGACTACTGAATCGCTCAGAGTACAGGCCATAGAGCCGGTGTCTAACATGGCATTAACAGTGAGTGAGTCATTAATAAGTACAGGTGTGTAGAAAAGTGTATCTGAGTAAGCAATGCGTTGTGTATTCTGAAAGATGACTCTCTGAGAGTCAGGAGAGCTATTCTTAAAAGAGAGAAACAAAGCTTCAAAATCAGTATCCACCTTGAGGGAATTTTCAGAAACACCCACACTCCCCCTCTCCGAGTGCAGGCGACTTAGTTTCCCTGACCGCCAGATGAATCTGAGGCAGAACGTGAATTAGGGAATGTCTTTGTACAGTCACGCTTCGAATGGCCAGCAACATGACATCTGAAACACAAGTGATCATTTCTGCAGTGGTCAATTGTAGTGTGAGATGTGTCACCACAAATCTTACAGCCCCTCTGTCCAAATGTAGTCTTTCCTCGCGTTCTACCTGCAGGCACATTCTCAGATTTACTCTCCTCCCTCTTTTTCAAAACGTCAATCAGCTGCGCCAGCATATCGGCCATCCGATTCAAACTAGACTCGTCCTTTGCATCGGGTTTCGATTCGTGAGATCCGCTGGTTCCCTGCTTAAAACATGTTAGCACAGACTCAGGACCAACATTAACACGTTCACAACTGTGCATAGCAATCTGTGCTTTTTGACCGATCGCATATTCATTTGTGCTTGCTCTCAATTTACTGTCACGCTGGAAACTGTCTAAGAGCTCCTGAACATCCTTTGCAGTCCAGTTTTCTAACGGTCGCACTTTAAATGTACGCGCCAAATCAGTGTCTGGACAATTGCGCACAAACATCATTGCAACTTCTGAATTCAAATTATCCATACACCTACCCTGAGCTTTGAGACACTCATCAGCAATGTCTGCTGCCTTATTTAGACGTAGCCAATAGTCAACAGGGCTCTCACCCTGTCTAGGTAATGTGCTGTAAAAATCAGCAAGTGGCATACTGGAATAGGACCAACGCTATCTCACGACCAATTCGTACGAATTCGTACGAATGATAAAAAGTTGGCTAATTCGTACTAATTCGTACGACCTCACTCGTACGAATTTGTACGATTTGTCTAAACCCACGTGATGGGTAGGTTTAGGGGCGGGGTCAGGGGTAGGTCATTCGTATGAATTCATACGAATTGGCCAATTCGTAAAATATGTACGATTTTGCAAAAATCGTACTAATTCGTACGAGTCAGGTCGTATGAATTCGTACGAATAAGCCACCTCGTAGAATTTGTACGTTTTCCCGTGAGATCGGGCTCAATAGGACACATTACTGAAATGTTGTTTAAGTATGCTGTATATTAACTCTGGGTGTGCTTTGCAGTCTAACGTAGGGTTACTGCGTAGGGTTACTTTTACAACATCTCTTGCTCTACCCATAAGGTGACCAATTATTTCATCTGCTTGATCTGGGATATTGACATTTCTCTTTTTTAGGTAGAGCTGCATCATGTCAACCCATTCTTGAACATCACATCTACCCAGACTGTCTCCTCTAAATATAGGAGGTTCTTTATCATCTGACTTCAAGATGACATTCAACTGAGATAGATCGAGATTAGCACATTGAGAACTGTTGGTCCTATTAGCGAATCCACCCTCTGACAAAAGTCTAGCAGTAACTGATTCGCCGATTTTTCGACCCAATTCTTCAACTAAAGCCCCTTTCACACAGAGATTCCGGAAAATACACGGATAAAGTGACCCGGGATTTGACCCGGGTTCATTTGATTTTGGTTCATTCACTGCCAGTGATTTTCCGGAATCAGAGAGCGCGTTCACACACAACCCGTGTATGTCCCGGAAAGACACGTGACATCGATGTGACTTGTAATGTCTCAGCAGCGTCTTCAGTTTGCTTATGAGCTGCGATTTCTCTCTCGAGGAACCACGCTTGTGCATTTATTTCTCTGATTCGATCATAAAATTGCGCATTTCGTACCGTTTCAAAGCTGGCGAACGATCCCGGCTTCAGCGTCATCACTACGACACGGCATTATTACGGCTTTTGTTCACACAGCGCGCGTTCCGGGACTGAACACGGCAATGTTACTAGGTCCCCAACCCGGCATCGATACCGGCATTAAACCCGGGTCGTGTTTGCGTTCACACAGAAGGCGTTCCGGCAATTTGCCGGCAATTTCCCGGGTTCAATGCGCGGTGTGAAAGGGGCTTTAGTTTCTGTTTTTCCTTTCTTTACTCTGTTACATACGCACACCGCGACTGTTAACAAAACATTTTACATTTCATTCATTCTTATATGTCCAATATAATTTTATTTACTATTCCCATCTTTTTTTCCACAATACATTTACAATGTGTTCTACCAAATTGAGGAGTGAAGCAGGGCGTCGTCGTAGATCAACCAAACGCAGGTCGCTTGTGAGGCGGCTGGTTCTGACGTTCATGTGCAATGTGTGTAACGAAAGCTACTTATTTTCTGAGTTAAAATATTTAAAGTTTATAGTATAACTATTGTTTAACGTATTTTATACTTAATCTTATACTTATGTATAATACTTAAAAATACCCCGATGAAAATGAACCATGCTTTTACTATAGTAAAAGTGTAGTAAGCATGTTTCTTTGGTTGGACTGATAAAGTTAACATTTGTACAGCCACAGTATTACTACAAATAAGTCAGACAGAAACATCAAAAGAAATACATTAAAAAAAGACACTTGCATGACACTACAGCCTTTTTATTTATTGCTTTGTAGCCTGATAACCCCAATGAGGCGCTTAGTATCTTCATCGACCCTACAAGATAAACACGGTACTTTTTTGGCACAACATAAACCCATTAATATTACGAGACAATAAAATATAAATTTAATTAGGGTTAAACATTTTAATTCTTACACTTAAGTGAGCCATACCGACTTTAAGTTGGTTTTATATTCGCACATTCGCGGACTTCCGCGTTCAATAACTCGTGTACTAACGTTGTTGCTACACAGAACACCTATCACATATAACTACAGATAAAACACCAGAAGCTACAACATAATTTTCCTCAAAACGATCTTTCCTTCGCACTGGACAAAATACATTGATCTCTATGCGCAGGCTGCTAAGAAGGGACCATCTGCAAAGTGCAAACCCGAAGGAAAGCTCGTTTTGAGAAAGATTTAAATATTAAAACAATGTTATTTGTGTAGTAACAATATATTCAGCTCACGAGTTATTGAACGCGGAACTCCGCCAATATGCGAATATAAATAGTCTGTTTGAGGAAGGGGAGAAGGAAAAAGAAGGGGAAGAAGGAAAAAGAGGGAAAAGAGAAGGAAAAATGAGAAAAATTGAAGAAAAAATTAAAGGAAAGGGAAAAGGTAAACCCACCTTTCACACTTCTGTGTGATTTTTGGTAGATTGGTATTCATATTTTATAGAAAATTGCCTTTTTATATATTTCATGGGCAAATCACTGACGTGAACGACGTCGGTTCGAGTCCCACCTCGGACAAGGTTGAAATCACCCAATATCTTTTCTAATCTTTTCTTAATGAATGAACACATATGTATAAATTTCATGTGCTTTTATGCCTTAACACTTATTTTATAAAAAACGTATTTCTCATTGTATGGATACATGTTAAAATGTATTTATTATATGAATATGTGGTTTATTGAAATGTATTATTTATTTTATTATTTCACCATTGAATATAAGAAATCTTTTTTAAATTACTCTCTTTTCTAACTGAACTATATTTATTTTTTGAGTAAATTAATAAACGGAGCATTGACATCACGCTGACATTATGGATAAATCAGAGGTGATTAATAAAAGCTTGAAGTAAGTTGTAAATTAATAAACACTTGTTATATGAACAATAACGATTTTTATTTTAACCAAAAAAAAAAAACAGGTAGTGAACCACACACAAAACATTAAATTATAATGAACAATTATATCAATGAACCACACACAAAACATTAAATTATAATGAACAATTATATCAATCTATAGAACTATATATCTATCATGCTCAAGATCACTTTTTTTTTTTTATCTGGTCAAGCCACTGTTCCTTGCTTAAAGTCTCAGTGTTTGGGCAGTAAATGGTGCCTTTGTATTGGCTATGACCAGTTGCTGCTATTCTGAACTGGCCACATTTCTTGCAGGTGTTTGCCTCAACTCTCCTATTGTACGCACGTGGCTGACGTGTATGGAGAGTTGCAGAGGGTGGAGGAGCACTGCTGGCCTGGGGAGTTAAAAAAGGGTTTGCTGTGGGCGTAGGGACAACATACACAGTGAAAGCAGGGTTTGATTGAGACACACAGGTGGCAGAAGAGCTGAGCCCAGTTGTAAGAACCTGGACTGGTCCCATAATGCCTTGAGGCATAGGAAGCAGCAGCCTCTGGGATGGTAATTTTGCTCTAACCACCTCAGCTGTTTTTTCAGGCTGCATGGAGGTGATACGCCTCTTAAGTGAAGCAGGCCGGACGCTGGCAGGTGGGAGAGCCTCAGCGGCAACAGGTAGAGGAGCAGGAAGATTGATGCCCTGCAACAAAACACTCAGGTCTTGCCTTCTTATTTTTTCATTGTGCCACTGGCAGTATGCCTCTCCTTAATATTATTAACTCGTCTTTATCTTTAGGTCATGTTCCAAGAACATTTAAACTGGCAGTTATAAAACCTCTCATTAAGAAACCACAATTAGATCATAATAACCTAGCAAATTATAGACCCATTTCAAATCTTCCATTTATGTCTAAAATATTAGAAAAAGTGGTGTCTGCTCAATTGTGTTCTTTCTTGCAAGAAAATGATATCTATGAGAAGTTTCAGTCTGGTTTCAGGCCGCATCATAGCACTGAAACTGCGCTCGTTAAAATCACAAATGATTTACTTTTAGCTTCTGACCAAGGCTGTATCTCAATACTAGTTTTACTTGATCTTAGTGCTGCGTTCGATACTAAAGATCACACAATACTCTTAGATCGACTACAAAATTATACTGGTGTTCAAGGACAAGCATTAAGCTGGTTTAGATCATACTTATCTGACCGCTACCATTTTGTCTATTTAAATGGAGAAAAATCGATCATAACTCCAGTAAACTATGGAGTGCCGCAGGGATCTGTGTTAGGCCCTCTGTTATTCTCAATATATATGATGCCACTTGGAAATATTATAAGGAAACATGGAATTAGTTTCCATTGTTATGCTGATGACACTCAAATATTTATTTCATCACGGCCAGATGAAAACGCTAAATTATCCAAATTGACAGAGTGTGTTAACGATATAAAATATTGGATGACGCGTAATTTTCTTTTATTAAATCCAGACAAAACAGAGGTACTACTTATCGGTTCAAAAAACCGCCCACAAAACCTCTCGCAATACAACTTTAATATAGTAGGATGTCCTGTTACTTTATCCTCTACAGTAAAAGACCTGGGTGTTATACTCGATTGCAACCTGTCTTTCAAAAATCATATTTCATATGTTACAAAAACCGCCTTTTTCCACCTTAGAAACATTGCTAAGCTACGTAATATGCTATCAGTTTCTGATGCAGAAAAGTTAGTTCATGCATTCATGACCTCGAGACTAGATTACTGTAATGCTTTATTAGCCGGTTGTCCTGCATCCTCAATAAACAAGCTACAGTAAGTCCAAAATGCCGCCGCTAGAGTTCTTACTAGATCAAGAAAATATGATCATATAACACCGATTTTATCATCACTGCATTGGTTACCTATAAAGTTCCGTAAAGTTTTAATAATATTATACCAAAGAGATTGTGTGACAAACTCCTGGGGTTGGGGGTTAAGGAGTCCATATGTAAGTGGATTCTTGACTTTTTAACTGATAGATCTCAAGTGGTTAGGGTTAATAACCTTTTGTCAAATTCAATGTCCACCAGCATTGGCGCCCCCCAGGGGTGTGTTCTGTCTCCCCTTTTATACTCATTTTATACTAATGACTGTTTTTCTCATCATGACTCAGTCAAAATTTTTAAATTTGCAGACGATACCACTGTGGTAGGCCTCATTACTGATGATGATGAATCGGCCTACAGAACAGAAGTGTCCTTGCTGGCTGAGTGGTGCACAATTAACAACTTGTCCCTTAACATCTCCAAAACCAAGGAGATGGTCATTGATTTTAGGAGCAAAAATATTAAGTCGCTTCAACCTCTGGCCATCAAGGACAAAACTGTAGAGTGGGTGGAAAGTTTCAGGTTCCTTGGGACCATTATTTCCTCTAGTCTTAAATGGAACCTCAATGTCAGCCAGATTGTTAAAAAAGCTCAGCAGCGACTTTTCTTTTTGAGACAACTAAGGAAATTTAAAGTGTCCAAGGCTGGAATGCTCCACTTTTACAGGGGTGTGATAGAGAGCATTCTTACTTTCTCCATCACTGTATGGTGGGGTAGCTGCTCGGCGGAGGATAAGTCTGCATTGAACAGGGTAGTTAGCACTGCGTCAAGAATAATTGGGTTGGACCTCCCTAAGATCTGTGACATTTATAACAACCGTCTACTCAAAACTGGTCTGAAAATACTTAAGGATTCATCACACCCTGCTAATTCCCTTTTCATTCCTCTACCATCAGGCAGAAGGTTGGGAAGCATAAGATCTAGAACCACCCGTTTTTCTAATAGCACTTACCCGCAGGCTGTGAGGGCTCTCAACTCACAACAACAATCTCTATCTACTTTACTTATACAGACAAAGCTATGCCCTTCTTCTTCTTAGGGTCACTAAATGCACTAGCACTTTGTCTGATTAGTTTTATTATTATTTATTAGCAGTAATCTAAGTATTTGTTTTTTGTTTAGATTTCATGTTTTTATTGTATATGTTATGTTGTACTGTCTTGTGTGAGCCAATTCACTAAAATGAATTCCAGGCGATGTGGGTCGTTCTGGCAAAATAAAGACTTGAACTTGAACTTGAACTTGAACTTGAACTTGTATTAATTACAAGGTATTGCTACTGACTTATAAAGGCCTAAACGGCTTAGCTCCAGTCTATTTAACGGATCTTCTATCGCCCTATAATCCATCGCGCTCTTTAAGATCACTAAATTCAAGGCTTTTGGTCATACCTAGGATATCCAGAACCACCAAAGGAGGGAGAGCATTTTCACATTTAGCTCCAAAACTCTGGAATAGCCTTCCTGATACTGTTCGTTGCTCAGACTCGCTCTCCCAGTTTAAAACTAGATTAAAGTCGCATCTCTTCAGCCAGGCATTCATATAATATTTTTAATCTTACAGTTCAAATTACAATCCGGCCTCTAGTTAATAAACGCCAGAGGAGAACTGGCCCCCGACTGAGCCTGGGTTCTCCCAAGGTTTTTTTTTCTCCATTGGGTCACCTGATGGAGTTTTAGGACACTATTAGGTCACTTGATGGAGTTTTTCGGTTCCTTGCCACTGTTGCCTTTGGCTTGCTCAGTTGGGGATATTCTGGGGATATCTAATTTGATTTTATCAATAAATTCCACTAGAAACAAACCTTGTTGTATTATTTTAATTTAATACTGTGAAGCTGCTTTGATACAATCTGTATTGTGAAAAGCGCTATACAAATATACTTGACTTGACTTGACTTGACTTGGACCAGAGTGGTCTGATTAACCTCCACCAGCTGGAGATTTGTGTTCTGCATAATAGGCCCATTATTGAGGAGCAGTTGCCTGATCGTGCCATAGTCATGTAAGATCAGAGTCCACCTAGTAGAAGAGCTCTTCCCCTTCCTCCTGGGACTTCTGTGGATTCTGCACAGTCTGATAAAAATGGCCTCAACAAGCCGACAACAGTCTGGCCACAGAGCGGGTGAAGCCGTGGAGCCTAGAACACAGTGCTTTAGACTGTCCACCCCAGGAGTAAAAACTGCCGCCTTTTTAAATCTCCCTGTGGTTAACCTGGTGTCCTGCTGTCTAGAAGCAAACACCACCTGCTCTTTGTCATAATCAAGCAGTTTATGCCAAAGTGCCACAATATCATTGACCTGAAAATGACACAAGACAAACATGAGTTGCATGCAATATTGTTCAACAGACCAAACACACTATTGTAAATAAAAGAAAATAATGAATTGAATAAAGATATTTTGGTATAACTTTACAATAAGGTTTCATTAGTTAACATTAGTCAACGACTTTACTTAACACAAACTAAGAATGATCAATATCCTCTGTTATAGCATTACAGCAATGCTCCATACAGCTTTATTATTCTTAACGTTAATTTCATTTACTAATACATTATTAAAATAAAAAGTTATGTTTGTTAACATTAGTTGATGCACTGTGAACTAACACGAACAAACAATGAGATTGATAAATACTATAACAAATGTATTGCTCTTTGTTAGTTCATGTTAATTAATACATTAGCTAATGTTAACAAATGAGACTTATTGTAAAGTGTTACTGATATTTTTTCTTTTATTCCATTATTTCTGTAAAAATGGCACACCTGCTGATTAGTTAGTCCAGTCTTATCCCGTAGCTGCACTAGATAATCTGCCAGGCTATCCACCCGATCCATCCCTGGCACATTTTTGTCATCCACAGCCTGAGACAATGGCATAAAGAAAAATAATATAGTATGATTTCAAATATAACCAAAAGCTAAAATGGTAACTTTACATAAAACTATTTTTTAAATAATTAAATTTTACATACCAAATCCCTCTCAGACACTCGAGTAGGGGAATCTGGAGCACTGACATCAGGCTGACCCGTGGATACATCAGAGGTTGAAGAGGCAGTCAGAAAGGAGGATGCAGTGGCTGGCAGGACGGAGGATGCAGCGGCAGCTGGCGGGACGGAGGATGCAGCGGCAGCTGGCGGGACGGAGGATGCAGCGGCTGGCGGGACGGAGGACGCAGCGGCTGGCGGGACGGAGGATGCAGCGGCTGGCGGCTGGGTGGAAGAAGAAGCTGTTTCAATTCTAGGTGCATCCCTGTCACCAGTGGTAGTGAGGTCTTCATAGAATAATGTCATGGTAGGGTCATCAGGTAAGTCCTCTTCAAATCCTTCATCTTCCAGCTCTTCCACATTAACATCTTCCAGCAGCTGGTCTGTCTCCTCTGCATCTGGGTTCACTCTTTGAAGTGGTTGTCCTGTCTGACTGAGCAGGAAGTCCACTCCAATAAGCTCTCCTAAAGAAAACAGAATGCAGAACTTATTATGATAAGTGGCCATTAAAGGCTTGTCCTCTACGATGAGACTTACCTGTGTACTTAGGAGGGGGTTGGAAGGTAGGAACATATTTCCTACCAATCACCTTCAAACTATTGGTGTTCAAACAGTGCACTACATCGCCTGCATAGGTGAGGAGAGAGGAGGGCTTGGTGACCACAGATGCTGCTGCTCGGTCCTGGTTCCATCTGTTCAGGCCTTCCAGGAGATACAGCTGAAAATTCAAGGTGTTTGCGCTGGATCCTATGGAAAATGAGGCCATTAAAAATTTGATTTTACAAGGAAGCATATCATAAAGTGCAGACTGAATACTTGCAAATAGCATAGTCTCGTTTTAAAGTTTTCTTTTCAGAATGTGTAATGTTATGGAAAAAAATATAACATTCTAAAATATCTAAATGCTGATTAGAGTAAAATGCTAATATGCCACAAACCTGGAATGAACCTGTTCAGGTGGAGGTGGAAAGATTCAAGGGAGGTCGAGCCCCTAGCACATCTGTATTTGGTGAGCACTATGCCTCCCTTGGTCGTGGTGGTGCCCATCTCTGTGTAGAGCAACACACCTGGCACATCCTGGATGCACTTCACATGTGTCTTTTGAACACGCCAGATGTGCTCAATCCGCACAATGTCCAGCAGAGGGACACCTCGAAGATCTTTCCCTTTTTCCCCCTTTAACTCATTCAGAAGGTGCTCAATTAGGCGGATAGTAGTCTCTACTCCACGAGTCCTTCGGCGGCAGTAGAGGGACAACACTTTCTTTGTTATCCGCCTGTTCAATAAGTGCCCGCTGATGAAAAGCAGCCCTTCATCTTCCAGTTGCTCTCTCTTCGCCTGACGTAAAAGAGCAATGTCATGTGGGTCCCACTCAAATATGCATTCAGATAGCCTTGCCATGAATGTTGGGTAGAGGGGATGGGCATCCGTAGTGCACCCTGTTGCCAGCCGTCGCATAAAGTGCCATATGTCCAGCCTGATGTTAAGTGTAGGCCATTCTCCAAATCGGGTCTGAAGCTTGCTCTGTCCTTCCTCAATACAGCATCCCGTGTCCACATACAGGAGCACTGGAGGCTCCACACCTGCCTGCTGGTACCTGCTGATAAGGCCTGAGACCATGGAGTCCAGACCAGGTCCATCCTGGGCAGTCAGAACACTTATGAGGATCTGGCCTGTCTCATTGCCAACAGAGGATAGCCATTGTGCTGTCCCCTTGGCTGTTCCTGCCAGCTTCTTTGTGATCTGAAATCAAAAACAATACAGAACATTAATAACACATTGTGTGGCACATACAATCTCAATGCAATACAAAAGCATAAAGTCAATTAAATTCTACCTTTTTTGTTGAGTCCATTTTTAAAATGGACCCAAAAGTTGAAGTGATGCCGGCCTTAATGTGATCCAGTCAGCTGACAATGTCCTTCCCATAAACAGTCAGTAGCCATTTGCTGGTAGGGACTTCAAAAGGTTCTGGTGGCTCCTGGAAAACAACTGGCAAGGAGCTGGGGCAGTCAGCAAAGGCTGCACATTCCCCCATGTAGTGTGCCAATCTGTCGAGCCACTCCTCCCCATGGTTCTCCTTTAGTTGTTTAGCCAGTCGGGCAGGGCTATTGCCAAGTGTCCTCTCCCTCAGCAGACGTATGACACGAATGTCACACGCATATCTTTAAATACAAATAGAATTATCTATCTATATAAAACCACATCATTATATATGTTTTACATGGAACATTCTTTTCTATCATTAGCTGTTCTTTATAAAGAACAATTAGTATGGATGGAGTAAAATATGATTTTGTGTGATGTATTTAAATTCTTACTTGTATGTCAAGATGAGGCGAAAGAGTCTTCTGTGTGGCAAGTCCAGTTGGTCCAGGACAGTCTGGCTGGTTGATAAGTAATTGGTTCGACAGACAGTACACCTGAGTGTCTCTGTCACCATGAGGTAATATCGGTCAATGTCGAGGACCTTGCGAGCTCTTTTGTGGATGCCGTAACTAGTTAATTGCTTCCCACAGACAGGACATAGCAGCCTAACCTTCCATTGGAGGTAGGGCATCCACACCAGCAGCCTGTGTGTGAAGAAACGGTCTGGAGATGGAGCCTGGTGGTAGATAAGGGAGGGGACTGGAGGCTCATACCAGAGCTTCAAGTCTGGTCGAAGTCTGCCAGCTTGAAAAAGTGTAGATACTATCCACCTCTGATCTTGTGAGGGGATTGTCTTCCTCATCTCAGCTGGCAGTGCAGGAATGGAAGAATCAGCAGGAGATGAAGATGGTGCAGGAACAGCCATAAAAGTATGACTACCAGAAGCAACAGGATCACCCTAAAGACACTTCAGATTTAACTTTTTTTTTGTGATTTATGTTTGTTTCTGTTAATATGCCATAAAACATTCATTATAAACCGGGTAGTTCCAGTCCTTGATTCTGATTGGTTGAGCTGCGTTCGAAGCCGTTGTAAATTACCCAACAAACATACAGCTGTGACCGCATTACATTAGTGTTACTGCGCAACTGCCGTTTCTGATGTTTTGTTGCTGCATGTGTTGCTCTGTGGAACTACATTGCTTGGCGGAGGAATAAATGTGTTACAACGTTATATATTTTTTTGTTGCTGGTGTTTATTTTATGAATAAAATAAATATTAAAATGAATATTTTTATGGAGTAACCGTTTTATAAAAGCAATAAGCCCCTTGAAGCCGTATTTTACAATGGATTTAGAACAGCTAAGGGGGTTTTAGGCACTCGGCTCCGCGTCCTAACAACCTAACAACCCTTAGCTGTTCTACATCCACTGTAAAACACGGCTTCAAGGGGCTTATTGCTTTAATATGCAACTTCCACACATATATATGCCATCTATAACAAAGAAGTGATTTACAGATGCAGAAGGGGTGCTTATCAAGGATGGAGATGGAGATGCACTGGCTCTGACAGAGGATGGAGACGGACTGGTTCTCATAGGAGACAAAGAAGGACTTGTTCTCACAGAAGTGAAAGGAGAAGTGCTGGTTGTCACAGTGGTTATAGCAGCAGGGCTGTCACTGTGTGATAATGAAGCAGATGAGGTCTGTAAGGAAACATAATGCATATTAACATAGTATACCCAATCAGACAAAAAAAAAATATATATATATATATATATATATATATATATATATATATATATATATACACACAATAATTTAGTAAATAAATGAATCCTTCTTGGAAAAAGGTTAGGTTTGGCTCTTGTGCTAAGACCCTCCAAACCGTAGTTCCCTTACGAGAACGTTCTCTCGTACTGCGTTGCAAACGCTGTGGGAAAACTCCTTTTCTCGAGAATATTGAAGCCTTTATTTTAAAACGCATTGCTGCAGCATAAGCGAGAGCATCAAGCTCGCGCGAGCTAGCTGATAGGCTGTGCTGCAGGCAACTGCACGAACCAATGGCGAGAGAGCAGAGGCGCGTGAACCAATCAGAGAGCTTGGCGCCCTGCCATACTCGAGCGCGCCAAATAGGGCGTGGCAGGAGAGTATAAATACAGAGAAATCTCGCCATAAAACAGATCTAATCTCCTTCAGCTTCGAGACTCACCTCTTCGCTGAAATCTCCAGAGAGAAGCCGCTCGTCGTGGAAAAGCCCTTCAGCGGAACAGCTTCGCGTCTTGGCAGATCTTCATTGCATCGCCGGCTGAGCGTTTCCCTGTGGCATCCGACGAGTATCCTTGTTTGCTATCTCACAAAAGAGCAAATCGCTGTTTTCACAGCGCGCAAACGGCGTTGATTCAAATGCCCGTTTGTGATTCATGCGGGGTTTCCCTGCACGTGTCTGATAGACACACACTGTGTGCTGTCTGCCTCGGTCCTGAGCACACCGAGTCAGCGCTCACTAAAGGCGGCTGTCCACACTGTGACAGCATGACCATGGCGGTTCTCCGGTCACGTTTCACCCTCGCTACTTCAGAGGGTGAACCCGCTTCACTTCCGTCTTCGGCGCCCCACGAGCCCCGTAGGAAGAAGCGACGAGATCAGAGGATCCCTGAAAGCGGTGAGGTTGAAGAGCTCACGCCGGGTCTCTCCCCGCGTGCTTCGCCCTCCCCCCCATCTCCGGTTCTGTTCGCGAGGAGCGATCAACGCCCCTCTCTCGAAGCGGTGGGACTCGTTTCCTTTGGCGGATCCGCGGAGGATGATGACGCAGTTTCTGTGGCGGCATCTGAGAGCGAGGAATGGTCGGGCTCTGTGGACCCCGCCCCCTCCTCTCTGTGTGATCGTCCTGACGCACGTGCGAGCATTGACGCCGAACTTTTCCGTGTCATGTCTCGCGCTGTCGACGAACTAGGACTCAACTGGCTTTCCCCAGCTGAACCTACGAGAGGCCGCCTCGACGAGTGGTACCTGCCGGGCCGCCAACAGGCCCCCCGTCAGCGCGCCGCCCCCTTTCTGCCGGAGGTTCACGAGGAGCTCACTAAAAGCTGGCGCGCGCCCTTTTCAGCGCGAACGCGCTCTTCAGCTTCTCATACTCTCTCCTCTGTCGACGGCGCTGAAGAGAAGGGCTACGTGTCTCTTCCCCCCATCGAGGAAGCGGTCGCCGTTCATTTGTGCCCTCCCACTGCAGGCAGTTGGAGGTCCAAAATGGCGCTGCCTTCTAAGCCTTGCAGGGCTACCTCAGCTTTGGCCGCCCGCGCCTATACCGCCGCTGGCCAAGCTGCTTCGGGGATTCACGCCATGGCTACACTTCAGGCGTTCCAAGCAAAGCTCCTCCGCTCCTTGGATGAGTCAGGCTCTTTCCCGGACACCCTGAAAGACCTCCGTAGTGCTTCAGATTTGGCGCTTCGGGCCACGAAGACCACCGCACAAGCCCTCGGCCGCAGTATGGCCAGTTTGATTGTGCTTGAGCGCCACCTGTGGCTCAACTTGACGGAGATCAAGGACGCAGATAGAACCGCCTTCTTGGATTCTCCGATCTCCACATCTGGTCTCTTCGGCCCATCTGTTAACGGCTTCGCGGAGCGTTTCACTGAAGCACAGAAGGCTTCAAGTGCTATGAAGCACTTTCTCCCCAAACGCTCCAGCTCGGCTTCACGGCGCCCCAAGAGCGCGCCGCGGCCAGAAAAGTCAGTGCCTCAGGTTCACCAGCCCCGCCCAGCGGCTGAAACCGGTCAGCACCTAAAGCCGGCGAAACGGTACCCGTTCCCCAAGCGCCAGGGACCCAGGCCGAAGCTCACGCTCGACCACGAGCCTAAGAAGCCGTCCTAACCGACAGGAAGAGGGGTTCATGTCCCGCCGCGGCCGGACCAGCCCCGAAGATCGCTCGAACGCTTCTCACAGCCCCCTCTTCAGCTCAGGCGGCTGGAGTGGTTTTAAATGCAGAAATAGGGCCTGTTATTCTTCATGCACCTCTGCACACAAACGCTGTTTTAACAGCGACCCACAAAAAGCACAAATCGAGCAAAATTTCACTTTCATGTCTAGTCGAGCCCCCGTCTCCAGGCGCTCAGTCTTCAGACATGATTATACCTCTGGTTCATCGGGCTATGGCGTGGCAGGCCATACCCGGAGTCTCAGAGTGGGTAATGAACATTATAAAGCGCGGTTACTCGCTTCAGTTCTCCCGCAGACCACCACGCTTTCGAGCTGTTATTCAAACTTCGGCAAGGAGCACATTGTCCCACGTCCTCCGCACCGAAGTACAGGGTCTGCTGGCAAAGGGGGCTATCGAGAGAGTTCCCGCCGCACTAAGCGAGTCAGGGTTTTACAGCCGTTACTTCCTCGTTCCGAAGAAGGACGGCGGCTTAAGACCCATTTTAGATCTCAGACATCTGAACAAAGCCCTCATGACACGGCCGTTCAGAATGCTTACAACCAAACACATCCTGGCGCAAATTCGCCCAGGCGATTGGTTCTTCTCAGTGGATCTAAAAGACGCGTACTTTCACATACAAGTGAACCCCCACCACAGGCCATTCTTGAGATTCGCCTTCGAGGGGCAGACATACCAGTACACAGTTCTACCTTTTGGACTGGCACTGGCACCTCGTACGTTCACGAAATGCATGGATGCGGCTCTCTCCCCCCTAAGACAGCGGGGAATGCGCATCCTGAACTACCTCGACGACTGGCTCATTTTGACTCAGTCAGAGGCGGAGTCCAATACTCACAAAGCCTGGCTTCTCAGTCATCTGGAATGCCTGGGGCTCAGAGTGAACTTCTCCAAGAGTATTCTGTCGCCCAGTCAACGTATCACGTTCCTGGGAACAGTTCTAGACTCCGTACTTATGAGAGCATGGCCCACATCAACCCGTGCTCTCTCGATCCAGCGGCTCGCCGCGTCGTTCACGAAGGGCGCTTATGTACCCCTTCGAACGTATCAGAGGATTTTGGGCCTTATGGCTTCGGCAGCTTCAGTACTCCAACTAGGCCTACTGCGCATGCGTCCTCTTCAGCTGTGGCTAGCACCTCGGGTGCCCCCTCACGCTTGGCGTTCAGGTATCTTGAATATCAGGGTGGACCAGCATTGCATCCTAGCACTGGCCCCCTGGATGAACGCCAGCTGGTATCAGCAGGGCGTAAGCATGGGAGTGGTCTCAGAAAGGAGGGTCATTTCGACAGACGCCTCCAACTCAGGTTGGGGAGCCCTGTACGAGGGCAGGCCTGCCTCCGGCCTCTGGTCGAGCTCGGAGAAACGCCTACACATAAACTGCCTCGAGATGAGAGCAGTTTTTCTAGCCCTAAAAACCTTCCTTCCACACCTGGCAGGACACCATGTCTTGGTCCGGACGGACAACATGTCGGTGGTGTCCTACATAAATCGCCAGGGCGGCCTCAGATCCCGCAATCTGTTCGCCATAGCGACTCAGCTGCTACTATGGGCTCAGACCAATCTGCGCTCGCTCAGAGCAGCTCACGTGCCGGGCACGTTGAATATAGGAGCAGACATGCTCTCTCGGGGCAACGTTCCCCCAGAGGAATGGTCACTCCACCCCCAGACAGTTCTCCTATTATGGGAAGTCTTCGGGCGGGCAGAGGTAGACCTCTTCGCCTCAGAAGACAACTGTCACTGCCCAATCTTCTTTTCGAAGAAAAGGGACGCGCTGGCCCACGACTGGCCCAATCGTCCCCTTTATGCGTTTCCTCCGGTCTCGATGTTACCTCAGGTCATCGAACGGATCAGGAACACGGGGTGTGCGACCCTCCTGATAGCTCCTCTCTGGCGGTCCCGATCTTGGTTCCCAGAGTTGATGCAGCTGTCTGTTTCAGACCCTTGGCCAATTCCTCTGAGGAGCGACTTATTGGCTCAAGCGAACAGAAGGATCTGGCACCCCCGTCCCGACTTGTGGGCCCTTCATGCTTGGCCACTCAACGGCTACCCCAGGACCTCCCAGAGGGCGTCCTGAATACTATTCTGGAGGCTAGAGCTCCGTCTACTAGACGTCTCTACCACCTTAAATGGTCAGTGTTTTCCAGCTGGTGTCAGGCTCGAAACCTCGACCCGTACACTTGTGAAGTGCCAATGGTTCTTTCCTTTCTCCAAGAGATGCTGGACGCGGGACGTTCCCCGTCAACACTCATAGTATACGTGGCAGCCATCGCGGCTTTTCACGTTCTGGTGGCTGGCTCTTCTTTGGGAAAATGCGACCTTATTGTTCGCTTCCTTAAAGGAGCTAGGAGGCTCAACCCGCCTCGGCCGCCCTCAGTGCCGGCCTGGGATCTTTCACTGGTTCTACGGGCCCTGAAGGGACCTCCCTTTGAACCTTTAAGGTCAACGGACCTAAAATCCCTTTCCCTGAAAACCGCTCTTTTACTGGCACTGGCGTCAGTCAAAAGAGTAGGGGACTTACACGCGCTTTCCATAAGCGCTTCCTGTCTTGAGTTTGGCCCTAACGACTCTAAAGTCCTTTTAAAGCCAAGACACGGTTATGTGCCTAAAGTGCTCTCTACTCCGTTCAGAGCACAGGTAATTTCGCTGTCAGCTCTCCCAGCTTCGGGGGAAGACAGTGATGCTCACACGCTCTGCCCTGTTAGAGCGTTGAGAATTTACTTGGAGCGTTCAGCCTCATTTAGACAGTCTGAACAGCTCTTTGTCTGTTTCGGGGGCCGAACCAAGGGGTTGCCGGTCACGAAACTCACGCTATCCAGATGGATAGTTGATGCTATTGCTCTTGCATACACCTCACTGGGCCTCTCCTGCCCCATAGGTGTCAGGGCTCACTCTACGAGAGGCATCGCCTCCTCGTGGGCTTGGACTAGTGGTGTCCCTATTGAAGACATTTGTGCGGCGGCAGGCTGGTCAGCTCCGTCCACATTTGCAAGATTTTATAACTTAGAGATCCCGGCTTTACAAGCACGAGTTCTCTCCATCTAACCCTGGCTCTCTGGATCCAGGTTAGTTCTCTAAGTTGTAAGGGAACTTTACATAGGCTGGCCTTTTTGCCCTAGTCTATGTACACGCTATATATCTTTAGGCCCGATGTTCTGGTCTGTGGTATTCTGGCTACTCTTTCTATCCCGGGATCCCTGGATTAGAGTAGTCACGAGACTTAGCACGGCGTTTTAAAAAGTGTTCCCACAGCGTTTGCAACGCAGTACGAGAGAACGTTCTCGTAAGGGAACGTACTTGGTTACTTACGTAACCTCGGTTCCCTTAGAGATAAGGGAACGAGTACTGCGTTGCCCTGCCGTGCTATTCTCGAACATCAGGTATTTTCGTTCAGTCGATTAGACCTGTTTTATGGCGAGATTTCTCTGTATTTATACTCTCCTGCCACGCCCTATTTGGCGCGCTCGAGTATGGCAGGGCGCCAAGCTCTCTGATTGGTTCACGCGCCTCTGCTCTCTCGCCATTGGTTCGTGCAGTTGCCTGCAGCACAGCCTATCAGCTAGCTCGCGCGAGCTTGATGCTCTCGCTTATGCTGCAGCAATGCGTTTTAAAATAAAGGCTTCAATATTCTCGAGAAAAGGAGTTTTCCCACAGCGTTTGCAACGCAGTACTCGTTCCCTTATCTCTAAGGGAACCGAGGTTACGTAAGTAACCAAGTACGTTTTCAAACTAAAACTAATAAATTAGATTAAATGTAACTTTATTGTTATTGTGTGGTTTAAAGCATAATAAATACTACATACATCTATAAATAAATCATGTGTAAGTCTGATTCACTTCTTACCTGCCTCACTCCATCAAACATTAAACATGCAATACACAGACAATCCACCCACACAAGGGGTTTGGTATTACCACTGATATGTTAAATGGAGGTCGTCTGGGAGACTTTACAGAGGTTGAGGTAGGGACAGGGCCAGATGTGGGAGCAGGCTGATTACTTGTTATCTTATAAGATCAAAAGAAAAGACAGATCATTATTGAAAAAATAATAGCCTACCTTTTTATATGGTTGAAAGCCTTTTGTACACACCTTTGGAGGATGGAAACCACAAAGACAACTCTGTGGTCCACCAAAAAGAGATGCTTGCCCACGGACATGCCTTGGGCATTTATCTATCTGTTACAGCAAAAACATTTTGTCAGCTGATAAGCAGTATTGTATGTACATTGCACTGGTTTTATGCATGTTGTCCAATTAACATTTGCCAATATGTACCCTCTGAAATAGCTCATACCACTTCTTTTGGCGAGGAGCAGGTCTGTTGCCAGCTTCAGAGGGCCATACCCCTGTGTTGGCAAACTGCTGCAGGCGAGACATCCACTCCTCATCCCCAAAGCCCTTGTGTGATTTTGGCTTTGACATGTCTGCAATGTAAAAAACTATAAAAACCTCTTGAAAATAAAAACTGCCCAGATCATACTCAAACAGACATTTTGTACATTTTTAAATAAATCTATAATTAACATATATTACTTTATTGCTATCTTTTTCTTTAAAAAAAGCTAATTTGCACACTATACTTGCCGTTTTATATATTTTTAATACTTTATAATTCTACAGTTCATCTTTTTCCTTTCATTTTCCATCTTTAACTTATGAAGAAAAAACATGAATAGAAGGTATTAAAAAAGAGACAATAAAATTGACAATAACTACATAATTACTCTATAATTTCACACTGCTCTGAATATATTTATTCTCTAAAAATGCTGCTACAAATCACAAATCGACAAATCAATTTGTACTAACCACTATAATTTATCTTCTTATAATTTTTCTCTTAAAAATGTAATTATTTTCTCTTCCATTTTGCAGATTGAAGAATATAAACATTAAAGTAGTAGTAGGGATAGCTTCATTTTAGTTGAAACGGATGTTTTATTCATTTTAACAATTACACACACAAAAAAAGCACTCTAACTGATTTAGCAAAAATACATAGTTCAGGCCAACTAACCAGAATGAAGATATTTTGAAATAAAAATAAAAAAGACAATAGTTACCACAAATCTGTTGTCTGACACTGCATTCACTTCACAAGCTGATGCTTACTGTTGTACGGTAGATGCTCTGAATCAAATTGCGTGCCACAGTATGAATGCTGATTCGCGATTGGTCTTTACATTATTGTGGTATCGTCATTGGGCAAGAAGGATCTGTCAATCTGATTCGTTCTACGATGATTACGAATCCAAGGTCAATGTCTTTATCAGTGATATTTCACTGGAATTTAAAATGTTTCATATGTTAATTTGATTAATGTTTCTCATTGTATGGATACATGTTTATATTTATTACCCATATGAATATGGAGTTCCTTGAAACGTACTATACATTTTATATGTAGCAGAGCAGGCGTGGCTTGACTCAAATTGCTGTAATTTCCGTCTACGCCACCTGGGGAATTTCACCCCAAGAATTTAATATAACCTCTAAGCTAAGGCACACACAGGTCCCAATCACCGCTGAGTCAGAGACATAAGTAATCGTACAAAACTATTTTATTTAAGCAACATTCATAGTTAAAAGAGGCATTGACCAGCAATCACACTCATCTCAATTGTTTAATTCTATCGTTGGCAGCAGAGGAACCTGGGCTTACCCGCAGAGGCAGTCTCGAGATATCACCCTTATGAAAATTACTCTATACACAGTGCACACCCACTAATACACACTCAACGACTCATGTCAGAGAAGACCACGACACACAGTGAGGACGTCACCACCTAAATGGTCACTCGTCTGCCCCCGGGTGCCCAGGCCCTGCCAACAAACAAAAGAAAAAGACATCAAACAGTGATATGCAAAAAGAACAAAATGATAATTCCCTAATACAATAATCAAACCAAAATAAACATACAAATTCAAAAGAAAAATAAGTCAATTAAAGAAATAAACAGGAAAAACAACGAGGAGAAACTCAAACATATCACTGAGAACAGAATTTACTGAAAACAGTTCACTCAAGACGATTCACTCGAGACAGTTCACTCCAGACGAGTCACTCGAGACAGTTCACTCCAGACGAGTCACTCGAGACGGTTCACTCCAGACCGTGGCGTCAGTTCACTCGAGTCGGTTCACTCGATTCGGTTCCCTCGAGACGGAACAGAAAACAAAACAAAACACAAAACAGATAAAACAGAACAGAACAGCAGCCGATGAGGAGCAGAGCAAACAGCAGTTTATGATGAAGCAACGGGCAGATAATTCTCATGCAGGACGCCGCTATTGTCCTTATCGCGTGCAAAACATGCTGTCCCGGGATTACTATCCCCGAACTATGCGGTAGATGGAGTCAAATGTCTCCGACAAACTCGTTAGCAGAAAGCGCAGATAGGTCTTACACTGTCTCAAATGTCCATACTAAACTCTCCAGAAAGCACACAGACTGGCAAACAGCACCGACAGTGAATAAGCAGCTTCAGCGATCTTTTACGAGCAACACCTGACACTGCACTCCAACAAAACGCAGCCAGTGTTGCCAGATTGGGACGGTGATTTCCAGCCCAAAAGCTCACCAAAACCCGCCCACTACAAGAAAAAACCGCCCAAAATTTTACTGCCGCCAAAATAATATGATATAAATTCATTACCATGTCATTCAAGGTTGATAAGCACAATTTTTATCTCCTTAAAACAAAATAACAATGATAAAATAAAATAAAAAATAAAATTCCAGGAAAACAGATCAAAACAGGGCAATAATAAAGGAGAATTAGCCAATATGACTAAAATGTCCAGATGGACACTGTCAAAACGGCAATCAAGAAATGAACCGATTACTTTAACCCTTGGAACTAGTACACATTGCAGAACATAACGCAGAATTTAGCAGTCAAACTCATTCATCGTTGATTCAAACCTTTTTCAGTCAGGGTCGAGTATAGTGCAATCTGGACGGTGTAAAAGTTGCCGATGTCTCAGGTAAGGTTAGGTTAGTGTGCACATGGCCATGGACATATTTCACGTCCCATATTTCATTTCATTTCATTTCAAGTCATTCAACTGTGCTCTCCTCAGAGTTATATTCACCATCTATCTCCCACCAGGTGTACGTTTTTAGAGTTGCTCACTATCTTACTCTTTACTGTGTAGATAAAACTTACTGTTTAGTAGGCTATAGCTAGCCTATCACTTTGGCATTAGCGATCACTTGAATATACAGCTACAGCTTATCGCGCTCAATCGCATCTGCCTGCTGATCACTGATTGGCTAAAAGTGCGTGCTCGTCGGTGATGTCAACACTAACGCCAGCTGACTCAGTAATGTCATGATGACTGATTTTATGGACTACATGCACACTTTAGTTTAGTTTTTTAATCAATTAGACTTTAAAATGTAGATGTTTGAAAACCGCCGAACTGACCCCAAACCAGCCCAAATTTTGTCCACCCGCCCAAACCCTTTTTTACCCGCACAATCAAATTCAAAACCGCCCAATTGGGCGGGAACCCGCCCAATCTGGCAACACTGAACGCAGCAGCAGGGCGCCTGGGTGACGTCACGGCCCCGGAATGGATAGTGACGCACACTAAGGGTGCTTCTCAATTCTTATTTGTGCATCCTCCCCTGCAAACAAGCCAGCACGGGCCCTTTACGGGCCCACTTAGGGCTAGCCTAAGGGCCCCCAGCGGGCTGCCAGCGCAGGGCCCATGAGAATTTGCTCATTGGCAAAACGTTGGCCCCTTAGCGCTGGCCCTGCACGAGCAGCCCTCACTTAGCCCCCAGGAAGCCCTCACTAAGCCCACACAGGGCCCGCACTATTTATCTACAACAATAAATCTGTTTCACTATAAATACTTTTCAGCTACTATAACTTATTCTATACATCTGAAATGGATGCAGTCACCACATAACTAATGTCTGTATTGTCAAAAAATGTACAGTAGTCAAAGGGATTTCAAATCAATGTATTTATTAATTACAAAATATAAAACATTCAATTCAGGTTAATAAAGCTAATTTAACACTCTGAAAGGGACTAAAAATTCTCTATACAAATATAAAATAATTCAAATAAACATTAAAAAAAATACTGGTAACACTTTATAATAACATTCGATGAACTAATCATTTACAAAACATTCATAAATGATTAGCAAGTGATATACTAACATTTTATGTATGTTTTGTAAATTCCATTTACAAGTGAATAGCAAATGATTAACTAATTATTAACGAAACATGACTATGCGTTCATAAATGATTAAAAAGTGATATGTTAATTATTGTATGTATGTTTTGTAGATTCAGTTATAAGTCATTTACATTTGATTAGTTAATGATTGACAAAACATGAATATGCGTTTCATAAATGTTTAATAAATTGTTTTTTTTTTGTATGTATGTAGCAATTAGAGGGTGCAGAAGCATAAGATCAACGAATCTTATCTACGAATGATGTGTAACACATTTTCCAAGTGATGAATAGTGTACACTTTAGATGTGTTGTAAACGATTTATTCATGCGTTTACACATCATCTATAACAGGTGTTGAACACTGTAGTGTGTACTCACTGCAGTGTAAGTGCTGACTGGTGAGGGTATAGACAGCTGTCTTCTGTAGTGTGTAGTGTAGTGTGCACTGCAGTATATTCTCTGACACACTTGGAGTCTTTAACCACTGTGCACCTGATGTGAGCAAAACATACAAAAAAAGTAACAATTTATTAATTGAGGGTGGCTCGCTGGAGGAGGGTGGCTCTATGGTAGAGGGTGGCTCGCTGGTGGAGGGTGGCTCGGGGTGGCTCGCTGGTGGAGGGTGGCTCGCTGGTGGAGAGTGGCTCGCTGGTGGAGGGTGGCTCAGAGGGTGGCTCGCTGATGGAGGGTGGCTCGCTGGTGGAGGGTGGCTCGCTGGTGGAGGGTGGCTCGCTGGTGGAGAGTGGCTCGCTGGTGGAGGGTGGCTCAGAGGGTGGCTCGCTGATGGAGGGTGGCTCGCTGGTGGAGGGTGGCTCGGGGTGGCTCGCTGGTGGAGGGTGGCTCAGAGGGTGGCTCGCTGATGGAGGGTGGCTCGCTGGTGGAGGGTGGCTCGGGGTGGCTCGCTGGTGGAGGGTGGCTCGCTGGTGGAGGGTGGCTCGCTGGTGGAGAGTGGCTCGCTGGTGGAGAGTGGCTCGCTGGTGGAGGGTGGCTCAGAGGGTGGCTCGCTGATGGAGGGTGGCTCGCTGGTGGAGGGTGGCTCGGGGTGGCTCGCTGGTGGAGGGTGGCTCGCTGGTGGAGGGGTGGCTCGCTGGTGGAGGGGTGGCTCGCTGGTGGAGGGTGGCTCGCTGATGGAGGGTGGCTCGCTGGTGGAGGGTGGCTCGCTGGTGGAGGGTGGCTCGCTGATGGAGGGTGGCTCGCTGATGGAGGGTGGCTCGCTGGTGGAGGGTGGCTCGGGGTGGCTCGCTGGTGGAGGGTGGCTCGCTGGTGGAGGGTGGCTCGCTGGTGGAGAGTGGCTCGCTGGTGGAGAGTGGCTCGCTGGTGGAGGGTGGCTCAGAGGGTGGCTCGCTGATGGAGGGTGGCTCGCTGGTGGAGGGTGGCTCGGGGTGGCTCGCTGGTGGAGGGTGGCTCGCTGGTGGAGAGTGGCTCGCTGGTGGAGGGTGGCTCAGAGGGTGGCTCGCTGATGGAGGGTGGCTCGCTGGTGGAGGGTGGCTCGGGGTGGCTCGCTGGTGGAGGGGTGGCTCGCTGGTGGAGGGGTGGCTCGCTGGTGGAGGGGTGGCTCGCTGGTGGAGGGGTGGCTCGCTGGTGGAGGGTGGCTCGCTGGTGGAGGGTGGCTCGCTGGTGGAGGGGGGCTCGCTGGTGG
The DNA here is from genome assembly GCA_021464565.1 of Rutilus rutilus. Lineage (NCBI taxonomy): Eukaryota > Metazoa > Chordata > Actinopteri > Cypriniformes > Leuciscidae > Rutilus > Rutilus rutilus. The sequence goes on along the minus strand of JAJAQA010000012.1, from coordinate 40,556,546 downwards.
AGGGTGGCTCGCTGGTGGACAGTGGCTCGCTGGTGGAGGGTTGCTCGCTGGTGGAGGGTGGCTCACTGGTGGAGGGGGGCTCGCTGGTGGAGGGTGGCTCAGAGGGTGGCTCGCTGATGGAGGGTGGCTCGCTGGTGGAGGGTGGCTCGGGGTGGCTCGCTGGTGGAGGGGTGGCTCGCTGGTGGAGGGGTGGCTCGCTGGTGGAGGGGTGGCTCGCTGGTGGAGGGGTGCTCGCTGGTGGAGGGTGGCTCGCTGGTGGAGGGTGGCTCGCTGGTGGACAGTGGCTCGCTGGTGGAGGGTTGCTCGCTGGTGGAGGGTGGCTCACTGGTGGAGGGTACAAAATTAAATTAACAAATATAACAATAAAACACTAGACTTCACTGTATAAATTATACATAGATTCTTAATAAAGCTACTGTGTTAAAGTTCTTATAGTTTTGTTATATTAGGGATAATTAACTGTTACCCCAAAAAATCTGTTATCATTTACTCTCTCAAATTGTTTTAAACCCTAATGATTTTCTTCTGTTGAAAAAAGTTATTTTGAAGAATGTGGGTAACCAGACAGGTGCTGGTCCACAGTGACTAGTATATGTTTTTTCTACATTGGAAGGACCAGCAACTGTTTGGTTACCCACATTCTTCAAAATATCTTATTTTGTGTTCTGCACAATAAAGAAATTAAGTTTGAAACAACATTACAGTGAATAAATAATGACATTTGACATTTTTGGGTGAACTATCCCTTTAAGGACAAGCGGCAGCATGTTTAATATTGGGATGCTGTCATTTTAAGACCAGTATGCTGCTCTATACAGCCACGCATCCAGTTTCCTCTCAAATGTTTTCTGCTAAAATGGCGTTTTTCGGGGACTAAAATAGGCCAAGGCCGCGCCCCCTTGGCGGGCTCTGACGTGTAATGGCGTGATGCTAGCTCATTGGCGCACACGTCAGAGGCGCCCGCGCCATTGTGCGCAGCAAAATCAAGGAAAAGGAGTTTCCCCACTGTGTATGGGGAACTGAGGTTACGATAGTAACCAAGTAGTTTTCTCTCAAATGTTTACTTTCACTACATATCCCATAACCAACTGAATGCACTGATACTAACGTTACCATCTTCAAAAGCAGATCGGAGCCATTTTACTCGTCCACGTTCAAAATTCGAGCACAGCCGTTAGACGAACGTAGTTATAGCTTAACTTTTTTTCCTTAGACTTTAGCAGTTTACTGTGACAATCTGACGTGGTAACATACAGAATATGGTAAACGAGGTGAAAAGGACCATATTTAGCCTATATAAGCTAACTAACGTTAGTTTATTGACAACCTAGCTGCTAACGTTACTCCGTTGTTGTTCGACAAAAATTGGATTAACAAAAAAAAAACAATAGGTACTGAAAATACAATAATAGCAGAACACACACACTATAGCAAATATTTACTGTTAAAGATAATACTCAATTTACAATTAAAACTCACCCCAGAGTCAGGAGAATTCCACTGTGAAGGCAGAAACAACCGTTAGGAAGGCGGAAAGTGACGACTGCAGCCTGTAGCGCGATGATTAATCAAATACGTAGTTGATGTTCGACGCATGCGCGGAATTGGATACTTTTAACACGCATTTATTAATCTTTTATTTAATGTAATTTAAACTGTAATGCCGAGTTAAGGATAGAAAAATAGATACTTAAATATATATTTCATTAGATTAATTATATTAATTATTATTAATTATTAAATGCAGGAAGGTTTCTTCAAGCATCTCGGAGACCTTCCCAGTTTTTTCTGTTTCTTATCAGACTCGATGATGGTGAGATCAGATCATACCGGCTGTTGTCAGATTCCTTGTGCATACACAAATCTCACTGGTTATTACAATTAATGGCAAAAAGAATGTTTGGAAATTAAACTGATAAACTGATATTTCCTACTGACACACTACAGCAAAATAACCGACTTAAAACCTTTTTTTTTTTTTTTTTATGTAAACATAAATGTATATATTTAATACTATATATATATATATATATATATATATATATAAATATATATATATATATATATATATATATATATATATATATATATATATATATATATAGCATTGAATGCTCTACAAATAATTCTTATAAGTTAATAACAAAAAAGATAGGCTATAAATTACATGAAAAATAGCACTCCAAAGAGCGCTCAATCTCTATCTCGGCAGACATTTTCCTTCTAAATATTTAAAAATTGAGTGTATAGCCTAAAGTTAAACTTATGATCTCCAATGTTGTTTTGAGTGTTGTAGACAATGGTGTGAAAAGCAACTATAATGAATAAACATTTATTTGACTTGACTGAGGTGTTATTAGTCATGTGAACTTGTCTTTTCTTTCAATTTAATCTAATTTTTATTGTTGAAAATGTTTAGCTATATTAGAATGATATAAATGGCATTAGGCCTATACGTCTATGGGAAATGGTATAAAAACAGACAAAAAAAAGAGAGAAGTTTAATTTAAACTTTAAAATTAAAATTTAATTTAAACTCAGCGAACTCTGCCAGAGTGATGGATATCATAATAACTAGTAATAACTTCTTCATATCTCTGGACCATCAATAACTTTACATGTTAACCTTCTCAAATAAATTAAAAGCCTATTGTTTTATTCCTGATATGCAGGATTCAAAATTAACTAGGTTGGTAGATTTTTTTAAATTACGCGGCAGCCAGATTTTTACCACCAATTGCATGGTACACTGTTAATTTTGGATTACATTACAAACATCATATCCAGTAAAAATAATAGGCTTTTTAAAGTAAGATTTGTTCTTAGAGTTTTTAAGGGATCATGTGTTGTCTTGTAGACACAATCCAGTGCAAATAATGGATTTTTTCTTTTTCTTCCTGCTGAGCAGAGTTATAAATGGAAGGTCTTATTGAATTTCACATTCAATTTTAAAAAGCAGCCAAAACGTAATGAAAGTGGGCTACCTAAACAAAACTTGCATGGGCCCAAAGGTACAAAAGCTGCTCTGGGCCCGAACGGGCTGGCCCACAATGGGCCACCATGGGCTTAATGTGGGCAGCCCGCTAGTGTGGGCTGCTCACAGTTAGCCCGCGGTGAGCCCAAAGCTGTGGGCCTCGCCTGGGCAAGCCCACACTGGGCCTGTTTAGGTTTGGTGTGGGCTGGCCCTAGCCCACTGTGCCCGCAAAAAGCCAGCATGGGCCCCGCAGGGGCATGTTTGCAGGGTCGTTTCCTCTCCTCGCTTCCTTTCCTCGCGTCTCAGCTCCGCCCCCTGTAGGATGCGAGGGAAGGCTGCAAGGAAAAGACGCGAGGACGGAGGAATCGAATGAAAGCTTTTTTTATACATTGGAATCCTTGATCACTCGAGCGTCACTTCATCGCGTCATCAGCAGCGCTCAGAGGATCTGCCCTCATGTTGTTGAAATTTGTTTATTTAAGGAATTCATAATAAATAATAATAAAGAAAGATACCCTGTTGAAATATGTGAGATGTGTGGTTTATATAAACTGCAAAAGTAAAGTATAAATCAAAATTATTGTGACCGATGTGAAGGGGGAGGAGAATTTATACGTGCGTCACGTTTTAGTCGATAAAACTCTTCCGCATAGGATACACCTGTGTATCCTCGCTCATGACTCCTCTGGAAGCCTCCTCACTCCTCGATCCTCGACTCCTCACGGTGCAATTAGAGAATTGAGATGTCCTTCAAGATGGCTGTGCTCGATCGGTTTCCAGGTCATAGGATGGAGGACGGAGGAGAGAGGAGACGAGGAGGGATATTGAGAAGCACCCCAAAGAACCGGTAACCCATGCTCTTATACGCACCGGATGCCAGGCCATTGGCCAAATCATAACAAGTAGGAGGGGTCATAACCCTTCCTGCTACATATATATATAGGCCTATAATAATAATAATAATAATTATTATTATTATAATGTTTTGACTCAGGCTCACAGAATGATTTATAAAAGACGACAAAATGTCTGATGATAAATTATGATTGCAGTAAACACACAAAGATAGAAATATCTCTAACCAAAAACCTTAACTGAAATATTACCATATGTTTAAACTTAAATGTATAAAGAATTATTACTATATTCAAATGTGTTGTTTGTCTGTATGTATGTATGTATGTATGTATGTATGTATATTACAAATTTGCTTCAGAAAAAATACCCAACTCATTAATACAATCTAAATTAAACATGAAAGAAATGAGAATTGAAAGTACTGCCACAATGTAATTGTCTTCTCTGAGTGAATGTTGGCAATAAATAAAGGCCTTGCTGTTTAAATATATTAAACATTTATTACAAAATATACACACAGTAAGCATGGCACAGATACAAATGAATTGAATAATTAAATATTAAATATAAAATACAAATATAAAATAAATAAATAAATAAACCAAATAAAAAAGTAATAAAGGTAGAAGATTCTGGTCAACTGGTAAAAAAATATACAGAAAACAAAATCAACACTCCTTACATGGCTCACAAAACTGTAATATACAGTATGTTATTTCTGTTATGTTAATTAGTTTTGAAATGCCAGACCTGTTATGTGGGATGAATATTGAACAGTTTATTCTGCCCTCTTTATAATCTGCCCTCTTCCTCCGCATCTCCTCCATCCACTGGTCAAGTGGAATTCCAGCATTTAGGGGACAGTATATGTACCCATAATACTGGCTGTGGCCACTTTCTTTGTTGCGGGGCTGTTGGCACTGACTGCATTTATTTTTATCAACTTTCCGATTGTAAGTCCTCCGGGCAGGTGGTGGGGAGGAAAGGGGGCCAGCAGGAGTAATCCGTTTGGATGCATAGGCTTGTGGGGTTGAAAACACATACACAAGAGGGTCACTGGCAGGGCTGGGGCCGGAGACAGTAGGCAAAGGGGCAGGGGTAGGTGGAGATGTCTGCTGAGGGAACAATTGCCTCTGAGCTGGCAACCTTGGGCAGACAGACTGCAGAGAATCTGTGCGTTGGGCCGGAGCTGCAGACTTCCTCTTGACCACTGCTTGTCCTGCTGTACTTTGAGGCAAGTGGTACTGATGTTGAGGGCCAGGCTGTGGTGGTGCAGCAGTGGGGCGTACCTGTACTGGTGGGAGAGGTACGGGAGCAACAGTAATGTAGGCAGGCAAGTTGACCCCTTGCAGCAGAATATTACATTCCTGCCTCTTCAGTCGCTTGTTGTGCCACTGAATGAGAGTTGTTTGATTAACATCAAACAACTGCAGAGTAGAGCTCTGCATGACTGCACCATTACCCAGGACTTGCTGTAGTCTCTGAGAATTAGAGTCCATCTAGTCAGTGCATATTTAACCTGTTTTTTTGGACTTTTATGGATGTCACAGAGTTTTACAAAAATGCACTCTACCAGACGACAGCAGTCTGGCCACTGGGCAGGGGAACCTGTCGATCCTAGGACGCAACGTGTCATGCTCTCCACACCTGGCGTAAATTCAGGTTTCTTTTTAGAGCACCTGAAGCGTCCGGTTGCCAGGCGCGGCTGGTAGCGTGCAGAGTACGTCACACGCTGCTGGTCATATGGTAGAAGGTTCTGCCACAGAGCTATGATGGTACTGGCCTGCTGGGAGTTAAGTGTTTGTCCAGTTTCATTCCTCAGTCCCACCAAGTACTCTGCCAGGCTGTCCACTCTGTCCATCCCTGGGATACTGCGCTCATCCACAGCCTGGTAAATATATGAATATATAAAAATAAAATAACAACAATATCACAGGCAGAAAAATAGCACATCTTTCACACTGTTCACATGTCACAAAAGACCTACCAGCTGTTGCTGTGGTGCTGCTGGAGTCATGGCAGGTGTCCCAGAGGGACTTGTAGTTGTAGTAGTGGGAAGAGAGGCTGGGATGATGGGAAAGTACGGAGGAGCAGAGGCTAGGCTGGTGGGGACAGCTGTTGGGCCAAAGGGTGCAGTGGTGTCCTCATTTGAAACCTGTTAAATGTAATAATAATAAATAAAAAAAATATATATAATAATAATCAAATAAATATAAAAATAATGCAATTACAAGCAAGACAATAACACCACTGATACAACATGCCACAAAAGACTTGCCAGTTGTTGTGTGGCTGCAGGGGTGACGGGTGATGGCAGTGAAGAGGAGGTACAGGCATGCACAATCTGCAAAATGTAATACTCTTTTAAAAACACATTATTATAAAATGGATTTTAATTAGAGCATTATGCTTTTATTCATTTATGTATTCTTCAGATTTCTATTCATTGTCTTACATCTCTGTCTATTTCATGATTGCATTGTGTATTATTTTGTGATTTGAAAATGTTTTTTAAAAGTGATATACAAATACATTTTCTAATTATTATTATACATTATTACATTAGTCCCGTTCAGCCTGTTCAACAACCGCCTCCCTATACATTATCCCTTACAAAATGATTATTATTATTACACATCAATAATAATAAATATTGCAATACAATAAAAGTCTAAATTATTAGTACACGGTATGATAAAAATAAAATGTGACAGGCATAATTACCACTCGTTGCTCAAGTGCAACAGATGCAGGCCCTGAAGGTCCAGCAGGTCCAGAAGTAGCCTGGAGAGAGGTGGGAGTTGGAATGACGGCTGAGCTGGTGGTGGCAGGTGATGGACCAGAGGATGGGTCCAGTAGCCCAACGGTTGGGTCCAAACCAGCATCTTCAAAGCCCTCATCTTCCAACTCCTCCTCTGTGCCTACATCTTCCAGCATCTGCTCAGTCTCCTCTGAGTCAGGTTGGACATCCTGCAAGGCCCTCCCTGTCTGGCGGTATAGGTAATCTATACCTATTACAGGGGTGATAGTAGAAAAAAATCCTGAGCCTGAACTTTTTTCCCTGGGAGGTAAGCGAGGTGGCTATGCCAAGATATATGCCCTGATCAACATAATTGTCAAGCGGGATCCAGGGGCGGCTCCCCTTGGAGAACATTTTGATAAATAGTCCCTTAAATGATAGATTCTGGTAACTTTTGTGGATATAAATGGACATCATTCAGACATGAGATGAACAAACCCAATACAAGCCTATTACAGTAGCAGGTTTCAGTAAGTCAAATTTACGACCTTTTAAAGACATTTTAAGACCATAAAGATTGAAATTTAAGACCTACACGACATATTGCCAAAAAATATTCAAATCAAAGAATTCATTTTATTTCAATGAATTCAGTAATTGAAAAAGCATTAATTTAATTTACAGATAAAGCAATCACATTAGTAACCTTCCACACCCAACAACGCGTGTCAGAGAAAAGAACAGAATCAGATATAATTTTTTTTTTTATAGAAAATTGTACTTTGCATATTATACTGTAAAAAAACACATAATTAGTTGATTTTAGTTGATCATAACAAGAGATGAAATGGCATGAACATTTCATTTCATGGTTATAGTGACAAAAATTATCACGTTATCACAGAATCCTGTTCAAAAAGTACTAATACTACACAATGAAATCAATTCACCAAGTTTTATGTCGAAAACCAGCAAATAACAAATAAAGCATCAATATGCACTTTTTGTTTACACAAACATTAAAATAATACCATTAAAAATGATAGCCAGATTTTAAAAGTGTCTTGCAACATGTTATATATAACATGTACAAGTTCAAATAAAGTTTTGACAAAAAATTTTTTTTATAAAAAGATAAAACTCACATATTTCAGACTTTAAATGATTTTTATAAAAAGAATGAGTCAAAAAAAGATAAATTACTGACATTTACAACACACTTTAGCTTATCTTTTATTATTAATAGTAAAATTAGGTCCGATTTTCCCGTGGCGTCTGTCGTTGCTATGCAACCATGCACTGACTGCTCTCTCGACAATGACAAAAAAGTTTTAGTGGCTAATGGATTTCCACCACCGAAAAACGTCAGGAAAAAAACGAGCGCGTCGCTTCAATTATGAGCGCGCTTACCTAAGCGCGCCTACATTTAAATGAACTTGAGCGCGCAAAAGTCGCCATATTGTGAACGGCCTGTTGGCGAGCTACCTCAAATCAGGCCACGAGCTACAGCTGCTGGATGACTAGGATCTAACTCGCGCCGTGTCAGCACTTTTTTCCCGCTAGTTCCATATAATATTTTCCTTGCACAAAGTGCAGAAACACGCTCCTGGTTGCCGGAGTTTTTGACACCAGCTTCCAAAGGGCTTTTCGTCTCTACCCACCTCCTCTATCCAAGACCATTTATTCTTTATGCCTTTATCGACAAGATTAGTGTCTTCCCCTGGCTTCATAAAGTTGCACTCCATGACTTTGGCTATGTTTCGCGCTGCCAGTGTGGGAAACACATTCATAGTGTATGTGAAACACAAAACAAATTCGCACGTGGAGTGACTGCTGAATCAATCTGATTGGCCAAAACCCAGGACCAGCCCCTACCCTATTACCGATTGGCTGAAGTAGGCTTACTGGTGTGGTTTAGTAAAAAAGCGCCTCTCAGATCTTGGGATAATTGTCAGATCACGCGAACGCGAACCTGATTTATTTATTTTTTTCGCAGACACGGCGTGGCGCCGGAGTGCTATCAGGCCTGCTATTAGCTCCCCTGGGACAGACAAGAAGAAAGAATAGAGGAAAATTTACTTTTCATAAAATTCATAAAAAGGTAATTCTATTTTATGGATATAGAAAATAGCCTCATGATGGAAAGCTTAAACTAACCAGTGTAAACAGCAGGTGGCTGAAAAGAGGGGACAAGTTTCCTTCCAAGCACCTTGACACTGTAGTTGTTAACACAGTGAACAAGGTCGCCTGAGTAGCTGAGCAGTGATGGAGGCTTGACTGCCAGGGATGCAGCTTCACGGTCCTGATTCCATCTGTTAAGGCCTTCCAGGAGGTACAGCTGGAAATTCAGGCTGTTGGCACTGGTTCCTTAAGACAGTACAAATATGAGCAATATTGTTAGGTTAACTTGTTGTGTTTGGTTCATTGACAGACATTAACTATGTCAGCGTTCCCAGGATAATAACAATAATTATAATGATAACAATAACAATACTACTACTACTACTACTACTACCTCCAAATATGTAATCTTGCTGATGAATAAAAAGTAATTCCTACTGACCTGGAATGAACCTGTTCAGATGCAAGTGGAAGGATTCAAGTGATGTGGACCCTCTCGCACATCTGTAGTTTGGCAAGACAATGCCCCCCTTTGTAGTGGTGCCAGTTACAGTGTACAGGAGCCACCCACCAAATCTTTGTTTGAGTTTTGTCTGTCCAGCGCCCTCCCGACAACATTCACAATCCACATAGAGAAGCCGAGGAGGAGCCACACCAGCATTGCTGTACCTGCGGATGAGATCAACAGCCATGGTGTCAAGAGCAGGACCCTCCTGAGCAGTCAGGACACTGATGAGGATTTGGCCCACCTCATTGCTCACAGATGTAAGCCACAAGGCGGTCCCCTTGGCAAGACCTGATAGCTTCTCGGTGATCTGTGATCACACAGAAAAGACAGTGAGTGCCTAATGGCCAAATAAACTGTTCTTTTATATGTAAAATACTGAAATAATACAGTTTTGTTTTTTTACAAAGCAATAATTAAATTTTTCACACGTCTTTACTGCTAATGTTGTATTTTGGACTTTTGTTTGTAAGGTGTAAAGAGTAAAAAATATTAACCATTTTTGTGGAATCCATTTTTAATATATTGCCAAAGGTGGATGTTATGCTGGCTTTGATGTGATCCAGTCTGCTTAAGATGTCTCGGCCATAAACAGCCAGCATCCACCTGTGGGAAGGAATAGCCACTGGCTTCGGAGGGTCGTGGACAGGGAGCAGGCTTGGCTGGGCAACAAAGTCTGAGCATGTGCCAAGGTAGCGACAAACACGCTTCAGCCACTCCTCGCTGTGATTTTCCCTCACCTGCCTGACCAAGCGGCTGGGGCTATTACCCAAGGTCCTCTCTCTCAGAAAACGGATCACCCGCATGTCACAAGCGTATCTGTATTAAGAAACAAAGTGAAAAAATGGCAAACATTAAAACAAGCTAATTTCGAATATGTGTCAATGACAAACATTTGTGACACAGGCTAAATAATTTCAGTATACTCACCTTCGTGTCAGGATCAGTCGGAACTCCATTCTGTGTGCCAAATCCAGCTGGTCCAAGATGGTCTTGCTACTGGAAATGTAACTCGTCTTACAACCAGTGGCACTGCACCAGAGGGTCTCCGTGATCATCAGGTAGTACCTATCGACATCCAAAACCTGGCGGGCTCTCTTGTGGGCTCCATAACCTGTGAGCTGTTTTCCACACACAGGACAGCACAGCCTGACCTTCCAAAGGTGGTATGGCATCCACAAGAGAAGCCGGTGTGTAAAAAAATGCTCTGGAGTGGGGGCCTGATGATAAATAAGCGCTGGCTCTGGTGGATCATACCACAGCTTCAGGTCAGTGCGCAGCCGGTGGTTCCTCCACAGAGCAGATGAAATCCACTTCTGATCCTGAGGTGGTATGGTCCCTATCAGCTTTGCAGGCAGCCAGCCAGGCTCTGAACCAGGAGCAGTCTCCATGTCAGCAGTGGGGTGAGCTGACCGACCAACCACAGATGGAGCAGCAGAGCTGACAAAACAAGAATTAGAGTGCATATTATACAATTGTATTATATAATTGTAAAATCAAATTCAAACTGTCATTCTCTTTACAATACCTTGGTTGCATGCTTCCTGCCCAAATCTAAGTTTGGCTTTAAAGCGGCACCGTGGGACCCACCGAACCGTGGCTTTATAAACTGAAAAAAAGTTTTTTAAAAAGTCATCTTAAGTGGAGCCTTGTAAATTAAAATACATATATTTGAATATGCTAAAAATATCAGTATCAGTAAATACTCATTACTTACTGATGCCATAGTCAAAGTTGGCTTGCGGGGTGTGAGAGCAGGTGTTGCCATCTGCCCAGATGTTGCCGTGAGAGCAGGTGTTGCCATCTGCCCAGATGTTGCCGTCTGACCCGGTGTAGCGGCAGATGATGCAGATGAGGGACCTGTTGTCATTGAAAAGGACACTGACCTGGAAGGCTACAGGTTAAGAGAAAAGAAAATGAAATTTAATAATAGAAACAAAAACACTTCATAATTTTAGGAAAGGATTGTTGATACCTTTGCTATATGAAATCCACAACTACATGTCTGTGTCCCTCCAAACAAAGGCATTTGTCCCCTAAACTGCACTGGACATTTTTCAATCTGTAATATTGTTTGGCAGTGAATCATAAGAATGTGACTCCTTTCAATATGACATAGCTTTATGTTTTATGATTGTACACATAACACTTTATCTAAATTTACCTTCAGATACAGGTCATGCCACTTTCTCTGGCGTGGTGCCGGCCTGTTCCCTGCCTCAGAAGGCCAGACCCCTACAGCAGCAAACCTTTGCAGGCGTGACATCCACTCCTCTTCGCTCATAGCCCTGTGCTTTTTGTGTTTGGTTGCCATCTTCCATTACTAGAGTAAATAAAATTGTAACTATTCACTTAAAATTTGTAACTATTCAGTACATGGTTTAACCATATCAACGTGGGTAGTTTTAACTAGCCTAACTACTATAAAACTCCTGTATGTAGATAGCATTAGATGGTACCTCAGTGTGTAATATATTAATACATAGTAGTAGCAGATATATAAGTAATTTAGTACAGTCATATTAAGATTATTATCAGTTGGTAAACACAAAGTCTCCTATTATAACAGGTGCAACACCTGAATACAACACAAAACTCATTCATTCATTCAAATTAAATCATTGTCGGTGTTAAAAGTGAACACAATATTAGGTGTTGTACCAACGTTATACCAACCTTATACCATTGTAAACCATTCGTTTCTCTCTGTCGAAAATACGTTTCAGCTAACGTTAGCGTTACTCCATTCATTCATTCATTCATTCATTCATTCTTAGCTAAGTTAGTTAGCAGACTAAACAACGTCAACGTCTTACCTAAAACAATGTAAAAGTTTATTTAAAAAAACAAATTAATTAAAGCTAGTTAATTAAATAAAGGAATCTTACCTCGGTGGATTCCCAAGTCGCTAAATTCAAATACGGACTTCACGCGGCTTTTCCAAAAATCACAAAAATATTATTTATTGATTCGCTGTAAGCGATAGGAGGTGGGCTTATGCGCATGCTCCGGGAAAGGGCCACGGTGATTGGCTGTCTTAAAATGGAGAAAATGGAATGCTGAGATCTGATGGGCTGTCATAAAATGTAAAAGATGGACATGCAGAGACGTGATTTGTCGAAATTAGACAGACGAACTGTCTCCAGGGTGGTATTTCAATTGCATATGAATGTGTGACAAGATAAACGTCAAACTGAAACTTAAAAAAAAAGTATAAAACTGGAATTTTGGTAGGAGCCTCGACTATGGAGGTATTTTTGCTGCAAAACTACTGAACGCCTGTGACAGTGAAATCTGTAGTTGTAGAGAATAGCCACACATGTGTATCAGTAAATTTGAAGTCACAGAGAGAAATGTTTTAAGAGTTGCAAACTTGTAGACTTTTTTTTATCTTCCACAAACACAACACAACAGTTACACCTTCTCAAATACTTCATTGCAGGTGCACAAATCCTATTCTACAAATCACATGAATATTCATGAGTTTACCGGGCATGCGCGTGGAGCTGCTCATTCTAGTTCACGCTCCTCGTTTCTCAGCAGGTTTAATGGATTATTTCAAAAAAGGTAAATATAGTTTCAGCGCGAACTTAAACTACAATTGTGTATCGTTTTGTTAAATTTGTTAAATGTTTTTATTAATTCGTCACTGACTGAATGATTGCTGGCATTCACTTCGTGTAGGCCTATATACAGTAGCTACAGAAAACTTCAACTCGTCGTATAAATTGCACCTTGCGAAGCTTTAAAACTGGCTTTTACTAATTGTTATCATTTGTTGATTGCAATAAATAAAATAAACCCTCATAAATGTATCTGTGGGCTAACACTTTTTTAAAATATATATAATATATCCTGGTGTGATTGTTCTTAAATTCTTGTTCGTTTAAATAAGCCAAATCATTTAAGACCAAACTCAAGCATGAATGTGTTGCTTTAATACATACGTACAATTTGGATTAAACAAAATTGTATGGACAAAAGTGGATAAATTACATTTGATACAACTAGGTTACTGTAAATGAGAAACAAAAAACACTTAACATTATTTTACGGAATAAGGGCATGCGCGTGGAACTGCTGCGTCCAGGGCAGGACTTAGGGTGGTGGGGGCCCCTGGGCTTGAGTCACTTTCGGGCCCTACCTTCTATACATTACTTTAAATAGAACAAAATGATACATACACAAGCTATGTATTAGAGCTACACAATTCTGGATAAACTGAGAATAAAAATAGAGATCACGATTCTGAACAAACAACTAAACAAAATAACAATTTATGTTAATTGCTGAAGTCTATTAAAAATGTTTAATTAATCTGAATTATAAAAAAAAAAAAAAAAAAAAAAACTTGGGTTTGAATGAATGATTCAATTCCTCAATCAAATACACTTGTTTCATAGATGAATCAGCATTTTTGAACGAATCTCCTGAATGAACGATTCAATAACAAATGTTTTTTAAAAGTCATTTGTCGCCATCTGGTGGCGTAACAATATAATCGATCCAATCGTTATTTGAAGTGCAAAGCTACTTTCAAAAGGTGACTGGTACCATAGACAGTGTTACATGTTAAAAAAACGTAATAATTTATTTATATGACCACTGATTGAAGCTTGAATTTTTTTTTTCAATAAATAAATAATGATTACACAAGTTCAAAGTGATCATAAGTTTATTGCAATGCACAAATGTCTTGGTCAGAATGAGAATAAAACACTTATTTACCTGGAAAACATTATGTTTTGATTGTGGCATTTCTTTGAGATTTAGAATCCAGTATTCCTATAGGCTAATTATTGTTTCTTTTATGAATTTAATAAAGAACTCTGTCTCGTATTCTGTCCAAACGATCCATGTAGGCTACTTAATCAGGGTTTTGTGTCCATTCGTTTTTCCTTTTTTAACCCGTAATTGAAAAACGAAAAATTAACGGTTGTTGTTTTTTTAAAACGCAAAGTTGAACACCAACATTTTAATTTGAACTGGTTACACCAACTGCTGCGCAACAAAGTAAATATCGACGAATTTTCTGATTTTTGTTTATGACATTTTGCCCCTTTATTAAACATTTAAAATATTCAAAAATTAATATGGAAAACATGTCGATTTTACTGGTTTTCAAAGGCCAAATTAGAACCTGGAAGTGATGTTTTTCCCGCAGTGCTGAATGAGAAGAGCCATCGATATTATTAATAAACTATTGCTTTGGCTAAATCACATCTCCATCTCCGCTGTTAAGCATTGCGCTTTTAGAGAGAAATGCACATTTCATACGGAGTAATCAGAAGGTATTAGCTCTCGATTCGAATTTGTTCGTTTTAAAGTGGACATTTCAAGCTTTAGCCTACATAGGCTATATTTTGTTTCAGTTCTCGCGCTCCAGTTTACGGAGATCATGAAAGTGCGTCTGATTGTTTTATTTTATTTTACAAAAGCACAACGTTTTCTTGTTATTGTGAGTTTACACAAATAAAAGTATTTGAGAATAATGTATTATTATTTTCTGTATGACCAGAAATGATAGAGTATTTTAAGTTGTTTCCACTGTTGATAGGAAAATGCAAGTGTTCGCGCTCGCGCCTCCGTGCCATGCAGTGCGCGCTCCACATTCAGCTTTGTTCCTTTTTTGCATAAAAGCGTCTTCTAAATATAGCCTATTAAATGTTATAATTAAATAATATAAAATTATTATTATTTGCGTAGCTATACATGGACCTCAAACACACCGTGTCTTCTAACTCAGGTGACTGTAAATGCGCAAAAACTGTTTCCATTGCAGTTTTGCGAAATATTCCTTTTTCGAATTGCCTGAAAAACCACCTCATGCGAGCGTAAAACATTTTTTTTTTTTTTTTTTTGCGAAATTGACGTGTTTCCATTGTGCTTATTTTCAATTCGCAGTTTCAATTTGCGCAATTTGAAGGGTAATGGAAACGCGGCTACTGTCTAATGCAGACAGTAAACGAGGCACTACGTAACTGCCAATAACCAATCAGCAAACCTCAAGATGACTGACATTTAATTTAGCTAATTAAATTTATTTTTCATTGCAGGGCAGGGCCAGGTAACAATGCTAGACCAATCAACAAACTTTAAAATGAAAAATTAAATGACTGACATATTATTTAAAAAATCAAACGTAAACGGGCGGGGCCCCCTATTGGGCGGGGCCCATGGGCTTGAGCCCAGTCAAGCCCAATGGTAAATCCGGCCTTGGCTGCGTCTTGTTCACGCTCCTCGTTTCTCAGCAGGTTTAATGGATTATTTTAAAAAAAGGTAAATATAGTTTCAGCGCGAACTTAAAATACAATTGTGTATCATTTCATAAAGTTCATAATGTTTTTATTAGTTTGCACGTTTTGTGCATTCGTTAATGACTAAATGCTGGCATTCACTTCATGTATGCCTATATAAAGCACAGCAAACTTCAACTCGTTCATTTCGTTGTGCTTTTCCTCTGTACATTGCAATGCTTTAAACTGTCTTTTGTTATCATTTGTTGAATGTCACTGCAATAAAAAAATAAAAAAATTACGTTCCACTTTTACCGTAAAACCAAAAATTCCAGAACACCTGAATGATTACAGCAACACTTATTTCCAACAGAGGAGCAGGATATTCCTAAATACATGAACCATTACCATTTCATTTATTTATTGCTAAGCTCTTCTGATACCTTACCTTATGAAGCTTTACAACTGTGTCATCTCTGGCTATAATCTCTGGGAAATAACTCCACAACCATATCCGTGTCCAAATAAACATTTTGCACCCTACACTGATGTTTCTCTTTGTCATGTTCTTTCTTTGACCTTATGTGTTGCTCTGTGTGCCTGGATGATAATGATGACCATTGATACAAATGCATGATCTACTTCTGACTTGAACTCTTGAAAATGAAACCTTTAAACTTTGTTGGATCAATGTTAAAACATGACATTCTGGCATTTAAGATTTGTATGACAAAAGTTTGGAATCACAATGATGTAAGAAATGTTATACTTTTATAGCAGGCAAGGTCAATTTCCACACTTCATTAAGCAGCACAACCACTTTCAACTGTGATAATAATCAGAAATGTTTCTTGAGCAGCAAATCAGTATTAGAATGATTTCTGAAGGGTCATGTGACACTGAAATCTAGAGTAAAATGAGCTCTGCCATCACAATATATATTTTTTTAAACATTAAAATAGAAAACAGTTGATAAAAATATTTCACAATATTACTGTTTTTCAGAAATATGTAGTCTTGGTACCTTAGAGGTACCTTACCTAAGAACCTTACTAATACCAAACTTTTGAACAGTGTATATATTATTATATCAAAACCAGCACAAGCACACCTTGCAATCAAAACATTAAAAATAATATTGTTACATTATTTTGCCAGTATGCTTGTAAATATTTTTTTACAACATCAAATTGGTGACTTATTATATTCCGTAAAATAATGTTAAGTGTTTTTTTGTTTCTCATTTACAGTAACCTAGTTGTATCAAATGTAGCCTAATATATTCACTTTTGTCCATTCAATTTTGTTTAATCCAAATTGTACGTATGTATTAAAGCAACACATTCATGCTTGAGTTTGGTCTTAAATAATTTGGCTTATTTAAACAACCAAGAATTTAAGAACAATCACACCAGGATAAGGATTATATATATTTTAAAAAGTGTTAGCCCACAGATACATTTATGATGGTTTATTTAATTTATTGCAATCAACAAATGATAACAATTAGTAAAAGCCACAGTTTTAAAGCTTCGCAAGGTGCAATTTATACGACGAGTTGAAGTTTGCTGTAGCTACTGTATAAAGGCCTACACGAAGTGAATGCCAGCAATCATTCAGTCAGTGACGAATTAATAAAAACATTATGAATTTAACAAAACGATACACAACTGTAGTTTAAGTTCACGCTGAAACTATATTTACATTTTTTGAAATAATCCATTAAACCTGCTGAGAAACGAGGAGCGTGAACTAGAATGAGCAGTTCCACGCGCATGCCCGGGAAACTCATGAATATTCATGTTGGCTCCGCCCACTGCCTCTACAGATGCACATTTCACGGTGCACTTGGTGGAAAAGGGAGAGCGCGCGAAACTTGTCACTTGAAAGCGAAAAACAGTGTTTGAGATTCGTCGCAGCAGATTCAAGCAGCTGTAGTTATGTACTTGTGTTTGTGCTAGAAAAATATACAAGACATTTGTGAGAAAATATTCTACAAGTGTGCAACTCTCATTGGATGAATTCACATACTGATTTGCAGATGAGCTACATTTCTCCATGACTTCACCTTTTTTTATGCAGGTGTGTAAATGCGTTTTTATGAAGATAAATCAGTAGCAAAACTCGAGAGCACGTAAATGTGAATTTGACAACTTGTACAATAAATATTCGTACTTGTACATGAACATTTACACTCACAGCTCCAGTGTGAAAACCTGTAAATTAAAAATCTGAAGTTGAATGTTGAAATTTGCACTCCCATACAATAGTCACAAACCTGTATTCTGAATCTGAAGCTGCAGACAAGTAGACACAAATGTGTAAAATGCCATTCACAGAAATACAACCACAGACACAAACTTGTAATATATATATTTTGCGTTTAATCTTACGTTCACATTCGCAGTACTACCTCAAATAGGCACTTGCAACTTCTCAAATCTGTCACTGCAATTTCAAATTTCGCGCCTTGACTTTTGCTACTCTTTTCGCGATTTATTAGGTGCAAAACTAACTTGTGCACTTGAAACTGAGAGGCGGTGAGAGAGAAAGGGGGGCGGGAGGAGGGGGGGGGTCAAAGGAGCCGTTTTATTGGTTGGCAGCTAGCCAATGAAATGGGACTTCGATGTGTGCACTGAAACGTTAACATGGCTTAATGCATTAGACTGATATTAAAAGAAATAAACGATATTATCAAACTCAGTAAACACAATGCTTATAATGCATACTACAGAAAAGCAGATGAGCACAGAATATGAACACAACGCGTTTAATTGAGACAGTGGTATTAAAAGACCAAACTCAGGAAACACCATACAAATAAAGCAAAGCAATTGAGCTCTGAATATGGATGCAACGAGTTTAATTGTACGGTTTCCTCCCATAGAAAACCAAGAAAACGCTTAATAAGACTTAATGGACCAACAGTTATAAAAACAAAACAAAACAAAAAACACATAATTCGTTAAATTATTAATAAAACACAGGCAGCAAGTTTATTTGCACTGAACACACATTTGCTTTCTTTCGTCATATTCTGTGCTCATCTGCTTTTCTGTAGTATGCATTATAAGCATTGTGTTTACTGCGTTTGATAATGTCGTTTATTTCTTTTAATATCAGTCTAATGCATTTCAGTGCACACGGGTTTCGTGACATCATCGAAGTCCCATTTCATTGGCTAGCTGCCAACCAATAAAACGGATCATTTGAACCCCCCCGCTCCCGCCCCCCTTTCTCTCTCTCACCGCCTCTCAGTTTCAAGTGCACAAGTTAGTTTTGCACCTGATATATCTCGAAAAGAGTAGCAAAAGTCAAGGCGCGAAATTTGAAATTGCAGTGACAGATTTGAGAAGTTGCAAATGCCTATTTGAGGTAGTACTGCGAATGTGAACGTAAGATTAAACGCAAAATATATATATTACAAGTTTGTGTCTGTCGTTGTATTTCTGTGAATGGCATTTTACACATTTGTGTCTACTTGTCTGCAGCTTCAGATTCAGAATACAGGTTTGTGACTATTGTATGCGAGTGCAAATTTCAACATTCAACTTCAGATTTTTATTTTACAGGTTTTCACACTGGAGCTGTGAGTGTAAATGTTCATGTACAAGTATGAATATTTATTGTACAAGTTCTCAAATTCACATTTACGTGCTCTCGAGTTTTGCTACTGATTTACCTTCATACGTTTTGCACCATATTCACTGCAGCAACTGTAGCAAAAATGTGAGCGTACGAGTTTCTTAATTTGTGATTTGTAGAATAGGATTTGTGCACCTGCAATGAAGAATTTGAGAAGGTGTAACTGTTGTGTTGTGTTTGTGGAAGATAAAAAAAAGTCTACAAGTTTGCAACTCTTAAAACATTTCTCTCTGTGACTTCAAATTTACTGATACACATGTGTGGCTATTCTCTACAACTACAGATTTCACTGTCATAGGCGTTCAGTAGTTTTCCAGCAAAAATACCTCCATAGCTTACCCCCTATTGGTAAGTGATGAGGTTTACTGTAATATAGGCTAGGCTATAAATATTGCATAGTTTTTTGTCTTTTTTAGTTCGCATTTTAGTCAATAAAAATAGCTAAGTCAATGAAGCTAGCATTAGGCTTTCTGTTAACCCTCTATGGCATGGTGTTGCCCTCAGGCAACAAACTACCCTTTGGACCTCACACCGCCCCTTTAATTTTTTTAATATATATTTTTAAATAGCCTATATAATATCCCCTGACATGTCTGTTCAATGAAATGAGGGGCTGAAGTGGGTGTGACCTTTTGTTTGGGGGTGGAGTAGTCCTTTCATGAAGCAAAGCCACATGTTACACAGTGCCACCAATTAGGAAGATAAATATCACTTTTTAACATGTTTAAGTTAAAATAACTTTATATTAAAAAATATATGCATGTGCATCAGTATGTAAATAAGTATGTTTGATTGTTTAAAGATTTATTTTGTTTTTATTTATATACTAAAACTGTGTTTTTTTGTTCGTTGCCTCAGGGCAACACTGTGCAGTTAGACCGCTTTTGTTCAGGCAATATCATAGGGTTAGGAGGACCAAATGGTGCATTCAAGTTCTCCTGGGAAGTTTGTTTTTACAAGTTCGGAAAACTCAAATAACACGCATTATGTGTCATAATTTATGTTTCATTATTATTGTTGTTATTATTATTATTATTATTATACTGCCACAGAGAATGATCAGAAATGTAGTTTGGTCACTCATGCCTATCAGCTCATAAACTGGCTAAATGAGTAGTGTTTTCTGGCAAACTTTATCTCTCTTCTTCATTAACAGTACACATAATACGTACACAAACTAAATTGTACTTTCGGAATTTAGAATTAAATTTATCATGATTGAAAACTATTTTCTTCCGCCATTGCTTCCCACTCGTAATTACGACTTTGTGGTGATGCTCATGTGCATTGAACTTGTAATTACAATCTTTCTGACATGACTTGAACGAATCAACAGTCAGTGTTTTTGCGATGTACTGATACTTGCAGGAAATGGACACAAGAACATTTTATGGGTGAAAGGAACATGGTTAGGGTCATTCCTTCTGAGAGTGAGGACAGTGAGCTTGAGGAAAGTCAGGAAGAGTGGATCCCTGAATCAGGTTTGAGAGACAGTTAGGAGGTCAGGGGTCAGTTAGGGGTCAGTCAGCAAAGTAACGTGTGTGTGTGTGTGTGTGTGTGTGTGTGTGTGTGTGTGTGTGCGTGAGAGTGAGAGTGAGAGAGAGAGAGAGTATGTAGTGTGATTTTGTGACCATTTGTGATTGATGTTTGTCAAAATGAAACTTTTTCTAATGCACATATTGCATGTTCTCTTTCGAGAGGTTCTCTCGTATTGCGTAAGTTGCTTACGCAATACGAAGTTTGCATTGGGAAAGTCTCCTTTCTCGAGATACTGAAGCCAAAAAATTATCCTTAATTTTTAAAAATCTTGTCAACGCAGTGCGGCAGCCTGCAGACCTAGGGCAGGCGACTCGCGTGCCCATTGGCTGCTCTGCGGCAACTGCAGCAGCCTATCGCTGAGCCCTAGGCGTGACGTCACGTCCAATGAGCGCGCTTGGCGCGCTTAATGCGTCACAGCCCGTCATTAGGGGTGTGGCTTAGCGTATATAAACAGGGTTCAGAGGCTGCTTACACTGATTTCTGTCTCTTCAGCGAAGCTCTTCGCACCGCTGATCTCTGAGGAAGCCGCCGTCGAAGCTAGCGACCAGCACGCCGAGGATCTCAGCCTGAGGACGCCGGCCGCTTTCGCCGCCTTCAGCCTTCCCTGCCTGCTGTGCTATCCGGCACTATATCCTTTTCTGCTCTGTGTTTGTGTGTTCGCCCCGCGACACACCTGCATCTAAAAGAGCGCGAGGCGTTGTTGCAAATGCCTTGCTCATCCTGTGGCTCGTGCAGAGCCGCGCTCAGCGACGGAGACCGCCACGTGGTGTGCGCTCTCTGCCTGGGCTTCGACCACGCAGCCCGCGCTCTCTCCGAGGGCGGCTGCGAACAGTGTGAGGAGTTACCGATGTCGACCCTACGGGCTCGACTCGCTAAATTTGAAGAACCTCCACCTTCTCCGGCCACTTCTTCAGGGCCGCGTAAGAAGAAACGTCGCTCTCAAAGGCCGCCTGAACCAGACGCTACAGCTGAGTGCTCGCCGGAACCTCTCCCGCGAGCCTCGCTTTCTCCTTCTCCCCCGCCATTCACCGACGCGCAGCGGCCGGCTTCTGCCCGCACTGCCGTCGTCCTGGGAGATGATGCAGATGACGCCGCTGACAGCTGCTCTCTGCTTGCGTCTGACAGCGAGGATTGGTCGGGCTCTCACCGCTCCGCCTCCTCGACATTAGAGTCTGGCAGATCCCGCGCCAGTGTCGACGCGGAGCTTCTCCGCCTCCTCACTCAAGCGGTCGAAAGGATGGGACTGGATTGGTCCCCACCAAGGAGCCGGCGCCCAATCGCCTTGACGGATGCTTTCTACCTAGCCGCCGCCCTGCGCCTGCCTCTAGGTCAGCACCCTTCCTGCCTGAGCTCCACGCTGAGCTCTCTAAATCCTGGAATGCGCCATTCTCCGCCAGACTCCGCTCGCCAGTTTCCTCGGCTCTCTCCCAAGTGGACGGAGCCGCCGAAAACGGCTATATTGGTATCCCCGCCGTTGAGGAAGCTGTGGCAACGCACCTTTGCCCGCCGTCTGCTAGATGGCGCTCAAAGTCTGCCCTACCGTCCAAAGCCTGCAGGACTACTTCAGCTCTCGCCGGCCGCGCTTTCGCCGCCTCCGGCCAGGCTGCTTCCGCCCTGCACTCAATGGCTATACTTCAGATCCTACAAGCCGACCTCCTCCGTGATCTGGACGAGAAGGGATCGGATCAGTCAGCTTTAACGGATCTGCGCAGCGCTACGGACCTTGCGCTCCGTGCTACCAAGACCGCTGCACAAGCCATCGGCAGATCTATGGCCGCGCTCACCGTCATCGACAGGCATCTTTGGTTGACGCTTGCGGATATGAGTGAGTCAGAGCGCTCTGTGTTTCTCAATGCCCCACTCTCGCCCACCGGCCTCTTCGGCCCTGCGGTCAGCGGGATAGTGGATCGCTTCTCAGAAGTACAGAAGGCGTCGCAGGCTATGAACCTCTTCCTGCCCCGCCGCTCGAGCCCAGCCACAGGCCGCTCTCAGACTTAGCCTCCTGTGCGCAGCTCTACACAGCGCTCTTCCCGGCCTCCCAGCACTTCGCAGCGACGCCAGGGCGGCCGCCCTAGGTCGCGCTCGACCAGCCGTCACAGACCGCCGCCCCCCCGGGGCCCGCGGCCCAAGATTGCGTTGAAGTCGGAGCCCGCGAAGTCCTCCTAGCATCTCCAAGGAGGAAGAGATGGTTGAGTCCCGCTACGGCCGGACCGCCATCAAAGCGCCCAGCTCTGTCAGTCCCCTCTATTCAGGCTACTGCAGCAGCTTACACCGCAGCCAACGAGCCAGTAATAGCACTCGCTCGCCTGCACACAAACGCCGTTTTCACGGCGACCCAGATAAATCTCAAAAAGAGTATAAGTGCTTTAAGTGTAGAAAATGTGCCCACACCCATGTGCTCACTGCTTCACACAAGTACGGTTCCCATGGTAACGCGCTCAGAGCGCTCTCTCATAAAGCGGACACACGCCGCTCGAGTATTAAGTGTAGTAAATGTGCCCACAACTCTGTGCTCACACCTACCCGCTGCTCGCTCTGCCACTCAGTTACCTCAAATTGCTACGGCTCAGGCCGAAGGGATGTTAAGTGTAGAAAAAGTGCCCACTCCCGCGTGTTCACTGCTTCACACAGACAGGGTTCCCATGGCAACGCGTCCAGAGCGCTATCTCTTAAAGCGGAAACACTCCGCTCGAGCAGTAAGTGTAGTAAATGTGCCCACATCTCTGTGCTCACACCTGCCCGCTGCCCGCTCTGCCATACGGGTTACAGACCCTCTAAAGCTCCCAAACACTGGCCGTGTTATAAGTGTAAATCCTGCGCCCGCTCACGAGCACGCGCACCCACTTTCAGACACCATAATCCCCACGCCGCTCTCGCGCCAGGGGTGTTTGACAGCAAATCGCGCTCCATCCTCCGGGATCGAGCTACTAAACGCTGTTCAGCTGGCCAACTCTGTTTATCAGCCCCCGTGTCCGAGCACCGGCGGCGCCGCGCCGCCCCATCCTCTCTGATACAGGTTCGACCATTCGACCCCTAGCTATGCGTGAAAAAGCATGGGAAGCTATTCAGGGCGCGTCAGAATGGGTGCTGAACACTATAAGACACGGCTATTCGCTTCAATTCGCTCGTCGCCCTCCGCGCTTTCTAGCACAGACGGAGACGAAAGTGAGTTTAGAAGCAGCGCACCTGCTTCATGCAGAAATAGCAAAGCTGCTGCGCAAAGGGGCCATAGAACAGGTTCATCCTTCCCTGAGCGAGTCGGGCTTTTACAGCCGTTATTTCCTCGTTCCCAAGAAGGACGGAGCATTAAGACCTATTTTAGATCTGAGACATCTGAACAAGGCTCTCGTGAGACGGCCGTTCAAGATGATTACAACCAGACAGATCCTTGCGCAGATCCGCCCAGGAGACTGGTTTATCTCTCTCGATCTGAAAGACGCGTATTTCCAGATCCAGATACAGTGAGGAAAATAAGTATTTGAACACCCTGCTATTTTGCAAGTTCTCCCACTTGGAAATCATGGAGGGGTCTGAAATTGTCATCGTAGGTGCATGTCCACTATGAGAGACATAATCAAAAAAAAAAAATCCACAAATCACAATATATGATTTTTTAACTATTTATTTGTATGATACAGCTGCAAATAAGTATTTGAACACCTGTCTATCAGCTAGAATTCTGACCCTCAAAGACCTGTTAGTCTGCCTTTAAAATGTCCACCTCCACTCCATTTATTATCCTAAATTAGATGCACCTGTTTGAGGTCGTTAGCTGCATAAAGACACCTGTCCACCCCATACAATCAGTAAGAATCCAACTACTAACATGGCCAAGACCAAAGAGCTGTCCAAAGACACTAGAGACAAAATTGTACACCTCCACAAGGCTGGAAAGGGCTACGGGGAAATTGCCAAGCAGCTTGGTGAAAAAAGGTACACTGTTGGAGCAATCATTAGAAAATGGAAGAAGCTAAACATGACTGTCAATCTCCCTCGGACTGGGGCTCCATGCAAGATCTCACCTCGTGGGGTCTCAATGATCCTAAGAAAGGTGAGAAATCAGCCCAGAACTACACGGGAGGAGCTGGTCAATGACCTGAAAAGAGCTGGGACCACCGTTTCCAAGGTTACTGTTGGTAATACACTAAGACGTCATGGTTTGAAATCATGCATGGCACGGAAGGTTCCCCTGCTTAAACCAGCACATGTCAAGGCCCGTCTTAAGTTTGCCAATGACCATTTGGATGATCCAGAGGAGTCATGGGAGAAAGTCATGTGGTCAGATGAGACCAAAATAGAACTTTTTGGTCATAATTCCGCTAAACGTGTTTGGAGGAAGAAGAATGATGAGTACCATCCCAAGAACACCATCCCTACTGTGAAGCATGGGGGTGGTAGCATCATGCTTTTGGGGTGTTTTTCTGCACATGGGACAGGGTGACTGCACTGTATTAAGGAGAGGATGACCGGGGCTATGTATTGTGAGATTTTGGGGAACAACCTCCTTCCCTCAGTTAGAGCATTGAAGATGGGTCTTCCAACATGACAATGACCCGAAGCACACAGCCAGGATAACCAAGGAGTGGCTCTGTAAGAAGCATTTCAAGGTTCTGGCGTGGCCTAGCCAGTCTCCAGACCTAAACCCAATAGAGAATCTTTGGAGGGAGCTCAAACTCCGTGTTTCTCAGCGACAGCCCAGAAACCTGACTGATCTAGAGAAGATCTGTGTGGAGGAGTGGGTCAAAATCCCTCCTGCAGTGTGTGCAAACCTGGTGAAAAACTACAGGAAACGTTTGACCTCTGTAATTGCAAACAAAGGCTACTGTACCAAATATTAACATTGATTTTCTCAGGTGTTCAAATACTTATTTGCAGCTGTATCATACAAATAAATAGTTAAAAAATCATACAATGTGATTTCTGGATTTTTTTTGTTTTAATTATGTCTCTCACAGTGGACATGCACCTACGATGACAATTTCAGACCCCTCCATGATTTCTAAGTGGGAGAACTTGCAAAATAGCAGGGTGTTCAAATACTTATTTTCCTCACTGTAACTCCCCGTCACAGGCCATTCTTGAGATTCGCCTTCGACGGTCGAGCTTATCAATACACAGTCCTGCCGTTCGGCCTGTCTTTAGCACCCCGTACATTTACGAAATGCATGGACACGGCTCTCGCTCCCCTGAGAAGTCAGGGAATGCGAATTCTGAACTATCTGGATGATTGGCTTGTTCTAGCGCAGTCAGAGACAGAACTTGTGTCTCACAGAACAGCGCTTCTCAGCCATCTGGAAGGTCTGGGTCTATCGGTCAATTGGACCAAGAGCTCGCTCTCGCCCCGTCAGTCAATTTCCTTTCTTGGAATAGAACTGGACTCGGTGGCTATGACGGCCAGCATCCGTCTCCTCGCCACATCCTTCAAAAAAGGCAGCCGGGTTCCGCTGAAAGCATTCCAGCGCATCCTGGGGCATATGGCCTCAGCTGCGGCAGTGCTTCAGCTGGGCTTACTGCGCATGCGGCCGCTTCAACGCTGGCTGAAAGCGCACGTACCCCACCAAGCCTGGGCGGCCGGCGGCTCGCTAATCAGAGTGACTCAGGGCTGCGTCTCAGCCCTGCAGCCCTGGCTAGCAGCCGAATGGTATCACACTGGAGTGACTACGGGAGTGATCTCACACCGGAAAGTTGTCTCGACAGACGCATCCAACCTAGGTTGGGGAGCGCTCTTCGAAGGCAGACCGGTCTGTGGCCGCTGGTCAGACCAGGAGAATCTCCTACACATAAACTGTCTAGAGATGCTCGCGGTCGAGAAAGCGCTCAAACACTTCCTCCCATTCCTCCATGGTCACCATGTTCTAGTCCGCATGGACAATACATCAGTAGTGGCCTATGTGAATCGCCAGGGCGGTGTCAGATCAAAGACGCTCTGCGCCCTGGCAGAACGCCTCCTCGTATGGGCTCAGCACTATCTGCGCTCTCTGAGAGCATCGCATGTGCCTGGCCATCTGAACGAGGGCCCCGACAGACTGTCCAGGGACAACGTTCCCCCTGGGGAGTGGTCTCTACACCCCCAAACAGTCCAGTCACTGTGGCGCCGCTTCGGCAGAGCGAAGGTCGACCTCTTTGCGTCAATAGACAACGCTCACTGCCCAGAATTCTTCTCAAAGAGCGAGGACGCGCTGGCCCAGACATGGCCCAGCGGCCCGCTATATGCTTTTCCCCCGGTCTCTCTGCTGCCTCAGGTCATCAAGAGAGTCAGGGAAGCGCGCCACACAGTGCTCCTCATAGCCCCGTTCTGGGAGAACCAAGCTTGGTTCCCGGAACTCATACAACTGGCAGATTCAGCCCCTTGGCCGATTCCGGTGCGGAGAGACCTTCTCTCTCAAGCCCGCGGCTCGATCTGGCATCCCCACCCAGAGCGCTGGTCTCTGCATGCGTGGAGCCTCAACGATTACACGCTGATCTACCAGAAGGGGTGATGAACACGATCATACAGTCTAGAGCTCCCTCCACGAGGCGGCTCTACACGTCTAAATGGTCGGTGTTTAACAAATGGTGCACTGCCAAAGGGCTCGATCCACAGACATGTGGGGTTTCGCAAGTTTTATGCTTCCTTCAAGAGCTACTGGACGCGGGCAGGTCCCCCTCCACGCTCAAAGTCTATGTCGCGGCCATTTCAGCGCTCTCTGTCTCAGAGCCGGGCCGCGCATTAGGAAGGAACAAGTTCGTCATCCGCTTCCTTAGAGGAGCGAGGAGGATGAACCCCCCGCGACCCCCTTCGGTTCCTATGTGGGATCTTTCACTGGTCTTAGAAGCCCTGAAAGCACATCCCTTTGAACCCGTGGAATCTGTGGATATGAAATACCTCACGCTCAAAACCGTTTTTCTGATAGCACTGTCTTCAGTCAAACGTGTGGGAGACCTTCACACGTTATCCATTAATGCCGCGTGCCTCGAGTTCGGACCCAATGACTCTAAAGTTATTCTCAGGCCGAGGCATGGGTACGTTCCCAAAATATTGGGCACTCCCTTCAGAGCGCAGGTCAATCGGCCCTGCCGATTTCTGGCAACGAGGCAGATAGTAATCTCCTCTGCCCGGTTAGGGCGTTGAGAAACTATATTTCTCGCTCTGCCGCCTCCAGGCGCTCAGAGCAGCTCTTTGTTTCGTTTGGTGGGCGCACCAAGGGTCTCGCCGCCTCGAAACACACCCTGTCCAGATGGATAGTGGACGCTATCGCGGTTGCTTATGCGTCTAAAAACCTGCAGTGCCCACTGGGCATTCGAGCGCACTCCACCAGAGGCATGGCCTCATCGTGGGCGTGGTCCAGCGGGATTCCCATTCACGACATTTGTGCAGCGGCAGGCTGGGCCTCCCCCTCCACATTTGTTAGGTTTTACAACCTGGAAGTTCCCGGCTCCCGCCCTGCAGGCTAAAGTGTTATCAGTCTAAGTCTCGCGTAGCCAGCCCACTGTCTGTGCGCGGGTTACGTTGTATGATTTAGCTCTACTGGTTGAGCTGCACTATGTGGGAAGTGTCAGTTTGGTGCCGCTCCATGCCCCCATAGTATGTGCTTGTTTACTGTGCTATTTGGCCGCCCAGCTCCGCTATCGCGTTCCCCGGGCTTTCCCTGGGACTCATTCAGAGGATGCTGGGCGCGCGCACGGCGTTGACAAGGGAGTTCCCGATGCGTAAGCAACTTACGCAATACGAGAGAACCTCTCGTAAGAGAACGTACTCGGTTACTGACGTAACCTCTGTTCTCTCTAGAGAGGGAACGAGTATTGCGTAACCCGCCGTGCTCACGCCACGAGCTCATTTCGCTTCATGCGACAGAAACCAGTGTAAGCAGCCTCTGAGCCCTGTTTATATACGCTAAGCCACACCCCTAATGACGGGCTGTGACGCATTAAGCGCGCCAAGCGCGCTCATTGGACGTGACGTCACGCCTAGGGCTCAGCGATAGGCTGCTGCAGTTGCCGCAGAGCAGCCAATGGGCACGCGAGTCGCCTGCCCTAGGTCTGCAGGCTGCCGCACTGCGTTGACAAGATTTTTTAAAATTAAGGATAATTTTTTGGCTTCAGTATCTCGAGAAAGGAGACTTTCCCGATGCGTAAGCAACTTACGCAATACTCGTTCCCTCTCTAGAGAGAACAGAGGTTACGTCAGTAACCGAGTACGTTTTCCCTATACCACCTATGTAGAAAACCTTTGAGTTTTAGTACCCTCGTAGCACATTGTTGCACAAAGCAACAATAGTACCCACGTAGCACAAACCAATATCTGGTTCAGGGGTGGGGTGGGGCACATTTTATGATGGATATATTATCAGGGACCCCCAAGCTCCCAAAAAATGGGGTGAAAGATTTTTTTCCCCAAAAAACAAAAAAGTCATGCCATACAGGGTTAACTCTTTTCTGTCTATTTAAACAATATTTCATCTACAGTTTTTGTCTTATTTTTTCCACATTACATGATCTAATTAAGAAAGATTTGAATAGGCTACCGTATTGGAATCAAACAGCTAGAAATGATGTGTATATAATCTGTTTGGTTGTAAAATGTATTACCTGAATGAAATGAAATCGAATGTATCGTCCTGTGGAATCATTCATTCAGACAGCATACGAAGATGTTCAACTAATAAAGATCTTCATCGCTGGCAAACAAAATAATTAATTTGCAGATTTGCTTTCACTTGACTTGACTGTACTGTAGGTCCACGGCCAGTACAGTCGGACGCTTGATGTTCTTAAATCTTCCTGTTATGAGTCTGAGTGTGAAACCGCTTCAGATTCAGTGCGAAACCGAACAAATCATTCAAACTGATTCGCAAACTGATTTAGACAGTTCTGCCAACTTATTTGATTAAGTCCCCAGCAAAGAAGAGCTGGAGGTAGAAGTTAGGAGATGCACATGCCTCCTCAGAATGATGTTTAGTTTGTTTGTTAGTGTTTTATTGTTGACAGAGTTGAACATTTAAAATTGCCTAAGTCACAAATGCATGTTCAGAAATCTGCCTAAGTCATTTATTTCTGTTACGTTACAATTGACATGCATTGTTATTAGTATGTCAATAGTCATCTTCTGCCATAACCTTTTTGAGTGACATTATCAATAAATATCATATATTCAATTATTGGTTCAGTTTTTTTGTGTTTTCTGAGAAACCTGAAAAAATGACTTAGGCAATTATTTTAGGAAGGTGACGATATGGATCTCCCAGTCAGGCCATCCTTAAAAATATTTTGGTTTGCAGTAACAGCAAAAAAAAAGAAAAAAAAAGGGTCGGTAGGTCGGTCTATATTTTTTTATATATAAAAAAAATAATATAAAAAAGTATATATTTTTTCATTAAAAAAAAAAAAAATCAGGGTCGGTGGGGGGGTGGGATCACATTTTTCACCTATGTCTAAGGGCTGTTTACACCAGGCCACTTCATGCGTTCTCTTACGAGAGGTTCTCTCGTATTGCGTAAGCTAGCTTACGCTGCGGGAAAGTCTCCTTTCTCGAGATACTGAAGCCAAAAATTATCCTTAATTTTTAAAATCTTGTCAACGCAGTGCGGCAGCCTGCAGACCTAGGGCAGGCGAATCGCGTGCCCATTGGCTGCTCTGCGGCAACTGCAGCAGCCTATGGCTGAGCCTTGCGCGTGACGTCACGTCCAATTAATGCGTCACAGCCCGTCATTAGGGGTGTGGCTTAGCGTATATAAGCAAGGTACAGAGGCTGCTTCGCTGATTTCTGTCTCTTCAGCGAAGCTCTTCGCATCGCGTCTCTGAGGAAGCCGCCGTCGAATCAAGCGACCAGCACGCCGAGGATTTCAGCCTGAGGACGCCGGCCGCTTCGCCGCCTTCAGCCTTCCCTGTCTGCTGCGCCATCCGGCATACATATCCTTTCTTGCTCTGTGTTGTGTGTTTTGTGTGTCCGCCGCGACACACTTGCATCTAAAAGAGCGCGAGGCGTTGTTGCAAATGCCTCGCTCATCCTGTGGCTCGTGCAGAGCCGCGCTCAGCGACGGAGACCGCCACGTGGTGTGCGCTCTCTGCCTGGGCTTCGACCACGCAGCCCGCGCTCTCTCCGAGGGCGGCTGCGAACAGTGTGAGGAGTTACCGATGTCGACCCTACGGGCTCGACTCGCTAAATTTGAAGAACCTCCGCCTTCTCCGGCCACTTCTTCCGGGCCACGTAAAAAGAAACGTCGCTCTCAAAGGCCGCCGGAACTGGACGCTACAGCTGAGTGCTCGCCGGAACCTCTCCCGCGAGCCTCGCTCTCTCCTTCCCCCCCACCCTTCACCGACGCGCAGCGGCCGGCCTCTGCCCGCACTGCCGTCGTTCTGGGGGATGATGCAAATGATGCCGCTGACAGCTGCTCTCTGCTCGCGTCTGACAGCGAGGAGTGGTCGGGCTCTCACCGCTCCGCCCCCTCGACTTTGGAGTCTGCCAGATCCCGCGCTAGTGTCGACGCGGAGCTTCTCCGCCTCCTCACTCAAGCGGTTGAGAGAATGGGACTGGATTGGTCCCCACCAAGGAGCCGGCGCCCAATCGCCTTGACGGATGCTTTCTACCTAGCCGCCGCCCTGCGCCTGCCTCTAGGTCAGCACCCTTCCTGCCTGAGCTCCACGCTGAGCTCTCAAAATCCTGGAACGCGCCGTTCTCCGCCAGACTCCGCTCGCCAGTCTCCTCGGCTCTCTCCCAAGTGGACGGGGCCGCCGAGAACGGCTATAACGGTATCCCCGCCGTTGAGGAAGCTGTGGCAACGCACCTTTGCCCGCCGTCTGCTAGATGGCACTCAAAGTCTGCCCTGCCGTCTAAAGCCTGCAGGACCACCTCAGCTCTCGCCGGCCGCGCTTTCGCCGCCTCCGGCCAGGCTGCTTCCGCCCTGCACTCAATGGCCATTCTTCAGATCGCGCTGTATTTTTGAACGCACCACTCTCGCCCACCGGCCTCTTTGGCCCTGCGGTCAGCGGAATTGTGGATCGTTTCTCTGAAGTACAGAAGGCGTCGCAGGCGATGAACCTCTTCCTGCCCCGCCGATCGAGCCCAGCCACAGGCCGCCCTCAAACTCAGCCTCCTGTGCGCAGCTCTACTCAGCGCTCTTCCCGGCCTCCCAGCGCTTCGCAGCGACGCCAGGGCAGCCGCCTTAGGTCGCGCTCGACCAGCCGTCACAGACCACCGCCCCCCCGGGGCCCGCGGCCCAAGATCGCGTTGAAGCCCGAGCCCACGAAGTCCTCCTAGCATCCGCAAGGAGGAAAAGATGGTTGAGTCCCGCTACGGCCGGACCGCCATCAAAACGCACAGCTCTGTCAGTCCCCTCTATTCAGGCTACTGCAGCAGCTTACACCGCAGCCAACGAGCCAGTAATAGCACTCGCGCGCCTGCACACAAACGCCGTTTTTACGGCGACCCAGATAAATCTCAAAAAGAGTATAAGTGCTTTAAGTGTAGAAAATGTGCCCACACCCATGTGCTCACTGCTTCACACAAGTACAATCCCTATGGTAACGCGCTCAGAGCGCTCTCTCATAAAGCGGCCACACACCGCTCGAGTACTAAATGTAGTAAATGTGCCCACACTTCCGTGCTCACACCTACTCGCTGCTCGCTCTGTCACTCAGTTACCTCAAGTTGCTACGGCTCAAGCCGCAGGGACATTAAGTGTAGAAAAAGTGCCCACTCCCGTGTGCTCACTGCCTCACACAGACAAGGTTCCCATGGCAACGCGTCCAGAGCGCTATCTCTTAAAGCGGAAACATTCCGCTCGAGCATAAAGTGTAGAAAATGTGCCCACAGCTTTGTGCTCACACCTGCCCACTGCCCGCTCTGCCAGACAGGTTGCAAACCTCATAAAGCTCCCAAACACTGGCCGTGTCATAAGTGCAAATCCTTCAGACACCATAATCCCCACGCCGCTCTCGCGCCTGGGATATTTGACAGCAGTTCACGCTCCATCTTCCGAGATCGAGCAACTAAAATCTGCACAGTCGGCCAGCCCAGTTCTTCTGCCCTCGTGTCCGAGCATCGGCGGCGCGCGCGCCGCCCCATCCTCTCTGATACAGGTTCCCCATCCCGCGCAACGCGGCGATCTGAACCCAGAGACCATTCGACCCCTAGCCATGCATGCAAAAGCATGGGAGGCTATTCAGGGCGCGTCAGAATGGGTGCTCAACACCATAAGACACGGCTATTCGCTCCAATTTGCTCGTCGCCCTCCGCGCTTTCTAGCGCAGACGGAAACGAAAGTGAGTTTGGAAACAGCGCATCTGCTTCAAGCAGAAATAGCGAAGCTGCTGCGAAAAGGGGCCATAGAACAGGTTCATCCTTCCCTGAGCGAGTCAGGCTTTTACAGCCGTTACTTCCTCGTTCCCAAGAAGGACGGAGCATTAAGACCTATTTTAGATCTGAGACATCTGAACAAGGCTCTCATGAGACGGCCGTTCAAGATGATTACAACCAGACAGATCCTTGCGCAGATCCGCCCAGGAGACTGGTTTATCTCTCTCGATCTGAAAGACGCGTATTTCCAGATCCAGATAACCCCCCCGTCACAGGCCATTCTTGAGATTCGCCTTCGACGGTCGAGCTTATCAATACACAGTCCTGCCGTTCGGCCTGTCTTTAGCACCCCGTACATTCACGAAATGCATGGACACGGCTCTCGCTCCCCTGAGGAGTCAGGGAATGCGAATTCTGAACTATCTGGACGACTGGCTCGTTATAGCGCAGTCAGAGACAGAACTTGTGTCTCACAGAACAGCGCTTCTCAGCCATCTGGAAGGTCTGGGTCTAGCGGTCAACTGGACCAAGAGCTCGCTCTCGCCCCGTCAGTCAATTTCCTTTCTCGGAATAGAACTGGACTCGGTGGCGATGACAGCCAGATTGTCGGAGCAGCGCGCACGCGCGCCGCATCCAGCGCCTCGCTGCATCTTTCAAAGAAGGCAATCGGGTTCCCCTGAAAGCATTTCAGCGCATCCTGGGGCATATGGCCTCAGCTGCAGCAGTGCTTCAGCTGGGTTTACTGCGCATGCGCCCGCTTCAACGCTGGCTGAGAGCGCACGTATCCCATCGAGCCTGGGCGACCGGCGGCTCGCTAATCAGAGTGACTCAGGTCTGTGTCTCAGCCCTGCAGCCCTGGCTAGCAGCCGAATGGTATCACACTGGAGTGACTATGGGAGTGATTTCACACCGGAAAGTTGTCTCAACAGACGCGTCCAACCTAGGTTGGGGAGCGCTCTTCGAAGGCAGACCGGTCTATGGCCGCTGGTCAGACCAGGAGAGTCTCCTACACATAAACTGTCTAGAGATGCTCGCGGTCGAGAAAGCGCTCATGCACTTCCTCCCATTCCTCCATGGTCACCATGTTCTAGTCCGCACGGACAACACATCAGTAGTGGCCTATGTGAACCACCAGGGCGGTGTCAGATCAAAGAAGCTCTGCGCCCTGACGGAACGCCTCCTCGTATGGGCTCAGCACTCTCTGCGCTCTCTGAGAGCATCGCATGTACCTGGCCATCTGAACGAGGGCCCCGACAGACTGTCCAGGGACAACGTTCCCCCTGGGGAGTGGTCTCTACACCCCCAAACAGTCCAGTCGCTGTGGCGCCGCTTTGGCAGAGCGAAAGTCGACCTCTTTGCGTCAAAAGACAACGCACACTGCCCAGTATTCTTTTCAAAGAGCGAGGACGCGCTGGCCCAGACATGGCCCAGCGGCCCGCTATATGCTTTTCCCCCGGTCTCTCTGCTGCCTCAGGTCATCGAGAGAGTCAGGAAAGCGCGCCACACAGTGCTCCTCATAGCCCCGTACTGGGAGAACCAAGCTTGGTTCCCGGAACTCATACAATTGGCAGACTCAGCCCCTTGGCCGATTCCGGTGCGGAGAGACCTTCTCTCGTTATCCACTAACGCTGCGTGCCTCGAGTTCGGACCCAATGACTCCAAAGTTATTCTCAGACCGAGGCATGGGTACGTCCCCAAAATTTTGGGCACTCCCTTCAGAGCGCAGGTCATTTCCCTTTCAGCCCTGCCGAATGCTGGCTGCGAGACAGATAGTAATCTCCTCTGCCCAGTTAGGGCGCTGAGAAGCTATATTTCGCGCTCCGCCGCCTTCAGGCGTTCAGAGCAGCTCTTTGTTTCGTTTGGTGGGCGCACCAAGGGTCTCGCCGCCTCGAAACACACCCTATCCAGATGGATAGTTGACGCTATCGCAGCTGCTTACGCATCTAAAAACCTGCAGTGCCCTTTGGGCATTAGAGCGCACTCCACCAGAGGCATGGCCTCATCGTGGGCGTGGTCCAGCGGGATTCCCATTCATGACATTTGTGCAGCGGCAGGCTGGGCCTCCCCCTCCACATTTGTTAGGTTTTACAACCTGGAAGTTCCCGCCTTGCAGGCCAAAGTGTTATCAGTCTAAGTCTCGCATAGCCAGCCCACTGTCTGTGCGCGGGCTATGTTGTTGATTTAGCTCTACTGGTTGAGCTGCACTATGTGGGAAGTGTCAGTTGGACCGGCTGTGCCGCTCCCTGCCCCATAATTTGTGCTTGTGTACTGTGGTATCTTGGCCGCCCAGCTCCGCTTCGCGTTCCCTGGGCTCTCCATGGGATTCATTCAGGATGCTGGGCGCGCGCACGGCGTTGACAAGGGTGTTCCCGCAGCGTAAGCTAGCTTACGCAATACGAGAGAACCTCTCGTAAGAGAACGTACTCGGTTACTAACGTAACCTCTGTTCTCTCTAGAGAGGGAACGAGTATTGCGTAACCCGCCGTGCTCTTGCCACGAGCTCATTTCACTTCATGCGACAGAAACCAGTGTAAGCAGCCTCTGTACCTTGCTTATATACGCTAAGCCACACCCCTAATGACGGGCTGTGACGCATTAAGCGCGCCAAGCGCGCTCATTGGACGTGACGTCACGCGCAAGGCTCAGCCATAGGCTGCTGCAGTTGCCGCAGAGCAGCCAATGGGCACGCGATTCGCCTGCCCTAGGTCTGCAGGCTGCCGCACTGCGTTGACAAGATTTAAAAAATTAAGGATAATTTTTGGCTTCAGTATCTCGAGAAAGGAGACTTTCCCGCAGCGTAAGCTAGCTTACGCAATACTCGTTCCCTCTCTAGAGAGAACAGAGGTTACGTTAGTAACCGAGTACGCTTTCTCAGATCGGATTGCAATCTGATTTATCAAAACGATTCCATTTACACCTGGTTACATAGGCTAAATGTGTGTTGTTTTTTTGCGGATATAAATCCGATCTTCAATTACCGCTATATGTAGATTTAATGGAGTGCACGTCACCGAAAGCAACAGTTATGACTACATTATTTTATTGATTATCAGCTAAAATGTCTGAATCAAAGCCCGCAATAAGAGAAAGCGGAAACAGCCCTGGTAAGATCATTTCGTTTCTTTACATTTAATGATGATATTTGTGTGTTAAGCGTCAGCGACTTACTTTCACTTTGATTTGCGATAGTTTGCACGTTGATGCTCAGCTTCTCATCTGTGGCAATGCGTGTTGCAGTAGCGTCGTCATATCTGACTAAAACATGACATATAGCCTATAACACGCTCTCGCATGTTTATTTTTTAATAAACCATATTCAACAACATATAAAAATGAAATAATCTTTAGAGTAAAGCCGCAGCCATCATTACCAAGCGCGAACCATTGACAGTGAATGAAACGAAGCAAACTTAGCTTGCAGGCAGTAGTGTGACATGCGTTAACGGTTAACCAATGGTAAACATAATCATAGATGACGCGCCACGGGTTTTTATTTAAAAGAAAGAACGTAGCTTATGTTTGTATGTAGGTCTAGGCAATTTATATTCACAATACTTAATAACTAATATTATTTTATTGCATTTGTATTAGTTGTTTGAAGAGTTAAAAAAAAATCGGCCGGTCTTAACGCAAGTTTACAACCGGCAAGTCTACAACCGGCAAGTCGGTCGGACTGAAAGGGAAAAAAAATAAATAATTGAGTCGGTACTAAATTGACAGGGTCGGTCGGGTTACGGCAAACAAGAATATTTTTAAGGATGGCCTCACGTGACCCCTAGCCGCGTGTCAGCCATTTTGACGGAATACTTCAGCGCACCTACATACATGAGAATGCGGATTATCACATGTTATATGGCTGCGAATTGATTAAAATAATATAATGGTCACTGTATTAATTATCTTGAGCCTGCTGAAATGTTCCTATAAATATATTTTCTTTACAACTGTGCAATCTGAATAATAAATAGGCTAAATATATGTATCCACTAAGCTGCAGCAGTCCTATGCTCGTCTTCCCATTAACAGTTTTTTTCTCTTTCTGACATTTTCATACCTGTTGGGTTTACATTTTTTTATTAAATCGACTATAAAAAGATTGCTTGTGTGTGCTGGTGTTTATTCCAGTCTTTTAAAATAGTTGAATGAATGAATGCTCGTGAGGTGCCTGTAACGATGTTAAATAGGCTAGGCTATTTAATCAATAACGTACACAGCGGAGAGGAGAATGACAGTCAACTACTTTGAATATAGCATTTTGGGAATAAACATGTAAATAAAGAAAAGATTGACATTGAAAAATGACACAGAATGATTAAAATGTAAGTAAATAAATGTAAGTAAATAAATAAATAAATGTTCGTGGTTCACACTGATGTTATTCATTTGTTCTCACACACTTCAGTGTCGCGGTCACTGGTTTAGACGAACACTGACCACTAACGTTATCTATTACTAGCACAGCGGCCGTCAGCTAACTGTTCACGTCATGTCATCACAAAAAGAAATATACGGAGGAAGATAAAGGAATTAGGAATCATAGATCCATATGATGCACCACAAGTTCTTTTTACAGGCATAGAAACATACATTTTATGTGTAGAAAAACTTCCTGACATTGAGTTCGGTGACATTTACAGCTAACGTTACCTTATTCACTTCCCATCACGCTATCCACCTTTTTCCTGGTTAGCGAATTTACCCATGATTCATAGCGGATTTTAACCGGAAGCCGGTTGTCCTTTTCCGGTTCGAAGCTTGTGTACGTTCAGAGAATGTAGAGAATAGCCGTTTCTCAATATGCGTTCTTGTCTGTACTTGTGTTCTTGTGGACTTGTGAAACGTCATCAGTCGCTGCCCTAGTACTGTTCCAATTCAAAGTTCACATCTAGCCAAGTCCAGTTCGAATCCCCGGATGTGTTCTTGATCCGCCCCTTTTACCGAGGATGCATCAAGAGGTGACTTGTGCGGACTTGACAAGCCAGGTATCCCAGAATGCATCTCACACCACCAACCAGCAAGCGTCAATAGCAGAGGAGAAACCCCGCGTAATTTAAAAATACTGCTATAAATGTGTCACGAAATGTAGTTTTAAGAGTATTTCAGGCGAGAATGTAGTTGTTTAAAGCTCAAATCTTTGGTTTATTTATAAAGATAGCGCCTATTTGAAAATTTGATCTGACGTTTTCGGAGTTGTGAGATCCAGGCGATCGGACGCTCGGCGCTCGTACCCCGCCGAGAACAGCCTTTCCTCGGCTAGTGCTGCTGACTTGCCGCTGGCTCGGATGTCTCTAGTCTAGTGGTATAACCTTTTACAGTCTATGGGTATAACATGAGATAAATCGTCTTGTGTATATCCAACAGGCGATTTATTTATTTTATTTGTCTCATTAATGTATTATTTGTTCCCTGGCAAAACGTTTTAGCTGAGGGCAAAGTGAAGTTATAGCTTTATTTAACGTTAGTCTATTTAACTATGTAGCCTAGAGAGCTGACTTATGTTTGACTGAATCGTTGGCTTTATTATTGTATAGCTTCTTATACCTTTTAGGCTACTTATACTTTTAGAATGGCTATTATTGATCATTAAAACTGACATTTAGCAAAAAAGGTTATGTCATTTTATTTTATATATTTAAAACATAAAATATTTTATTATAATAGCCTACATGTTGCCTACATTCTCTTCACTGTATATACATATATGACACAACCCTGTCTCTTTTTGCTAAATGTTCGTTTTAATGATTAATATTATAATGTTTTTTATTCAGCATATTTTTAAAATGAAAACAAAAAGAGTCAGGGTTGTGCTTTATATTTTGTGTTGTTATAAATATTTAGTGAAGATAATCAATTGCGTTGCCTGAACCTCATTTGTGTGGCCATTATGTTAAAGATCTTTTTTTAATGAAAATGAAAAGAGGCAAAGTGGTGGTTTATAACATATTTTGTTTTATTTGTAGCCTATAAAGAGATAACCGGAGTAGCCAGAGCAAGCTTAGCTGAGTGACGCTATCAAGTACGCCGCTGTTCCATTTGCAGAATTATCGGACTCGCGTCCTCCCGTCCTCGGGAGTTCGTTCTCCTGAGTCGAACTTGTCAGTCCGAACTACCAAGGACTCAAGTCCGAACTTTGCGTACTTGGTATTGAGAAACGGCTAATGTCTAATAGGAAGAGAATTGGCACTCTCTGCTTACTTCCGGTTTCTGGACTGGCTGCAGTAACACGTCTCTGTCCATGCGGGGGCGCTCGCAGGCGAGTGCAGAATGAATGGAGGTCTATGGCGAAAAACCCTCAAAATCCACTTTTCTCAGGATATAATTTTTTGTCTAGTAATTTGAATGTTGTATTCGAAAGAAGATGCAAAGAAATTACACATTGCTGGGTGTTAGATTTTTTAGAGTCACTTATTTGGTTTAAAAAGTCTTTTAAAATGTCAATGACGTCAGAATGCTGACGTCATTAGCAGAATGCTAGCGTGTTATGGGCAACAACAACTCAACCTGTAAGAAATCGAAAAGAAATAAGTACTCGTTCATTCAACTTTCGACGTATAACCCATGTTGAACTTGCAAAACCTACAATAAAATCTGAGATTTCTCAACGGCAATCGGGTGAAAGAGACACATTTAGCCGTCTAGCCCCATAGACTCCCATTCAGTCTGCACTCGCCCGCGATCACCTCCAGTGGAATTCTAATGGAACTGCAACCAAGATCGATACAATGGGGCTAATAGGAAGTGCCAAGGCTCTCCGTAGACGGGCTCTGGTACGTTTAATAGCTTGTAGCTTACTAGCTTGTTTGCTGTAAAAGCCGGTGTTTCTCCATGGATGAAGCACAAATGGACAAAAAAGTCTTTCCGGAAAAAACCGAGCGGCTGGAGACGGGCCGTGTGGGCGAAGCTAAAGCTGTGCTAACGCGCCGAGCTAACAACACACAGAGACATTTGAAGCAGTTTTACTCACCGCGTTCCAACCACGACCGCGAACCTTTATCATTGCGACTGCTCAATCCTTAAGCATAAACGTTAGACGATCTGCAAATCCGTCGATCTGGGCTTTGTTTATAAAACAATCATCCTCGAAATGCAGGGAACAAAGTCTTACACAGCTCCGTTGATGCTCAGGAAAAACAAACTCCATCCACTGGTCCCTTAACGCCGGGTTCTTTGGGAATCTGCAGGGTTGTCTTGCCCTGGCAACCAAAAACACACTTCTTTGGTGACATTGACTTCCCAAAAGCCGAGCAGAGCGCTTTGATGGTGTAGCTGCTACTGCTTTCGCTCTCTTCTCTCTCTGGTCTACGAGTGCGCGCGCGCCCGCGCTCTTCCGGGAGAAGTGCCCTTAGGACCCATATAAACTCAGTATGCATGAAATAGCATTTCTCCCCCCTCCTTTAATAAACTGCTTTCATGCTAACATAACTGCTACCATGCTTACTGTCTTTGTTAATAGCAATGTTAATAGTAAGTGGATAAATAACCAAGACAGTGTTGATGCCATCATTGCAGGTGCAAAATGCAGTGATTGGTGGAAAGACAGGGCTTGCATGTACAGATGAGCAGCGCAGGTGGAATGCAGGGACATCAAAGAACCTTGAGCCTAAACGTCTGAGTCAGATTAACTTCAGGCACCACAAGGCAGAACAGCAATACAGTGTTAACTGTAGGGTTGTAGCCAGTCAACGACTCCCAAATACACCACATCATGTGTCACACAAAGACTTCAGAGACAGTGTGGACAAATCCACTCTCCAACCACTTTTTGTCCTGAAGAACACATTATTAGGGAAGTGTTAATGCCTCACCATCAGCAGAACAACCTAGCACTAGTTACAGTGCAGTTGATGACACGATTCTTCAGCCACATCAGATACACAATAATGAGCTTAGCTGTAACCCATGCAAGGCATTCTACCAGGCATATGTTGAAGTTAGTGATGCCCAAGCAGCTCAATTAGAATTAGAAACCAGAGAGCAAAGTGCCTCTGATTTGTGGCACAATTGTAGAAAAATTAGACTTACAGCAAGTTCTGCAAAAAAGGTTCCCATCCATGCAACCACAAGCAGTGACAAATTTCTATGTGAGCACATATACCCCTCATTTCGTGGTAACTATGCGACTAACTATGGAAAAGCAAATGAATATAGAGCTTGCCAAGAGCTAAAAAAAGAGGGCATGAGCATTACGCATAGGGGCACTGTTGTAAGTGTCCAAGAACCATGGCTCTCTGCCAGTCCTGATGGGGTCATTGACTCATGTGTGCTACTGGAAGTAAAATGTCCAGTGCCAACCCAGCCCTCACTTACTGTACAGCTTACTCAGAAATGCAGTGATATCAAACTAGTAGATGGAGGGCTGCAATTGCAGAAAACTGGCAGTAGGGGATATTACATGCAAGTACAGCTTACAATGTTTTGCACAGGTCTAAAATCTGCTACACTTTTGATCTGGACACCCAAAGAGCATGTTTCCCTTACAGTGCAGTACGATGAGGCATTTGTGACGGAGCAAGTCAAGCGATTGCGAGGTTTTTATTTCTCACGTATGCTACCTCGGCTTGTAGATGAATATGCTGCAGGACGGTTTAAGCTAAATAAAAGATACATTGAGGTAATGGACCAGGTTCAGTGAACATCTGCACATGTAGCAAGACCATAAATGTGTGCCATACATTAAGAGAATCTGAGAAAATTGGGATGCCTTTAGACTGTGTAAAGTAAACATTCTTTCAGTCTTAAGCAAAAACATGCTGCCAGTCTTACTTTTTTTATGAAAAAATATGCAATGTGCTTCCAACCATATACAAGTAGTTTAATATATATATATATATATATATATATATATATATATATATATATATATATATATATATATATATATATATACAGTATAATACAAGTTTGTATTATGTTAAAAAAATGCAAACATATTCACATGCCGTACAACACAAATGTTCACATACACTTTACACGTTTTGTAGTGTTTTTGTATCATCTCATTTCACGTTTTTGTATCATTTCATTTGATGTTTATATATATATATATATATATATATATATATATATATATATATATATATATATATATATATATAG
Organism: Rutilus rutilus; assembly: GCA_021464565.1. Taxonomy (NCBI): domain Eukaryota; kingdom Metazoa; phylum Chordata; class Actinopteri; order Cypriniformes; family Leuciscidae; genus Rutilus; species Rutilus rutilus. The sequence goes on along the minus strand of JAJAQA010000012.1, from coordinate 40,514,555 downwards.
TATATACATGGATCACATATTTAATCATTAAGCTTTGTAAGGCCTATATACAGATCAGTTTCAGGTTGACACTTGTAGTTCTAAAAGTTAAGTTGCACAACTTACTCACCCTCTAGTTGTTTCAAACCTTTATTAATTTCTTTCTTCTGCAGAAACACAAAGGAAGATATTTTGAAGAATGTCAGTAACCAAACAGTTAACTGGAACCACTGACTTCCATAGTAGGAAAAAAAAAAATACTATGGAAGTCAATGGTTCCAGTTAACTGTTTGGTTACTGACATTCTTCAAAATATCTTCCTTTGTGTTCAGCAGAAGAAAGAAATTCATACAGGTTTGAAACAACTAGAGGGTGAGTAAACGATGACAGAATTTTCATTTTAAAGTGACCTATCCCTCGAAGGTAATGTTTATGTATGTTTAATGTATGCCGTAGTTTGAAGTTGTTTTTGCATTTTGTTTTCTTTAAAAACAATGTAATATGGCACTAAAAATGTTTAGTTTGAGCAATATTGTAAGCAAATTTTTTTTGCTATTTCCGAAAATTAAACTAGCAATAAAAAGTATTTCTTATCAGATTACTAAATCGATAGCTGCAGCCCTAATTTCGAATAAGATCCTCCCTCAGATTAACAAGAGCAGCACACACTCTTAGAATCTTGTCAATTTTAGGAGCCATAGTAATCGGAACAACCTGGGACAGTATTTTGTAAACTTTCAAACGCCGAATTGCTCTTTCAACATGAATTCTCACATGTGCAATTCGTCTAGTACTTGTCACCTGTTCCTCTGTTAGCTGTCCACGCTTTTTTGTGAAAGAAGGCATTACCAACTTCACCTTTCTCTCAAACAGCAAGTCTTTTATGGTAAAGCCTCTATCTGCCATGACCTCATCTCCAGGCATTAAGTAGTCCAATATGCCTGAATCCATAGTGATAAATTTGTCACTGCATCGCCCTCCATATGCTGCAGAAATGAACATAATCAGTCCACATGGGGCAACAGCTACCAGGTATTTCACAGTGTTATGTGAATAATAATGACTGTATGTTTCTCCTCTGGAATCAAGGTTTTTGGGTTTCTGTAAAAGGCTCTCACTGCAGTCTATAACACATGTTGTACCTGGAAAAGTCCTCTTGAAGGCTGCAGGCATGGTTGCCTGAATAGTTTCTCTTGGAAGCCATGGAATTAGAGGTCGGAAAACTTCCTCCAGTTTGTCGATCCAATATGAGATTATCTTGCTAGCCATGCTCAGTGATACATGAAACTGTCTGCTTAGATCACCTATTACACGGTTTGTTTTTAATTTCATAAGTGTCATGAGAACTTGATCTCGAACAGGCATTGTAAATGAATTACTGGCATGTCCTTCCAGTGATGATACAAGAATGTCGAATGTTTCTAGATGTAGACCAGTGTAGAGCAAAGCATCCGCATTACTTTGAAGCAAAAAGTAGGCAATGTCATCACACTGAGTCATCTTATCCTGCACATCTTTTCTGCTGGCTGCCTTGCAGTAATCATGATCTTGTCGGGCAGGGTCCTCCCACTGTGTATGGACTGAGTGCAACTGTTGGTGAATGGGAGTTGCAGAACTTGAGTTGCTGATCTGGTCTGAAGCAGTTGAGGACTGGCCCGCTGAGCAGTCTGACCAAAACAAAAGTTACACAGTAGTAAAGTAAACACTAGAAGTACAACATGTCATAATTGAACAGTAAATGTATGCTTTGTATTAATTATCTAAAACTGAAAAGGTAACTAGCAAATAAAGCTCTCAAATAATTGTAGTGGCTTACAAGTAGGCTATAATATTTGCCTTTTGAAATGTAGTGGAGTAGAAGTAAGTATAGGGATGATCTGATAATGAGTGAAACACATGACGAATGAAAGTTTACGACTGTTTAGGCTTGGTTTGCAGGGAATTCCAAACCTGCACACATATATTCAAACGCACATAACTATAGAACCCGTTCTTAATGCGCATCTGAACGCCATCAGCGTTTCTCACAGGTTCGCTAAAGTCTGTGTAGAGAGAATGGTGTCGTCTTGGCGGCCCTAATTTAAAAAAAAACGATCGTTGCGACGGAAGCGAATCAATCAAAACTAACTTTAGCTGGAAAATAAAATAACTTTATTAAAGAACCGCTATAAAGCCAAAACAATCTTACGTTAAATTATACATTTATCTCTGTGAAGCTGCTTTGAGACAATCTACATTGTTAAAAGCGCTATATAAATGAAAATGACTTGACTTGACTTGAAACAGCAAATTTCTCTGAGCTCATACAACACTGATATGTCAAACTAACGTTGCATCAGCATACAGTATGAAGTACTTAAGCAGAACCCTAACGTCTGTAACGTTTTCCTTTTAAAATGGTGTTTATCTGAATTTTTTTTCAGCCGTCCCGGATCTCACATATCACGAAAAGGAAATACTAGTAACGTTAAGTTAAAAGTAAGGTTTTGCTTAACGTTACGTTATTTCAGTTTCCAGCCCAACATTACATAACCAGTATTTATATAACCTGCTGCATAAAACATGGAATAACTGTAAAGCTACAGTTTTACTTACTGCCTTCGAAGTCTTCATTGCTGCTGCTAGCCGTTTCCGACGCATTTAGCCGGACTAGCTGGTCGTAGCCCAGAGTTCCGGATCAGGATGCAGTTCGGTTGGCTTTTTTTTTAAGAAATGAAAAGAGCAAACATACACTCTCTTTGGAGGGTTGCAAGCCTCTTTCAAAGCTGCAAGCCACGCTGTTTTGCGTTCCTCATTCCTTGGCATGGAGTGCAAAGCATAGGGCGATGGACACGGACAATTTCTTCGAAGTTGTTGATGTTCGAAGCAAGACGTTTCCGACAAAATATTCAATTTTCTTGAATTGTTATGGCAGCCAACAACGGCACAAGTTGAACCTGAGCTCATATTAACAACATTTAAACACAACTTATTCTGATATTATGGCACTAACAACTTAGTTTGTTATCAAGTTCGAACGCTAGCAACCTAGCACGTAGAGGTTAGCCGCTGAACAGGAAACACAATACCGGAAAGCAGAAGTAGGTAATCGCCCATTGGTTGCTGGAGAAACAGGTGGATAAAGCCAGAGAATGTCTAATATGGCGAGAAGTTTCACTCTCACTACACTTCCGGCTTCTGAACTGGTTGCAGTTCCACTCTGATTCCATATGAGGGCGCTCACAGGACGAGTGCAGAATGAATGGAGGTCAATGGCGGTATACCCCTCAAAATCCACTTTTCTCAGGATATAATTTTTTGTCTAGTAATTTGAATGTTGTATTCGAAAGGAGATGCAAAGAAATTACACATTGCTGGGTGTTAGATTTTTTAGAGTCACTTATTTGCTTTAAAAAGTCTTTCAAAATGTTAATGACGTCAGAATGCTGACGTCATTAGCAGAATGCTAGGGTGTTATGGGCAACAACAACTCAACCTGTAAGAAATCAAAAGGACATAAGTACTCGTTCATTCAACTTTCGACCTAAAACCCATGTTGAACTTGCAAAATCTGCAATCAGATATGAGATTTCTCAACGGCAATCGGGTGAAAGAGACAAATTTAGCCGTCTAGCCCCATTGACTCCCATTCATTTTGCACTCATGGCGAGCGCCCCCAGTGGAACTCTGGTGGTACTACAGCCAAAATTCGGTACAATAGGGCTTAATAGGGAGTGGGCAGGCTCTCCGTAGACAGGCTCTGATAAAGCCTTATTTCACCTTATTTTCCACGGCAACAAGGGAGGCGCCATTACGCTCATTTTGTCATCTTACTTCCGGCTGAGTGGGACTTCAACTTCCGGCTGAGAGAACATACCGGTACGCTAGTTTCTAGACGTAAACAATATGTCGAGTATTATATGTTCAGTTAAAGCCTGCCATAATAATTGGATCAAGAGGCGAGAACAATTGAACAAACTGTGTTTCGAACACAATGTGATGCGATCTGAGTGTTGTGGTGCAGTTTACGATTTACACCCACCACCTAAAGACGAGGAGCACCTGAGGCAATGGCGGAAGGCGCTAAACTTGAAGTGCCCACCCATGCGCCCTTATGTGTGTTCATACCATTTTATGGACGGGAAGCCGACTGACGAACACCCTTACCCCGAGAAATGGCTCGGCTACGATGTTCCGGCAAAGAAGCAACGCCGGGTGCTGAACAGGTTGTCAGATTCAGGTAAGCTAACTTACCTGTTAGTTATGTGCTTGTTAGCCTAACGTTAGATTCGTGATTCAATGATTACATTTAAGATCAGTAACGAGCCGTTAACAAAATACAACGAACCTTGCATTATTACCATTGCCCAACTATAACGTTAAATATCATATTTCTTATGTTTCGTTTACTTTGTGATATGGACCTACGGGTCTGAAATAATTAATTAATATTCACGATATTATAACATATTATGCTACATTTCAGTCTTATAATAGCTCACATTATTCCTGTAAGCAGGCCAGCTAGCTACATCTCTCTTTCAGATATTGATATTGATATTGACTTAAATAGAGGAGATTGTGTGTGTGTGTATACTGTCTTGTGTTTGTAATGGATCTCTCTTTTACACACTGTTCTCTGTAACTATGGGTCCATCATATATTAAATATTCAATCATGATCTATTTTAAGTACTAATGTAAAAAAAAAATTGTATGGTTATATTTTTCCATAGATGCATCAATGAGCGTTAGTGATGCAGTGGACAACTGTGAGGATGATCACAGCCACATGCCCCAGACCTGTGATGCAGAAACACAATGGGAGGATCCATCTGTCTCTGACCACAACTACGCTTCACAATCTAAACTCAACCTGAAGCCACCTACATCTGAAATGGGAACACAATGCGTTGAGCCAGTGCCATTGTACATAACTCTGCTGAGAAACGACCACCTTTGTCAGCTCTACACAGGGTTGACACTGGATGCGTTCCATTCAGTTGCCGAGCACCTCACCCATTCATACACCAACATCTTTCAGCTACACACTTGGGATCAGCTCCTGATCACTCTGATGAAGCTGCGTCTTAATTTATTGCAGGGTGATCTTGCTGAAAGGTTTAGTGTTTCTCAGTCTATTATAAGCAAGGTGATTTCGTGTTGGCTTGACATCATGGAGGAGAAGATGAGGTGTTACATACCATGGCTTCCCAGGGAGACAATCCAGGCAACAATGCCTCAGTGTTTCAGAGAGCAATTTCCAAACACAACATGTGTGATCGACTGTTCAGAGACAGCCCTTCAAAAGCCACACAACCTTGACTCGAGAGGTGAGTCCTACAGCCATTACTACGGCCAGAACACCATTAAATACCTGGTTTCCATTGCACCATGTGGACTGATCATGTTCATCTCACCAGCATATGGAGGAAGGTGCAGTGATAAATTCATAACCGCAAATTCAGGGTTCCTGGAATACCTTCGTCCAGGCGATGAAGTAATGGCAGACAGAGGCTTCACCATTACCGATCTCCTCTATGAAAGGAAGGTGAAACTTGTCCTTCCAGCATTCACCAAGAGAGGCATGCAACTCTCTGAAGAAGACACCACTAACACTAGGCGCATCGCCAATGTACGCGTCCACGTTGAGCGGGTCATATGTCGACTTAAAAACTTCAAAGTCCTCTCTCAAACCGTTCCAATTAACCTCACCTCTAAAATGGATAAAATTTTAAGAATTTGTGCAGCCCTGTGCAACCTTCGAAGCGACATCATTTCTGATATAGAGGATGAATAAATGTTTATTTGTAGTTGTGTTCCATGTCTGTCAATACTTTTTGCTTTCATTCTGCTTTCATTTTGCTTTAACTAATCAGTGTAAATAGTGTAAGTAATTATTTTTATAAACCTTTACAATGTGAATAGTTATTTTTATAAACCTTTACAATGTGACCAGATGTTACCTTTGTGAATAGTTATTTTTATAAATCTTTACAGTGTGACCAGATGTTTAATAAACCCTTACAATGTGACCAGATGTTACATGTCAGTAATTTATTATAAAACCATATAATGTGAGCTCTGTAGATTTCCCCTTAAAACTTAATTTAAGTCTTCTGGTTAGAAGGAATAAGTCATGTCAAATTTGCAAATGAAAACCATCTTGGTTTATTACTGATGAAAATGAAATGGTGAAATATATCTACATTGAGGTCAGTAGAAGGTGTCTCTAGCTTCCTGAAAACATCAAACAAGTGATTTTATAAAACTTATTTAATCATTTATATTTTCTAAAACACAAAATCACAAATATATCTCGTTTAACACAACCAATTTAAAATGCATCCCACCCCAATTATCTAATATCCTATCCTTAAAGGAATAGTTCACTTTAAAAATAAAATTCTGTCATCATATACTCACCCTCAAGTTGTTTTAAACCTGTATGAATTTCGTTCTTCTGCTGAACACAAAGATATTTTGAAGAATGATCTTCCTTTGTGTTCAGCAGAAGAAAGAAATTAATTCAGGTTTAAAACAACTTGAGGGTGAGTATATGATGACAGAATTTTATTTTTAAAGTGAACTATTCCTTTAACCCTAATTATTCGCATTCCTGCTTATTTACAAAGCTGCATGTATCTTGTGGATAGCAAAAGACGGCCTGCCTGAAACTCATCTGACACATGAGGGAGCATATACTTAAAATAAAATGCTTTCAGTCTATCTACAGTCTTGGCACAGAATTGCTCATTGTATGGGACTTGTAGCAGAACTTGCTGTGATGGAGCCCAGATGAGCAGCTTACAGGCCCTCAGCCCTGTACAGAACATTCCAAGCTGCACTTGCACATAGAAGCCCCGTGGACCATTTGGCTGCAGCTGAGGTGTCCCCTCCACCATCTTCACATCATATCTCTGACTTCTGAAGAGATCCTCCAGAGTCTCGCCACTTTTAAGGAGAGGGGATTTGATCTCCAGCAGTTCCTCCGAGTTCAAAACTCCATCTGGGCTTGATGACAGCCAGGGCTCGCTTGCACACACGACTGTGCCTCTGCGGCTAACTGAGAACCCGCAACCCTCTAGCCACTGTATCGCAGACGCTTCGCTTTCTAAGCCATGGTAAGTGGCCGCATTCCCATGGAACCTGGGGTAGAGGTGCTCTCTGAGGAAGGTCTGAGGGTTGACTCTGCTGGGGACCTTCTTTGCGGTGCTTGCCGTGATTCTTACTTTGCGAGAGTCATGCCACAAGTGAGAGGAACTCTGTTCAAGAGTTACACGCTCCAATGCTGTACGCTTGAAGAGATCAATGGCCACGAAACTGTCATAAAACACCATGCACCTCTGGCAGATGTTGGTGCCATCATGGTCAGCATGTGGTAAGGAGGATGCAGGCTTTTCTGGCTCCTGTGTCTGAGCAGCACTCAGACATTTGTGCAGAAGGCTTGACATAGGCAGTTGAAGATGCTTGAGACCCTCTCTCAGCTCACCCTGGGTGCAAAATGAAGGAGTGGGAGGCAGAGGGATATTGTTGGACATTACCTCTGACGTCAGTACATCGGTGGCTCGGTGGTGGGAAAAGGTGATGTCCGTTAACCGCTTCGGGCAGAGGTTCCTCTGGGTCCCCACATTCCAGAGCCGCTGCTCATCTGTGCAAGCAATGCCAGTGAGCCCACTGGACACAACATTTTCCACCTGAGACCAAACATATGCACTGATGAGCTTGAATACTTAAAAGATATTTCAAAACTTTCACAGTTATCTTATTTAAAAATCATTCATTATTATTACACATAATGTTAACCTACCTTATTCCTTACATCAGGTGATAGCGTAATTAGACTTAATGTTCACTTATACATGTAGGCCTACTTTATGTTTCCTTTTCCATTTTCAGTGCATGCATATTTTTTCCTAGCACATTTTACCAATTCCAAATCACATTAATCGTAATAATTAGCATTAATTTTGTATTTAATTATTTATAAGTGATATAAAAAAACACATTCTATTCATATGTGCAAAAAGAAAACCTGCGTAATATTTATGCACATCTAAAATACACAATTAATAGTAGTTGTTAAGATTGATGTGGTTTGGAATTGGTCAAATGTGCCATCATAAAATCAAATTGCAAAATAATGATGCATGCACTGTACTTACCTGGACTCCATTCACTTACCTTACTCCAATGTACAATTAAGAGATTTGACAAGATACTTAGCCTGCCGGTGGTCATCAGGTCATCATCAGCTGTGTATGTCACAAACATTATGTTAATATACCTAAATATATACATTTATAACATACTTATGTTAACAACTCGAACGTTGCAAGATATTATCATGAATAATAAATACTAATAATGAGTGTGATATAGTCTTACCTTCCATAATATAGAGGCTGCGTGGCTACAGGACCTTCCCAAACCAGCGATGCACGAACATCCAGTAGTCTCCACTGATCCCAGGCTGCTAACTAGCCCCACGCGGAGTGGTGTGGACTGCTCGACTGGCTGGGGTGCACGTTTGCTTTTAAAAATACAAAGTCACCCTCACGGTGTAAGAGTACACGACCCACTTTCCCACTGTGTAAATACTGATAGGCCTCAGTACTTTTATAGTTTTTCATGGCTGCTCCATCAACTCCTTCTGACAGGACGAAGTAATTAAATATGTCCCCATAGGTTACCTCAGGCCACTTCTTCATATCGTCTATCCACGTTAATAATGTTAATGGATGGGACAATATGAGGCCATCTGATCGTCGCAAGTTCTCTCCGTGCTCCCAATTTAAAACAGAATTAATGTTATTTGTCATTTTGTCAAGTTTTAGCTAGCTATAAACAATCTTCTATTTACTGAAATAGCTACCGGATGCCCCGTGTCAGTTTACCGGAAGTCGGATGACAAAATGCGGAAGCGCAAAGTATTAAAAGTGGGCGGGGCGGAATAAGGTGATGTCGACTCCATATGGGCTGTTTCTCAATTCCAAGAACGCAGAGAACAGACTTGTGTTCTCGTGGAGACCGGTCTTGCCAAGCTTCCTTGGAAGAACGAACTCGGAACCGGCCGCAATGACTTCTGGGACACCAGGCGAGTACTAGCTCAAGTCTGCATTCGATGCATCCTCGGTATCAAGAACACATCCGGGTTCTTTCATGCGTCCTCTGTACTTGCGTTCTTGAGAATTGGGTCTGAACTTCGACGGTTAATGATGACGTAAAACGAGAACACAAGGACGCAAGATCGCTGAAGAACGCATATTGAGAAACACCCGGGCTGCGTTCCAAACCGCATACTCAATGAGTAGGTACTTAATTTCAATGAGTACTTACTTAACGAGCGCTAAAAGAGTAGGTACTTTATAGCCAAATCTCGTTGAGTATGAATGCGAACCGGACATCTGCCATGTTGACGTTATCATGTGACCTACGACGCGTTATCACACGCGCAACAACTTAAAAGATTCGAACGGACACGTTTAATTCATCTATCTGTAAATATCTTGATATTGATTAAACTCATTTTGTGGTCTTTTTTGAAGAAACTGCTGCCCATTTATTTTGTGAATACATTTAGGGTTGATTTAAGTTATTTTATTTAACCTTACTAATGTGAACTACCGTTTTATCCTCAACGATGTTATTTATTTTTATTACGAAATCCCAAAATTGTCATCTCTTGAATATGTTGTTAATTTTTTATATCCAAATATTTTCATCCACAAGCAAAAGTGGCTAACTGCTTTATTTTTTCCTCTTTTTCTTGTTGAATTTAACTGTCGTTTCATCTCTCAGGCCTATAAATAACAAAAAATGCTTTTTTTAAATGTATTATAATGAATTATTTAAGAAAATATATATTAAGATATTCAACCTTGTAGGTTCTTTTTTCCTATGTAAAAAATCTCATATTATGTATGCAAACCAATTATATATATATATTGGGTTTGCATACATAATGAGATTTTTTACAGATCTCATAACATCAGTAACTCGACAGCCCTACCTAGAACGGGTTTCCTCAGCGTTTGTAATGTCTGCACAAAGGGCAGCTGTGCGAAGATTCGCCTTTGGAGGAAAACTGTTGATTTTATACTCGAAAATTTTAAGTATCATTAATATTAAAAATGAATATTACCTCAGAATGAATTGCATTTCTATCCCACCCCAAAACATACAATAATAACAACGATAAATGCTGACCAATACTTAATTATATGACTTTTTACTGAAAATTATATAATTCAATAAAACAAACAAATTGTAATGTATGTCATATGACATAGCTATGCATGATTGAATACACTCTAGATGTGTATATAATGAACATATCTACATCTTCTTTCAAACAATTAAATAAAACATTAATTAAATAATTATATTTTATTTACTGACAACAATGAGAAATATTAATAAATTAGTAAAAGAATGAATGAAAGTCACCATCACACAATAAACAAATGCATAAGTCAACACATGAAACAAGCTTTATTCAAACTACAATCATGTATGTATGTAGACTACAAGCACTGAACCCCACATCCTTCTGCCGTCTCAACACAGCGGTTCCCATTCTGCAGCTTTATTCTGCTGAATCAGCTGACCGCCAGAGGTGAGCCGTTCCCTCGTGCCGGAGGTTGTTGCGTGATGTGTTGTGCTTCACAATCTGAGGCAAGTGGAGTGATGGAGGGACCATCTCCAGGATTCAGCTCTGTGCTCTTCATCCTCAGTGCTCACACCAGCCCGCTGACATTTCAGATCCTACAAAATGCACAAATATAACACAAAAGCAGTAATTTTAACCACACAATGTCATTTGATTTCAGTATTATTTAGAAGACAAAAACACTTTTTTTCCACAAATGCCGCCATCATCTTCCCTTGCAGGTCCTGCTCCACCACAAAAGCTGTGCGGCAAATGCACAGAAATCAAGAATCAGAAAAGTGCTGTAATAGCTCTGTTTGAAATTACAATAATTAAAATAAACTACAACTTAAGATTTAAATAGTTGTTATTCATTTCTGTAGTATACTCACTCAAAGCCTTCTTCAGCCACTCTCCACCAGATAAACACACATCTGTTCATCTGACCCTGTAACATCCAGACAAGATTCACGTTACCTCTGTGATTTATGAACTCAACACTACATTTACATGTTGAGGTTGTTTTAACTTTTTATCCAACATAAATGTTCCTCAATTTATCAACAGTAATGGACAAATAAAATAGATAACTTATGTTTAACGTTAGTTACTTTATAGATTTGTTCTACATAGCACACATTTCACTCAGATGTCTATTTCATGTTGTGATATTTCAAGATTTTCCTGTCAGATGTAAATAGACATTTAAAATAAGCGTCTTTGATGTATGGTTTGTTTATGTAAATCCACTTTAGAGACGTAACTTACGTGTCTTTACTGGAGCTCCCCTGTTAGCTAACGTTGTATACAATAAAACGTGTTTTTACAGCAAAATCACAACTATACTACACTGTGTAACGTCTTTACACCTTCAACAATTCAACAGTTTACTCTACAGTAGTTCAACACATGCAATTTTAACAAAAGGAACTGTGTTTACTCACATTTGAAAGCACCCGCGTCGCCGATCTCTGCGCTGTTTGATAATGACGTATCCTCTCGCGTGGCCTCCTGGGATAGAAGAGTATCCATCGGATGAGCACTCAAAAATGGCCGGAAGAAGTAAGCCATCCGGGAACTTCTCGCCTACTCTTTTATGAATACTGATGTTTCGAACGTACTGCTTCCTTCACGTACTGTTTTCGCCTACTATATAGTAGGAAAGTAGGCATATTGGAACGCACTTAAGTCCGAATCTCGCGATAATTCGTACGTCACCCAGGTTATTCTCGCCTACTCTTTTGGATTCGTACATACTTTTTCGCTCGCCTACTCTTTTTCCCATACTAAATAGTAGGGAAGTATGCGGTTTGGAACGCAGTGTAGCTACTCGATCCGTACCGGTAACACGATCTGTACTGCGCATGTGCGAGAACGAAGTTTTTCTGCCACTTCCTGTCATCGTGAATGTTTTTACGACAACGTCACTGTCACTACATGGTCACTACTCGATCCGTAGCCTACTTTACTGTCACGATTTGTACTGTACTGTCCTGCATGTGCGAAATAAACATGGATTCTTTTGCATTTTATGTGAAAGTTCAACAATTTCTTTTAAAAGGAGAAATGCCTGACAATCACGAAGAGCGTCGGAAAGTGAGACGGTCGTCTGCGAATTTTATCATCAAAGGTAACTATGACAAGGCAAGACTTATCCAGGATTTGGCCTTAGTTCAGTTGTGTTGTGTAACAATATATCGTGCCACAATATATCGTAATACAAAAATGCAACAATACGTATCGTGGATAGTGAATATGTATCGTGGATAGTTCACCCAAAATAAAAATTACTGTGTGAGGAAAAAATTTGATGTTTTCAGAGTTTTTGTGTAAGTACTACATTAAACTACTATATATAATGTTGATTATAATGTATAATAATGCAATGGGGAATATTTGTGGGTCCTGATAATGCCAAACGCCTTATGTTACCAGAATGTTAAAAATATTCGTCTAAAATAATTAAGTATTTTCAGCTTCAGAATCATGAATATTTGTATTCTGGTGGCACAATTGTCCTTGGGTTACAAGCAAGTCCAAGCCTATTCATTTAAACCCACAATGTAATATCAAAGTTAGCATTTTAATCAACAGTGCATTTTGTGTTAACCTTTTATAATATTTCTTGGGAGTATCGCAATAATATCGTATCGTGAGTTCAGTATCGTGATATGTATCGAATCGTGAAATGAGGGTATCGTTACACCCAGCTTTTATAAACATGCCTTAGAAAAATAAACATTACTGGTGTGTATCTTGAGACAAAAAATGGCACTGACATATTTTAAGATGTATCAGTCACGGTGTTGCTTTCAGTTAAAACAGCTCAAATATGCATTTTACTCTCTGGGCCTTGTCTGTGTGAAACCGGGGGTATAAGAACCGGAAGATTGTATAATGAAAAATAGAAGAGAACTGACTGACTGGTACAACCTCATGTGCTAAATGGACAAAATTGTTTAAAATATCAAGTTATTTTAACTGTACTTGTTCAGCTCCCTTATCTGGGTATTAATATGTGACTTTAATGTAGTTAAACCTGTCAGATATCAGATAGTAATATGATATTTTTCTATTTACTTTGAACTTCAACTCTTTCAGACGTTTTCTTTTTTCCTTTTAAAACAGACGACAGACTCTTCTACATCGGCCCCAGTATGCAGTATATGCGGCTGGTTGTCCTGTCAGAGGAAAAGAAGAGATCTGTTCTCACAGAGTGCCACAATAACCCTGGGACTGGCAATCATAGTGGTGTCAGAGGCACTCAAAACCGGGTTATTGCTGGCTACTATTGGTCTACAATTATCCGGGATGTGAAAGAATGGGTAATTTTACATACATATCTTATATCTATTCTTAAGAATGTGTCTACTTTTGCCACCTTTGATTGTTAGATACCTCCTTGATTTAAAAGTTATATTTGAAGTGGATCAAAAAGGTTAATCAAAGTTGTCCTAAGACAAGAACGGGTATTGTTCAAACGTCATATATAACTTTAATGAAAGGTCTTTATCCACTTAAAATGTTGACTACTGTATTATCACCTGCAGTAGCATATGGACTAAACCTATTAAAGCCACAGATGCCATGTCACTTAATGTTAATACCGCCATCTCATCAACTGGATATTTTTCTAGACAATTTGTTCAAAAAAATGTGTTTCTTTTTAGGTCAGATCTTGTCACCGCTGCCAGTTAAATGACCCAATCAAGACTGTTGTGCCAGTCTTACATTCCATTAAGGTACTTCTTACAATGTTTTAGAATACTGATGAAACTAACAAGCTAGTCTCAAGCTTGTGTACAGTTTTACCAGCATTTGACTAATGCTAATTTTGTGGCATGCAGGTAAAAGAAGCTTGGGAGGTGCTTGGTCTGGATCTGATTGGGCCACTGCCAGAAACGGCACGCAACAATAAGTATGTCCTTACAATGACAGACCTGTACACCAAGTGGGTGATTGCAGCGCCCCTGCAATCTAAGACAGCAGCTGAGGTGTCTGCAAAAATAATCAGAAAGTTGTACTTGTTCGGCACGGTCAGAAAAATAATTACCGACCAAGGGAAGGAGTTTGTCAACAAGGTGAAGTTTTGTAAAGGTTTAATTGTTTTCCCCCTACTCTAGTCACTCTCAACATATATGTTGTTGTCTACAATTACTCTAGTCTTGCAAATTTAACTGATGATCCCTCTGCAGCTCAACAGCAGCATTTTCAGTACGCTGAACATCAAACATGCTGTCTCCAGTGCTTACCATCCCCAGACCAACGGACAGGTAACTCTTATACAGGATATCTGTCCTGGAAGAACTATTGTTGTCTTACGGTTATTCACAACACAGGCTCATTAGAAAAACGTTCCTGTGGCAATATTTATACATGTCTCTGCAGTTTCCAACAGAAATTAACACTAGAGGCAGTAAAATAGCAAGCACTTTTAATCATTTTTATACACAATTATGATTGCAAGGGCAGATTATGGATCAATGACTTGTTTTCACGTGGCTCCTTGCACAATATTATGTTATGACCTCAAAACCCTTTTTACCATAGTGCATGATTTGTAAACTAATAAATTCTGAAGTTTGCACCACTTAACCAGCTCCATATGGTCCATATGAGCCTGGGCTGGTTATTCATCAACTTTATAAATGCATTGATATGTACAGGATGAAAGAACCAATCAGAACATCAAGCGTGCTCTCAGAAAGTATGTTAATGACAACCACAATGACTGGGACCTCCACCTTCCTGCTGTGGTGTACGGTATCAACACTGCAAAGCAGGTCTTAACACGTTTACTTATTATATTTATTATATCTACATTTAGATGTCGACGGGAAAACTGAATTGATGAATTTATTCAATATTTAATGTTAAGGGTGGAGTTTTTCATTTAATACACATTTGATAGTAAATGGGAAGCTTCCTATGTGATCAGTACTCCACTAGACACAGTCCATACTTTCTACTCTTCAATCGACACCCACGACTGCCAGAGGTCATGAACGCCTGTCCCATGGGAGATGATTTTGAAGTTACTGACCCAGAAGATGACATCGACACCAGAGTCAATAAAATGAAACTTCTCAATGAAACGGTTTGTTTTTGAATAATAAAGGTTAATGAAGTGGTGAATTTCTCAGAATTAGACCTAGGCAGAGGCTGATCTATGTATTTTCTTTGCTATGATGCTGCTTTATTTGTAACTAATGTCACTGTTACACTGTATATTTAGAGATGTGGAGAATCTTTTTTTTTTGTAGGTTCTTCGCAACATAGAGCACGCACAGGGAGTGCAACAAAATGCATTTCAAAATCGCAAGCGAAAGTTTGTGCGAGTATGTTCAGTTCAGGCTGGTGATGATGTTCTGCTCTCGGGGGACCCCAAGAAACGACGGACAGGAGACACGTTTACGAGTCAG
This sequence comes from Rutilus rutilus, assembly GCA_021464565.1. Lineage (NCBI taxonomy): Eukaryota > Metazoa > Chordata > Actinopteri > Cypriniformes > Leuciscidae > Rutilus > Rutilus rutilus. Next base: position 40,499,025 of record JAJAQA010000012.1, on the reverse strand, counting down.
CACAAAGGACCATTTACTGTGGCCAGCATCTCTTCCAAAGGGGTGGCTACTATTGCGAAAGGGTCAACTTGCCAGAGGGTCAATGTGTCAAGACTGAGGACATACTACAGATCGAAAAGTAATAGTGTTCGATCAACTTTGTACAAAACAGCTCACAATTACATGCTAGATTCAGAAATATTGGATTTCTTTTTTTTAAATCCACATAATTTCTTTTGTTACTAATTGTCACGTATTTGTGGATCATCAGATGGACCAACTGAGAGGATGATTCTCCAGGACCACTGTTACTCAATATTTGAGTGGCAGATAGAGCATCCATATGCTTGTTCAGGAGCAGAGTGGGAGAAGGACTTGGGCCCTATTCAAGATGAACTGGTAAGCATTCTGTCTATTTAGTAAAACTTTGCATATTTAAATAGCCATTACTTAATCATGTCAAATGCTCTTTGTTTTTAGTTAAAGTATGTGTTAGACAAAAAACGTCCGTCAGGAGAACTGATCATAAAGCAAGGCAAATTTTGCCTCACCCGAGAAGACTTCTGGAGCTTGGGTTTAAGCCAGTGCATGGAATCTAATGTGCGTATGTTCAATGTCTTAGTTTACAGCTCAAAAAACGAAATTCCCAGATAATGCATAATGTTCCACAAGGCAGCTTTCACTGGGATGTAATCTTTTTTCAATTAATTTCAGATCGGAAATGCTTGCCTCAAGATTGTGGAAGAAGCTGCACAAAGACATGTACTTCATACTATTATATCTATTTAAAACTTATTTATTTTAATGTATGCGTGTTCAGTAACTTATAATGTTCTTTCCATAAGGGAAAAGATGTTCACATTGTGGACCTCTATGTGGTTCCCACCTGGAAAGACCAAAATGTGGACCCAGTGCATTGTTTGCCTGCAAGTGTTTTTTTTTTGCTATCATATACTCATCAACCAAGAAATAACTCTTTTGGGAACAGGCACAGAAGTTTATGATTATTGAATAATATTTTGTTCCAATACTATTAGGAAAACGTGAGGTCCAAGGATCTCATACTATTTCCAGCTTGGAGCAGCCAGCCGGATGAAGCGGATCACTATCTGCTCTGTGTTGAGTTTCTTTTCTATAGTCTTTCTAGCTGTAACATTTTAAATTCAACAGGTAGGGTTAAGTGAGTTCTATTTTCATGGATATTAACAAACTACCCATTGCAGGTTATGTTGGTAGCTAAAAGGGAGATACTTTTCCTTGATTCTCTTCGTCCTGATGGTTTTGGAGATGACACTTACAGAACCATATTTAGGTTGAGAGAGACAAAAGATAATTTACTAGCCTTGTTCCAGGCATGTTATTTGGTTACAATTCCCAAAGGGAGCCTCGTTCTCAGGCTTCGTTCACATAAAAGCCTCGTTCTCAGGCTTCAAGTTCATTTAAAAGCCTCGTAATCAGCATACATAACTGATAATTTAATTACATATTATGTATTTTGTGTTTTCTTTGGAATGCCAGGCACATTGCAAGCTCCATTGACCCAGGAACCTGGACTGAAAAAACAGGAAGAGACCTTGGGGTATGTTTTAAAGGGATACTCCACTTTTTTCGGAAATAAGCTCATTTTACAACTCCCCCAGAGTTAAACAGATGAGTTTTACCGTTTTAGAATCCATTCAGCCGAACTCCGGGTCTGACGGTACCACTTTTAGCATAGCTTAGCACAGATCATTGATTCTGATGAGTCCAGTAGCATTTCTTTCAAAATGACCAAAGAGTTTCAATATTTTTCCTATTTAAAACTTGACTCTTCTGTAGTTAAACCGTGTACTAAGATCGACGGAAAATGAAAAGTTGCGATTTTCTAAGCCTATATGACTAGGAACTACTCTCATTCCGGCGTAATAATCAAGGAACTGTGCGGCTGTACCATGAGTGCAGCAGGCGTAATGATATGACGCAGCGCCTGAAAATAGTCCCCAGCTCGGTAACTTCTTCCAACGTGACCGGGACTGAGTTTGTCTAACCTATTAGACCTATTTTCAGGCGCTGCGTCATATCATTACGCCTGCTGCACTCATGGTACAGACACACAGTTCCTTGATTATTACGCCGGAATGAGAGTAGTTCCTAGTCATATAGGCTTAGAAAATCGCAACTTTTCATTTTCCGTCGATCTTAGTACTCGGTTTAACTACAGAAGAGTCAAGTTTTAAATAGGAAAAATATTGAAACTCTTTGGTCATTTTGAAAGAAATGCTACTGGACTCATCAGAATCAATGATCTGTGCTAAGCTATGCTAAAAGTGGTACCGTCAGACCCGGAGTTCGGCTGAATGGATTCTAAAACGGTAAAACTCAACTGTTTAACTCTGGGGGAGATGTAAAATGAGCTTATTTCCGAAAAAAGTGGAGTATCCCTTTAAAGGATGGAATTGTGTAAAGCTAATTTAAGTATGCATGTATAAATGTTTAAACAAGCTAGCAGTTGTTTTTAAAATGACTTTGGATGGACTTTCCCTTTTACAGGTTTCTCTTCAACAGTGTTCAGAGAATTCCTGTGCTGTTTACATGCTGATGGTAAGAATAATTCATTTGTCAGAGTTGTTAGATAATAAAATCTTAAGTCTTACAGTGTTATTTGTATTTCACAGTATGCTCTCAGTACCTGTACTTCCTGTCCATTAATATTCACAGAGGTAAGCTGGATTTTCACACAAGTATCCCATCAAACTCATATGTATCAAACATTTATTTTTTATTTTTGTGTGTGTTTTTAGGAGGAGGTGCCATTGATTCGCCAGTGGTGGTGCATTCAGCTGATGGAGAGGTTTTGCCTAGAAGGGTATGACATTCTACAGATAAAATTTCAGTATCTTGGCTGTATTTAGCCACTGTTAGAAAAGTGACAATAAAAAGATTTTATACAAATAGAGTTCCTACATTTACATATTTTCTAAAGGCATGGACAAAGATTTGCATTTTGGACAGAGGAAGCATCCCAACTCCTTCAGGGAAACCTTGAGCCTGTCTTTAGGGTGTCAAAATCCACCACCACCAAACTGTCGCTCAGCAAAAGAGTTGAAGTTGAAGAGGACACTGATAAGGTAAATTATTTTATTGGTCATATATCAAGCAGTTGCATGCATGCTAGATAAATAGATTAATTATTTTGTGCCATTATATATATTTACAGCCAATCATTGTAAGAGACCTTCTTACAGCGCGGGACTGGGTACGCAGTCATGGAGACTTATTCTGTGGGAAGGTGACAGAGCCTTCTTTTCTGCAGATGAGCGGAAGTCAACAAAAAAATGCCCTCAGGAAGGTCCTGGAGGAATTTCCTGATGCAAAGGATGACTTTTTGTTTTTATTCCAGTGTCTAGATGACATGGAAACATTTTTATCATCCTGTGCTGATGAACAAGGCCTGAAGGTCAATGCCATGTTTGTTTGTTCATGAGTGTGCAAGAGCATGTGTGAGAGCGTGTAAGAGCGTGTGAGTGTGTGAGAGTGTAAGAGCATGTGGGAGTGAGAGCGTGTAAGAGCGTGGGAGTGAGAGCGTGTGAGAGTGTAAGAGCGTGTGAGAGTGTAAGAGCGTGTGAGAGTGTAAGAGCATGGGAGTGAGAGTGTAAGAGCGTGTGAGAGTGTAAGAGCATGTGGGAGTGAGAGCGTGTAAGAGCGTGGGAGTGAGAGCGTGTGAGCGTGTAAGAGCGTGTGAGAGTGTAAGAGCATGTGGGAGTGAGAGCGTGTAAGAGCGTGGGAGTGAGCGTGTAAGAGCGTGTGAGAGTGTAAGAGCATGTGGGAGTGAGAGCGTGTAAGAGCGTGGGAGTGAGAGTGTAAGAGCGTGTGAGAGTGTAAGAGCATGTGGGAGTGAGAGCGTGTAAGAGCGTGGGAGTGAGAGTGTAAGAGCGTGTGAGAGTGTAAGAGCATGTGGGAGTGAGAGCGTGTAAGAGCGTGGGAGTGAGAGCGTGTGAGCGTGTAAGAGCGTGTGAGAGTGTAAGAGCATGTGGGAGTGAGAGCGTGTAAGAGCGTGGGAGTGAGAGTGTAAGAGCGTGTGAGAGTGTAAGAGCATGTGGGAGTGAGAGCGTGTAAGAGCGTGGGAGTGAGAGCGTGTGAGCGTGTAAGAGCATGTGGGAGTGAGAGCGTGGGAGTGAGAGTGTAAGAGCCTGTGAGAGTGTAAGAGCATGTGGGAGTGAGAGCGTGTAAGAGCGTGGGAGTGAGAGCGTGTGAGCGTGTAAGAGCGTGTGAGAGTGTAAGAGCATGTGGGAGTGAGAGCGTGTAAGAGCGTGGGAGTGAGAGTGTAAGAGTGTGTGAGAGTGTAAGAGCATGTGGGAGTGAGAGTGTAAGAGCGTGTGAGAGTGTAAGAGCATGTGGGAGTGAGAGCGTGTAAGAGCGTGGGAGTGAGAGCGTGTGAGAGTGTAAGAGCATGTGGGAGTGAGAGCGTGTGAGAGTGTAAGAGCATGTGGGAGTGAGAGCGTGGGAGTGAGAGTGTAAGAGCGTGTGAGAGTGTAAGAGCATGTGGGAGTGAGAGCGTGTAAGAGCGTGGGAGTGAGAGCGTGTGAGAGTGTAAGAGCGTGTGAGAGTGTAAGAGCATGTGGGAGTGAGAGCGTGTAAGAGCGTGGGAGTGAGAGTGTAAGAGTGTGTGAGAGTGTAAGAGCATGTGGGAGTGAGAGCGTGTAAGAGCGTGGGAGTGAGAGCGTGTGAGAGTGTAAGAGCGTGTGAGAGTGTAAGAGCATGTGGGAGTGAGAGCGTGTAAGAGCGTGGGAGTGAGAGTGTAAGAGTGAGAGTGTAAGAGCATGTGGGAGTGAGAGCGTGTAAGAGCGTGGGAGTGAGAGCGTGTGAGAGTGTAAGAGCGTGTGAGAGTGTAAGAGCATGTGGGAGTGAGAGTGTAAGAGCGTGTGAGAGTGTAAGAGCATGTGGGAGTGAGAGCGTGTAAGAGCGTGGGAGTGAGAGCGTGTGAGAGTGTAAGAGCGTGTGAGAGTGTAAGAGCATGTGGGAGTGAGAGCGTGTAAGAGCGTGGGAGTGAGAGTGTAAGAGCGTGTGAGAGTGTAAGAGCATGTGGGAGTGAGAGCGTGTGAGAGCGTGGGAGTGAGAGCGTGTGAGAGTGTAAGAGCGTGTGAGAGTGTAAGAGCATGTGGGAGTGAGAGTGTAAGAGCGTGTGAGAGTGTAAGAGCATGTGGGAGTGAGAGTGTAAGAGCGTGTGAGAGTGTAAGAGCATGTGGGAGTGAGAGCGTGTAAGAGCATGTGGGAGTGAGAGTGTAAGAGCGTGTGAGAGTGTAAGAGCATGTGGGAGTGAGAGCGTGTAAGAGCATGTGGGAGTGAGAGCGTGTAAGAGCATGTGGGAGTGAGAGCGTGTAAGAGCATGTGGGAGTGAGAGCGTGTAAGAGCATGTGGGAGTGAGAGCGTGTAAGAGCATGTGGGAGTGAGAGCGTGTAAGAGCGTGGGAGTGAGAGCGTGTGAGAGTGTAAGAGCGTGTGAGAGTGTAAGAGCATGTGGGAGTGAGAGCGTGTAAGAGCGTGGGAGTGAGAGCGTGTGAGAGCGTGGGAGTGAGAGCGTGTGAGAGTGTAAGAGCGTGTGAGAGTGTAAGAGCATGTGGGAGTGAGAGTGTAAGAGCGTGTGAGAGTGTAAGAGCATGTGGGAGTGAGAGTGTAAGAGCGTGTGAGAGTGTAAGAGCATGTGGGAGTGAGAGTGTAAGAGCGTGTGAGAGTGTAAGAGCATGTGGGAGTGAGAGCGTGTAAGAGCATGTGGGAGTGAGAGCGTGTGAGAGCGTGGGAGTGAGAGCGTGTAAGAGCATGTGGGAGTGAGAGCGTGTGAGAGCGTGGGAGTGAGAGCGTGTAAGAGCATGTGGGAGTGAGAGCGTGTAAGAGCATGTGGGAGTGAGAGCGTGTGAGAGCGTGGGAGTGAGAGCGTGTAAGAGCATGTGGGAGTGAGAGCGTGTAAGAGCATGTGGGAGTGAGAGCGTGTGAGAGCGTGGGAGTGAGAGCGTGTAAGAGCATGTGGGAGTGAGAGCGTGTGAGAGCGTGGGAGTGAGAGCGTGTGAGAGTGTAAGAGCGTGTGAGAGTGTAAGAGCATGTGGGAGTGAGAGTGTAAGAGCGTGTGAGAGTGTAAGAGCATGTGGGAGTGAGAGCGTGTAAGCGAGGGAGGAGGGAGGAGGGAGGAGGGAGGGAGGAGGGAGGGAGGGAGGAGGGAGGGAGGGAGGGAGGGAGGGAGGAGGGAGGGAGGAGGGAGGAGGGAGGGAGGGAGAGAGGGAGGGAGAGAGGGAGGGAGGAGGGAGGAGGGAGGAGGGAGGGAGGGAGAGAGGGAGGGAGAGAGGGAGGGAGGAGGGAGGAGGGAGAGGGAGGGAGGGAGAGGGAGGGAGGAGGGAGAGGGAGGGAGGAGGGAGAGAGAGAGGGAGAGAGAGAGGGAGGAGGGAGAGAGGGAGGAGGGAGGAGGGAGGAGGGAGGAGGGAGAGAGGGAGGAGGAGGAGGAGGGAGAGAGGGAGGAGGGAGGAGGGAGAGAGGGAGGAGGAGGGAGAGAGGAGAGATGGAGGAGGGAGAGAGGAGAGATGGAGGGGGGGAGGAGAGATGGAGGGGGGGGAGGGGGGAGGAGGGATGAGGGAGGGAGGGAGGGAGGGAGGGAGGAGGGAGGGAGGGAGGAGGGAGGGAGGGAGGAGGGATGGAGGAGGGAGGAGGGAGAGAGGGAGAGAGGGAGGGAGGGAGGAGGGAGGGAGGGAGGAGGGAGAGAGGGAGAGAGGGAGGAGGGAGAGAGGGAGGAGGGAGGGATGGAGGAGGAAGGAAGAAGGGAGGGATGGATGGATATAGATGGAGGGGTAGATGGATGGAGGGAGAGATAGATAGATGGAGGGAGAGATAGATGGATGGATGGATGGATAGATGGATAGATAGATAGATAGATAGATAGAGGGAGGGAGGGAGGAGAGAGGGAGGGATGGAGGAGGAAGGAAGAAGGGAGGGATGGATGGATATAGATGGAGGGGTAGATGGATGGAGGGATAGATGGAGAGGTAGATAGATGGAGGGGGTAGATGGATGGATGGATAGATAGATAGATAGATAGATAGATGGAGGGAGAGATAGATAGATGGAGGGAGAGATAGATAGATAGATGGAGGGATAGATAGATGGAGGGAGAGATAGATGGATGGAGGGATGGATGATAGATGGATGGAGGTAGGTATGGATGAATTAATTTATTAATAAATAAATAAATAATTTTATCCTGTGTGTTTCTGTGTTTTCTTGAGTGCAGACATTTGTTAAAGTATGCTGAAATAAGTAGAACAAACCTTTACCAAATGAAATATTACATGTAGTAATATTGTAAATATTACAATATATTACAATATTACTTCTGCAGAGGAGGCTGATCGCACACTACAACCGTCATAATGCCCACACTTAATGCACATCTGTATTTCCCATACACAAACTATTTAATTCTCCATTTAATTAATTGAATCAATTTAATGTAACCTTGATATATATATATATATATATATATATATATATATATATATATATATAATCACTAGTAAATAACTATTTACGATACGGATCGTTTTTGTTTTGTTTTTTTGATGTAAAATGTACAACAATAACTGGCTTATACAGAATTGACAAAAATATGAGTGTTAACAGGAAACGGAGCACGTAGAATAACACACAATTTTAGGGAGAAGAAAACTAAATAAAGTTAAAATAAAATAAATAAACAAACAATAAATAACATGACAAAGGATAAATAAAAGAAATAAAAGTCAATTGGGGGCTTCAGTTACGATACGGATCGTGTAGTGTCGAACAACAACATACTGCCGTAAATGGTTTCGACATCAGACAGGAAGGAGACGCGTTCTCGCACATGCGCAGTACAGATCGAGTCAAGTACACCTGGCTGCAGCCTGCAGATCGGGGCGGGGCTGCACGCCCATAACGCTTCTCATTGGTTAGGGGCAAAGTGATGACGTCGATCGAGGCGGGGCCGCACCTGGTTCTCATTGGTTAGTGGCACAGTAATGACGTCGACGCCACGGTAAACAGGAAATGCGGTTGAAAACTCATGCCATATCGCGCTGACAGCGCAGGAGTTGTATTTGCGTTAAGTGGTGACATCACGCGTCTTAAAAACGCTTGCGCAAATTTGACATAATACTTTAATAAAATGATAAAGTATTAAAACAATTCTAAAGTAATAAGGAAAGCAGCAAAAAGTAGTTGAGCATATATCCATAGTTTTAACTGTCTGATCTAAGGTAAACATAAGGAATTACAGAGTTTTTTTTTTCACATTCTGTTGCACTTCACTGTGTAAATTACAAAATTACTGTGCATTAGGTTATTATAAAACATTTATGTCAATAAAGTAGTTTTAAGTTAAACTAACTAAATATAGTACATTGTCAATCTCTGTCTGTATCCCATATTATGCATGCCAACTCAAAAAAAAAAAAACTCAAACCAGTGATAACTTTTATTTCAAAACAAAAATAATTGTGTAAAAGAGATATGCACACATACAGATAATCACATACATCAACCGTACACACACACGTACGTACACTCACACACACTCACGTACACTCACACACACTCACACACAATCTACTCAGCCTGAAAAAAAAAAACAGTCAACCGAGCAATAGCCCTCAGCCTCCTTCTCAGAATAAAGTCCCCGCAGGACTCCCGTTCGGCCATCACCCACAGACCCAGGTGGGCAGTGCTTGTATACTTCAGTGCAGTGCAAGCACAGGGTCAGCGAGTAGGGCACCCGGAACTCTTGCCTATATTTTCTGGAAAATGCACTCCAGTTCACAACACCTAATTTAGATAAAATACAGAACAAACAATATGGAATCATTTTAAAGAGAGGCATTAACATAGTACAGAGTCATACAAGAAATGTATTTGTTATATATTTTAAACATATTATAGGAAAATGTTAGACAAGATATGCTTGAGTGTTATTGGCTTTGTCTGTAAAATACCTAAGAGACTTACTTGGTTTATGAACAACAAACTTGTTAAAAAAGTTTTTCAACACAAACTTTAATTTGGCTTGAGAAAGCCTATCGTAAAAGTTTGAAATAGTTTTAAAGCTTGAAGGTTTTCATAACCTTATATTTATATATATATATATATATATATATATATATATATATATATATATATATATATATATATTTATAAATATTAATAACAATAATATCAAAATACATTTAATCAATGTATTCATAGAAAAAAATATCCTACAATATTTCTTTGTATATTACTATTAACTCTTAAATCCTATATTGCTTCTCCTGGTTTAGTTTTGCCACTGTATTTCTTTTTAAGGGCCTCTGTTTTAACCTATATGGTTTTAACACTATATCCTAATCCCACCAAAACCACAGACACCACGCAAACGCGCGGGCGCACACACACCACGCACACATACACACACACACACAGACCTACGCTGTCCTAGTTATTTGTGTGATATGATGAGTAAAGTTAGCACTACACGATCTCATTTTTACACCAATTAACATCACACTAAACGCCACTTCAGAATTAAAAATTGTAAAATAAAATAGTAGCTTGCCTGTAATGTACTCACCATGCAGCGATGAACATCGGAAATGAAAACATGTTAGAATCACGTCATGACTTTACGCCACTAACCAATGAGAAGAGATGTTGGCGGGAAGAGACGTGCAGCCCCGCCCCAGGTGCGGCCCCGCCTCGATCGACGTCATCACTTGCCACTAACCAATGAGAAGCACTGTGGGCGGGGCTGCACGTGCAGCCCTGCCCCAGGTGCACCCCCGCCCAAATCTGCAGGCTGCAGCCAGGTGCTTCTCGATCGAGTAGCGACACGCACAGGGGGGAAGGAATTCGACCGGAAGTTGAAGTCGGCCGCGTGCCGCCATCTTGTAGCAGAACTTCACCTGCAGTTAGCATCCCATTGACTCCCATTCATTTTGGCGTCACTTTGACAGCGAATAACTTTACATCTGAGGCGTTTAAAGACTCCATTTGTCCATTATTTATTTCTAAAGAAACACGACAATGTATAAAATGCTCCATTACCTTGTAGCTTATGTTATGGCCCCGTAGAAGCAGTTTTTGTAAAAGTAGGCTAACGATTGCGTCATAACCACGCGACTCTCTGTCGCACAGTAGAGAGATTACCGTATGGACAGGAGGAGAAGCTCGCGGGAAATCGGGGGGACGTGGAGGCAAAATGACAATATAATTAATCAGAATACCTAGCAAAAGTTGCTCCTGCTCCAAGCTGATGGACACCTCCTACTCACACTCTCCGTCTCTGCAAGATTCGGAAGGGAATGATTCCGATTTCTCTTGGCACAGCTACTAGAAGACAGACGGGATGCTCACGTGGTCCGTGTAACGCTTTGCACGGTTTGAGTCTGCGCGTCAGGAAAGGAAGTGCTAAGAAATCGCTAAAAATGGGCTTCACTTGTCTCAATTGAGTTCCAATGGGGTCGCTGTGTCCATTTCTTTTACTGTCTATGGACACGCAGCACCCATCAGTACCAAACAGAAGCAAACCGGAAGTCAGGAGAGCTGGTTTCCGGTTTGGTCACTTCAACTTGACGCTCTAAAGCCTGTTGCTACGCAACAGCATTAATTAAACAAAACAAAGAACTTTACCGCGAAAAATCCAGTTCGACCACAGACGAGAATATAGGTAAGTTAAATTAGCTGGCTAAAATTTTTTTTTGTGTGTGTGTGTGTGTGTGTACTTGTTTTCATGACAACTGAGGACATTTTAATGATAACACACCTGCAAATGAGGACACTCTGGAAAATACGTGATTTATGAGGACATTTTGGGGGTCCTCATTTTTCAAATGGCTTTAAAAACATACTAAGCAGTGTTTTTTTAAAAATGTAAAAATGCAGAATGTTTCCTGTGATGGGTAGGTTTAGGGATAAGGGCAGTGTAAGGGGATAGAATATACAGTTTGTACAGTATAAACAGGGCTCGAGACTAACGGCGTCCTATCGTCCTGGGGACGACAGAAAATGTGTTTAGGACGAACAGAAATATTCTACAGGACGAAAGACATTTTACTGTAACCCCTTTTGCCTCGATCTGGAGGATATCGCGGAGGCATTGCTCCAAAAATGGTCACTGACACGCACGGGCATACCTCTTCCCGTCAAGGCAATCTGTGCACGATCGCTTCCGCGTTAGCCCGCCCAGTTACATCCGGTGCTGCGTCGGAAGCCGTTTTTGCATTAGGTGGAGATAATGGCAAATTACACTCGCTGTTTACAAGAACTTCCAGCGGTTAACGAGAATGATGTTAACAATATTGTGAGGCAGTTAACTGTCACACATAAGAGTAAGAAAGAGAAGTTCTTTAAATTATAAATTTCGAGCTACATCGACAACTTTGAGGGTGAGTATTCTCTCATATCGCGCGAAATCCGACTAGCGAATCAGTTTCTAAAATCGTTGTCTCCGTTTCTGAGAAAATGAATTTAATTAAAGTTTTGCCGCTATACACTTCGCTATAGAGGGTTTTCACCTACGTCACGATTTGGTCAGTTACCCGGAAGCGCGGCCATATTGGAGGTACTCGGATGTAAACAACGGCATGGATTGCACTGTTTATGTACTACTGAACACATTGTTACACTAATTTCTGATGTCTAAACCACGGGAACAACACATGGAAGCTGCGAAATCATATAGAGAAGGACTTAAAGCAGGAAAGAGCTCAACATTTTGACAAACTTAAGGTAATATGTGGTAAAGATCTGAACGAGCTAGCTTCTCCAACTAGTCCTTACTTCTATTTCGACATTGGCTACGTTCAGATTGTCAGTCCAAAAAAAAAAGCACATGAAATCCGTTTCAAGCTATCCATATGTGGTTTAATATCCTATTCAAATCACATATCAGGAAATCCACCAGTCCGAACGCTCTTTCGCGTGGTTTATGTGACTTTCTCACGCCACGTAAAATATAAACATCAGACGTTGTTATAGGGAACATGCTGAAAGTCGCTGCCGAAACAAGGCTGTGTTGTTGCAAAGTGCAGGACGAGCAGAAAATTATTATTTTTGAAAAGTATTTTGAAACCGGCGCGGAAAAAGAGTTGTGCATGCAGTAACCTACCAGCCTCCTACAGTTCTGCAGCTCGAGACGCAGTAGTCCAGCGCAGCGGCTACACATCTCCATATTGTAAAATTTAAATAAGAAAACATTTATATTGCAAATGCAAACCCCTCCATCAACGCAACATCATTGCCGTGTTGTCAAAGAGCTGCGTGGACACACAAATCGGACCTGAACAGTTGCAATACAGTGTGGACATCATTTTAGATCATATTCCAATCGGATACAAAGATAATCGGATTGACAGTGTGTATGTACCCATAGTTAACTATTTTACGTCAAAATTTTAGCCATAGTTAACGCTTCATTTACACATGTGGCTGATGCTGTGCCTCTCTCAACCACAAACGCCATCTTTCATCAGTTTTTTGCACTCTTCTCTTTAACTTTCGGCAGTCTATAGAACTAGAAATGTTTTTTCTCGGTGCGACCGATGAGTACAGACCAAAACTTGACCATTTTTCAGAAGCAATAATCAGCCAAATTTGCGAGTCCGTTCAGTTCAATAGCACTGTTTACGTTCAGTGCCTCCAAAATGGCCGACTTCCGGATTGATGACGCGTCGTGAAAACCCTCTATAGAACCAAGGGGGCAGGGATTTGTATTATTTTGAAGCACCCCCGGACGCCGCCATTGGCTAACGGAACCCCACCTGCAGTTAGCATCCCATTGACTCCCATTCATTTTTGCGTCACTTTGACAGCGAATAACTTCACATCTGAGGCGTTTAAAGACTCCATTTGTCCATTATTTATTTCTAAAGAAACACGAAAATGTATAAAAGGCTCCATTACCTTGTAGCTTACGTTATGGCCCTGTAGAAGCAGTTTTTGTAAAAGTAGGCTAACGATTGCGTCACAGCCACGCGACTCTCTGTCGCACAGTAGGAAATTACCGTATGGACAGGAAGAGAAGCTCGCGGGCAATCGGGAGGACGTCGAGGCAAAATGACAAAGTAATTAATCAGAACACCTACAAAAAGTTTCTCCTGCTCCAAGATCATGGACAGCTCCTACTCACGCTCTCCGTCTCTGCGAGTTTCGGAAGGTAATGATTCAGATTGATCTTGGCACAGCCACTAGAAGACAGACGGTTTGCTCACGTCACATCTACGTCGTCGAGCTCAGTTTGAGTCTGCGCAGTACGCTGGACCCCCAGGAAGTAAAAGTTTCTAATGGGCTTCACTTTGTCACCGTTGAATCCAATGGGGTCGCTGTGTCCATTTCTTTTACTGTCTATGTATAGAACGCGCTATGCGGAAGTAAAGACGCTGGCTGAGATCATACCGGAAATACGTCAGCAGCGTTCGTGCATAGAGTTCGTGCAATTGCAGAGCTCTTTAATTCAATTACAGAGCTCTGCAATTATACATATCTTTAATTCATATTTTTACTAGTAACAATTCAATTGTAGAGCTCCGTAATTAAAAATGAATGGAAGTCAATGGAGACATATGACTAGTAATAATTAATTTGTAGAGCTCTCTAATTGTAATTGTTACTAGTAAGAATGCAATTACGACGAGTAACGCTGGGTACAATTTAAGCTAAAACGGCTTGCCATACACATGGCTTATTTTCACAGACAAAAACGAGACGATAACTAAATAAAAACTAGTTTTGAATGACAAAAACCATGACGAAAATCTATTGACATTTTCGTCAACGAATAAAAACTAGACAAAAATGTTAGATAGTGACGATTTGGGAAGCGATCCAGTCAGAACTGATGTCCTGCGTTTGTGGTAGATGCGCACATTTGTACTGTATAACGTGCTGATCTACCCAGCGGCACACGAGTTGACATGCGCTGCATGTCTTATAAAACGTTAAAAAATGTAAACGTCTGGGAGAATGAGTAGAGCAGACAGATATAGATCTGAATAAGAGTGACGACGCAAAAAAAGAGCTCTATTCGGTACGGTTTTCTGTGCGCACACACCCGACCCGAAGCGTGCAGCCATGCACATAGACACCTATACAGCGCACGAGTACTGAATTGAGCTCTCTTTCGTGTCTGAATGGACAAATACACACAACATTATGTCGAAATGTCCGTTTTGGAGAGTATTCACGTAAACTATGTTGGTTATGTCTTAAACAGTTTTGAGTGTATCGGATATGCATCAGTGCAATTGGATCCGCATGTCATTGGACATGATCCGATGTCTTAAAGTGACAGTGGGTAATAAACCTAATGCGGTCTGTGTCTGTGTCTATACACTATGACTAGCCGCGGCGGCCGTTCTTAATGTTCTTCTTCATGTTCCACAGACGATCAAGGAACGTTTCCCATGAACATGTCACCGATCCGAAATAGAGTTCAGCAGAAGCAGGTTCACCGCAAGAAAAAAGCTGTCGTCACAGCCAACGTTGCAGGAACAAAATTTGAGATCGGTAGGAAAACTAATTTCTGTGGATGAATTCTTCTAATGAAGTCAGTTGTTTGTTCCCATTGAAAAAGGAAAATGTTAATGCATATCAAAGGAATCTAATTTGATTTATTTGCAGTTCATACTGTCATTGAGGAGATGAACTTTCAGAAAGCCAAAAAAAAGGATAAGATGGCCAATCTCATTTGGAGTGACTCTCCAGTGCAAATGAAAAAAATCGCTGGGCTCTTGAACTACCAGGTACTATGATTTTCCTTTCAGTTCAAAGAATGAAAACAAACAAACAAACAAGCTGTTAACGTTTCCTCTTATTTTCCCTTGATTAAGAGATGTGACCTTTACCATGGCTTATATTTATTTGCCCATCATCTAGGGGTGTAACGATTCGTTTTAACAATGATTCGATTCGTATCGCGATTCGTGGTTGTCGATACGATTCAAGGACGATATTGGTTCATTTAGAACGATACGATCCGAAACGATTCAGTGACTTGAAATCGATTCAGTGACTTTTTAGCCAAAAATTCTTGAAAGGGAATCAATCAGGTATCAATTAATTATGCGCGTGCAATTAAAGAGTGCACGCTACGAGCGCAGTATAACGATGACAGGACATGAGATTTCGTTTTTCTGAGGTGAGAGACTTTATTTCGTTACAAGTTATGAAAATAATGATAGAATAATGACACGGACATATAGCCTGACAACATCATCTGACCGCAGATACTGAATCTGGACAACACGTTTTTTTCTAATTTAAAACGTAACGACGTTGCATGCTTGTAGTTTATTTTGTGCTTTATATATAGGCTAGTGAAACGATATAAGCCTGCAGCGCGCGCCGCCGCATTTGCGCGTGCAGTTGAAGAGTGCGCGCTACTGCAGTATAGCGGCTGAGAGGACAGGAAAGTCTTTCTGAGGTGAGAGACTTTGCGCTGCTTGTTGTCTTCGCGCTGCTGCTGGCGCGTCACGCATGGCGATCACGTCTAACGTTTAACGCCTTTATCATTAAAAGTGCTAAGAAAAAAACATCCTTATAAAGTCAGACGTGCTTAAATCCAATGCGTTATTTCATAGTATCGATACAATCGATTCATTACCTTTTAAAACGATGTGAGATCGATATATGTCTAGATCGATATAACTTGCCAAGCACAGATCGATGTAGTTGGATCATTAAGAATATGAATCGATACATCGATGTAGTTGATGAATCGTTACACCCCTACCATCATCCTTCACAGGCATTTGCAGTTTAATCAACAGAAGTCATCTAATGTACTACATATAACCTTTATGGTTAAAGTACTAAACAGTAATAAAGCATCAATTGAGGTCAGCAAATTTGTCAGGAACAGATTTGAACCAAAGTCCGTTTTAGGGCAAGTCAGTTCATTCAGCAGCCATTGAATTGTGGCTGCGTTCGAAAGATTAGCAATCGTTCAACTTGTTCCCTTGCTGCAGGCATACCCTAAACTGATTTCAGACAGGCTTCTGAGGCGGCATAAAGGTCTAATGATCTACAACAAAATAGAGAGACCAACGAATATTTACTTAAGACAATATCAATTTCTTGCTTGAGATAAAATCAGGTGCCATTTATTTTTTAGCTCAACTCAAGGGATCAAACACACAGGGGTGGTTTTCCAAAAGCCAACTCTGGTCGCAAGTTCTGTCGTTAGCAATAGAAGATTGACACCTTCAAACACCTTCACTTCAACTAATGCTCACAAATCTGCATTTCTATAACAGTAAAAGCTCTTTTCATGTAGTCGCGATGTTATTCTGTCATGTTTATCAAAATAAAACTGAAAAAACGTAGACCCCACTTCATTGGTATTTAAATAATATATACAGTATATATAGTATAATGGTATTATACAGTATTATAGTATAACTTTATTCTTGTACGAACAGACGCTGTATTTAGCAGTACATAAAGTATTAAATGGAAACGTATCTGAAACGTCTGTGTATTTGACAAATGTTGCATTTATTTCACTCCAGCTGTGGTAAAGTATGCAAACACAGTGGCCCTCATTTATCATTCTTGCGTAGAAACGGGCGTATATGTTGGCGTAAGATTATGCTTACACTCTTCTCACCGCCTGATTTATGGTGGTGTTAGGAATTGTTTTTCTGCGCATTCCCGCACTCAAAACGTGCGTACATGTACACCACCTCCTGAGCTGGCGTAGGATTTGAGCGTGCCGTACGCCAACGTCCATATTGATAAATCTCAAAGTCACCGTGGTTTTGGGTGTACGCTGGAAATTTGGTGTACGCACTTTTGATAAATGAGGGCCAGTGTGAGCTGTCACTATGGGATGCAGAAAGTGTCCGTCGTCATGCCTCCGTTTCCCCCTCTGCACACGGCAACTGTCGCCGATCAGTTACATACAGCCGCAGCCGATGTCTAACACACCTAATGTCACGCAGGCAAACCAGAACAAAGAATAATGAAAACTAAATCAAAACAGAGCACACACGTTACACCTGTCCAAATGCTATGAGTTGTCCACTTGTTCTCATTATAAATTTTTGTCCAATCAAAAAAACATTGCAGCCTGGCAGAAAGTTATAGGATTGGGTCTCTGTTTATGTGGTCAGTACTTCTTCTAGCATCAGATTCAAAGCTGTCAGAGGTCAAAGCAGTTTGACGTTAACATTTTGAGAAGCTAAAAGCACAATACTCTAATATGTGTTTTTAGCCATATCACACAAACAATAATTGGTATTCTGTTTTAAATGACACTGATATATTTGTACTAATCCATTTCAGAAGTGAAACATTTTAACAATCAGTCATTCTCTCACATTTTTATTTAGTTTCTCACTGAACTTACATTGCATTCTGGAATTGTCTTCTGTGTAAAGAATATATGCTTTCCGTCTTAAATGTTTGCAAAAATAAGGTATCTTTCTGGGAATGTTTTATGTTTTCTTGACTTTCATATTGAAACAAATGACTTTTACACCCAATTCATATGGCACAAACGGTCTGTCTGAAACAATAGTGTATTGTGTTAGTGTGAAAAAATCAATTCTGCTTGTCGGTCTAATATTATATATACACAATATAAATAATTGGCTTTGATGCTTTGATCCATGAAACACTTTTCATACAGTTGTGTTCTGTGTTATTTTCTTTTTTGGGAAAAGCATGTTGTGCTTTCATACTTACTAAAAGGTTTGTTCTTTAGTTATAGGCTGCGTCTCATTTCTCTGTCTTACCCCTTACTCTTACCCCTTCCCCTCGGTTTTGCGCGTTCATGTGAGGGGAAGTGGTGTCCCAATTCTCATTTTGATTAAGGGCTAGGGCCAAGGCGTAGGGCTACATAGCCCTTGAAACGAAGTCTGCGGAGGACCACACTTGAAAGAGAGGGGTAGGAATTTCTCAGAAGTGAGTCGCACAAATGTATGTATTTTCAGCAGTTTAATGACACTCGTGTTTTATGATACCTTTAATAAAACGTTCAAGCGGTTTTAATTGTAATGTTTTTGTTTTGAATCACTAGTTAACCGCTAGCTAGCAGCTATGCGCTATTTGCCGTTTGCTAATGTTTTGCTTATGGTGTCGCCGGCGCCGCCGTTAAATACAATGAAACAATGTCTTTGACTGATGGCACACAAGCGTGCAAAGATAAAGAGAGACCAGGCAATCGATATCACAACCCGAGACGACGGCATCTTCGCTTGTTTATGTCAACGCGTATCGCCTCTGTTGACGTAGCAGCCAGCTAGCGGAAAGGGAAGATGACGCAAACGGTAATCGAGTGGTGTCTCATTTCTTAGAGAAACGTTCTTCCCCCTACCCCCCTTCACTCGGTATCGAAGGGCAAGGGGAAGACGCAGACAAAGGGGTAGGGGAAGGGGAAGGGGTAAGACAGAGAAATGAGATTGGCCCATAGTCTTATATTATAGTTTCAGTTCAAGACTTGGGCTCTAATGTTGTGTTTTTCCTCTAAGAGGTGAATAACCGAGTGTCCTCTAACAGTGTGATTATTTTCCGCAGAGAATAAACCATTTCCCTGGAATGAAAGAGATCTGTCGGAAAGACTGCTTGGCAAGGAACATGGCCAAGTGAGTTGAAAACATGATACCATATCAGATACATGACTGATTACATCTGCCTTCCAGCCAAGGAACATTGACTTTACTCTTCGTTTTTATTCATTTTAATACCCTCTTCTTTTCCTTAGAATGATTAAAAGTCATCCTCAGGAGTTTAATTTCATCCCCAAAACCTGGATCCTCCCAGCCGAGCGCAGACAGTTCCAGAACTATGTAAAGAAGTTGAAAAAAAAACACATGCAGAAAACATTTATTGTTAAGCCTGCAAATGGAGCCATGGGCCGTGGGTAAGTTACAACAGACTGGAAGTTTTACATCCTGTGGAGTATATTTATTTTTTTAAATATATAGATTATTTGTCATTTTCCCTACAAAAGTGGCAAACATTTTACAGTAACATTTTGTTCAACTTAGCATTCTCCGAGAACCTTAATATGCAGTAGAACAGTTTGTGGGATGTAGTAATTGTGATGAGGTTCAGTACTTTTGTAATGAGGGAAGGAAGAAGACAAGGGGTCGGCGATGACTGGGACTCTCGTTTTATTCACTCAAGTTGAAAACATAAACAAAAAGGTGCGCACGTAGCGCGTTCACCGTGCAACAACACAGCACAAACTCAGTCCGTAATTCAGAATACAAATCGTCCGCTTCTCTCTCCGTCCACAGCAGCACACGAGGTCCCAGTCACTCTCTCTCTCTCTCACTCTCTCCCGATCGTGCTTATATCCGGTCTCTCCACGCCAATTACTGAAATCAGACACAGGTGTTCATCATCTGCACTTGACCCACTTACTCACCGCTCGCTTCCTTCCTCTCTCTCCCGCTACAGACTCCGCAGAACCACGCCCCCCTCGCCACAGTAATATTTCATTTTTAATTATAAATTAAATTTTTATTTATTAAACAAAACACCTTTCAACGATAAGCAGCTATGGATGTGGCATTTCTTATTGAAAACAGAATGCATTTGAAGTGTAATAAATCCTAGAAATCCCTCAAGAGCCACTTATTACGCTAGAGACTCAATCGCAGTAAATCATTCTTAATTGTTTTAATTGAGAGAATGGAGCGTCTTAATGTTATGCAGGTCTTTTTGCGGCCCATGTTCCTGTTTGGTCATTTTCTGCAATGCTATATTAAACAAACAACCGTAAATGAGTCAAATGTATCATGAGTCACTAGAGAATCTTTCGTAACATCACGACTCATGAGAACGTTCAGCTGTGTTTTAATAGTGCTGAACCTCTACATTGAATTGCACCAAGAACAAGCTAAAAGACAAATTCTTTTGCAATATTTATCAGCTGATATAGCTAACAAATGAACTGTGGTGATCAATCCCTCCTTCAACAGCTTGTGGTCCTTGGAAAGTTGACGTCTCAGGTAATTGTTGAGGCCATGGAAACCGGACGAAGAGAAACATGTATCCAATTAAGAGAATGCAGACCAATGGTCGTATATTTTACCGTCAAAATGGTTTTTCTAAGGCCCCTTTGTTTGTTAAACATCCAAACCTCACTTTTTTCATGTGTTTGGTACTGGTGAACACATTGTTGTCTGTATTCTAGAACAGCCAAGAGCTGGAGATCTGTTCAACATCTAAATCAAAGGAAATAAATGATGGCAGGGCTTAAAACAGACCAAGACTTCTGGTCTTATTAACCTGGGCCTAGTCAGGGTCCAGGGATCAGCGATAGAGACAACGCCTTATTAAACTTGCTTGTGTAGTGGCAAACAATTTTACATCACTGAATAAGAGACAAACAGGTATCAATTGTCTTTAACAATTATTTATTCCTTTGCAAGGAAAGGTCAGCAGTCATACAGTCATTACAAAGTGCCTGCAGAGTGTGACAAAGAGTGGGGGGTATCCTTCATTCTTTATAGTTGTTCCTCCCCCAAGGTTGTTTTCCCGAGGCTACATCAAGATACATATTAGCCATAACTAGCATATTGTTTAGATTTGTCTATTATACTTAATCATATTACACCCTTGAATGGAGACTCTCTGTCTCGGTCATACATTCAGTCACATTAACTTTTGTCCGGTCATATACAAGGACATAGACTACATTCATCTGATTATCATCATATTTCTAAGATTCTATGAATATAATAAAATGCAAACATATAGAACATATTACATTTCTTCCACACTTGTTACTCTGATACGGCTCAGAGGTTTGGATTCTTAACCAACAATAAAATATGCACCACATTTTAGGAATGTGCTCTGATAGAATCTTATCCATTTTCTCCCAGAATTTTTCTGATTCAAGACTACAAAAAGATCCCGGTCCGGGGCTGCTTCGTTGTGCAGGAATACTTGGACAATCCTTTACTCTTGGAGGGCTACAAGTTTGACCTGAGAGCATACGCTCTTGTTACTTCCTGTGATCCACCGTTGTTCTTCCTCTACAACAACGGCCTGGTTCGACTGTCTACAGAGAAGTACCACACGCCAAACGAGTCGAACCTGGTAAGTTGGCTTATGACATCATTAAAGCGATGTGAACATTTTAATTCTATGTAGTAAATGAACTAATAAAAAGTCATCAAATCTTACTTCATTAATGGTCAAAACCCTCTACTCCATATACTACTCACAATCAGGCCAATCCTGATAGATAAAAGCAATTCTTCATAGCTAAGCTAAGTGTACAGTATGCTGCAAATGCCGTTTCATATTGACTTTAACACTCTTATACATAAAGGTAACAGATTCATTAGAGTAAACACCATATTTAATGTGATGACAATGAGATTTCTGCTATTCTTGCAGTCATTTTTAAACAAGTTCACACATTGTAAAGTATGTGCAAATGACATATTGAAAATCTTCCTAAAACTATTCTAATGTGAATGGTTGAAATGTAACCATCTGTAAAACCTTTATTTTTTTTGTAAACTGTCATATTGTAGGATCTTCATTAAAACATTTAAATGGTTTTATTGACATAGATGTACTTCTTTCAGCTGCCAAAACACTGACATTATGCTTTTTTCACAAACATTTTTTTTTTGTTTTCTTTTATTTTTTAATACCCTCAGGATCAGCAATACATGCACTTGACCAACTACTCAGTAAACAAAGACAATGAGAACTTTGAGCGAGACGAAACGGTGGACAAAGGCAGCAAGCGGTCTATTGAGTGGTTCACAGAGTTCCTTCGAACCAACGGTTACGACGTGGACAAATTCTGGGGCGATGTATCAGTGAGTTGTTTTTATTTTATTGCTTCTCTTTGTTATCTTTTAAATGTAGGGCTGCATGATACAATGGAGAAATGTGATGTATAATATAGCTTGTTTGTTAATAGAGTGGTGGTGCAGGAATGACGTCAGAACCCGGATGTCTAATTCGCCGCCGGTTATTTCGACATTTTCTTATTGGGTTTTATAATGGGGTTTTTCAATTAATAAGTAAAATAAAGCCTGTGGTAAATATATATATGTTTTGTTCTACAACATACACTGTACACACTCTCACCCCAAGCTGTCTAATCTATTTGCGTGTTAAAAACGTACATTTTCAGAAATGAACATAACTACTTCAAAATTTGTGTTTTCACTATGGGTGTGTGTGTCATTTACGTTGTTGAATAAAACATCAAATCATCATCAGCTTATGTTTATCAAAGGCTTTATTTGACATATAAATCGAAAAAAAAAGAAAACCCCATTATAAAACCCCATAGGAAAATCTTGAAGGAACCAGCTGCGATTTAGTCTTCCAGGTTCTGACGTCATACCTGCACCACTCTACAGTATATGACACGGTGAAAGATTATTCAATTGAATTGATTTTTAAGTACAGTACGTTTAACCATTACTAGAAATGGGCTATACCATTTGTTATTTTTAATCTGATACTTTCAAGGCCAGTATCGATACCAATACCTCTAAACTAAACTCTTAAATTATTTTAAGAATAAAATGGGAATTTATACCCAGTTAACATTATATTTGAAAGTATGAGGGTTTTAACATCCAATTGGCCTAAACTGTGAATTTTTAGGGCCTGTGCACCGATGGTGTGAGGACCCTATTGGAATTGCTCCGTTTATTAGATTATGCTTTTTTACACTGTCAGAAATAAAATGTTCTCGAATTGTACTTTTAGCTTCTCACTGGGACAGTTACCTCAAAGGTCTCTAAAAGGATGCATATTAGTAGCATGGTTGTTAGTAGGGACAGCGCACACACTGGGGAAACAGGCTGGTCGGGGGTGAGACTAAATCAGACACGATGACCAGTGACGGAGACTAGGCAGCGGCTGAGAGAACCGGAGGCTTGACACTTGGTCAAGTCAAGTCAAGTCATCTTCATTTATATAGTGCTTTTAACAATGTAGATTGCTTCAAAGCAGCTTTACAGAGATAAGCGTATAATTTAAGGTAACAGAGATTGTTTTGGCTTTATAGCAGAGTTAAGTTATTTCCATCTAAAGTTAGTTTTGATTGATTTGCTTCCGTCGCAACGATCATTTGTTATTAAATTAGGGGCCGCTAAGACGACACCATTCCCTCTACACAGACTTTAAACGCGAACCTGTGAGAAACGCTGATGGCGTTCACATGCGCATTTAGAATGGGTTCTATAGTTATGTGCATTTGAAAATACGCAGGTTTGGAATTCCCTACAAGCCAAGCCTAAACAAAGTACTTGTCTTTCCTTATAAATTTTGATAAAGAATTTTATTTTATTTTGTTGCTTTGGGGTAGGAACGCGAAACGTATTTTCCCGACAACGCCTTATCTGTATAGTGGTAGAGGGATCCTCCATAGGGAGAGACTAGTTGGCACTTCAGCACTGCGTTGTCATCGGTCCAGGCGAAGGTCCTTCATCAGATCTGGATACGGCCTGGATCCGGCAGGCTGCAGGAAAACCTCGGGATAAACACAGACACTAAAATTAGCGTAGATGCCATTCTTCTCATGATGTAACGAGTACATCAGGAGTTATGGGAAGTGTTCCCGGTTCCGGCTGACCTAATCTATGCAGCCTAACATTAAATTATAGAAGTCTATAATGTATTATGTGAATGCTAGGTCAAAGAGATGTGTCTTTAATCTGGCTTTGAACTGACAGAGTGTGTCTGCTTCCCGGACAATGTTAGGAAGACTGTTCCAGAGTTTTGGTGCTAAATAGGAAAAGGATCTACCGCCAGCAGTCGATTTTGATATTCTAGGTATTAGTAACTGGCCGGAATTTTGAGATCGCAATAGACGTGACGGACTATAATGCGTTAAGAGCTCGCTCAAGTACTGCGGAGCTAAACCATTCAGTGCTTTGTAAGTAATCAGCAATATTTTAAATTTTATGTGATGTTTAATAGGGAGCCAATGCAGTTTTGACAGAACCGGGCTATTATGGTCATACTTCCTGGTTCTGGTAAGAACTCGAGCTGCTGCGTTTTGGACCAGCTGTAGTTTGTTTATTAAGCATGCAGGGCAACCACCCAGTAGAGCATTACAATAATCTAGCCTTGAGGTCATAAACGCATGAACTAATTGTTCCGCATTTGTCAATGAGAGCATATGGCGTAATTTAGATATATTTTTAAGATGGAAAAACGCAGTTTTACAGATACTAGACACGTGACTTTCAAATGAAATATTGGTATCAAAGAGCACACCCAGGTTCCTAACCGACGACGAAGACTTAACAGAGCAGCCATCAAGTGTTAGACAGTATTCTAGGTTATTACGTGAGGAAGTTTTTTGTCCAATAATTAGAAACTCTGTTTTTTCAGAATTTAGAAGTAGGAAATTACAAGTCATCCAGTTTTTTATATCCGCTATGCATTCCGTTAATTTTGTGAATTGATAAGTTTCGTTAGGTTTTGAAGAAATATAGAGCTGAGTATCGTCAGCTTAACAGTGAAAGCTAATTCCATGTTTCCTAATGATATCTCCTAATGGTAGCATGTACAGAATGAACAGCAGCGGTCCTAGTACTGAGCCTTGTGGTACGCCATACTGAACTTGTGATTGATAAGACATCTCTTCATTTACTGCTACAAACTGATAACGGTCAGATAAGTATGATTTAAACCATGCTAGTGCATTTCCCGTAATGCCAACATAATGTTCTAATCTATTTAAAAGAACGTTGTGGTCAATGGTGTCAAATGCAGCACTAAGATCGAGTAACACTAATAGAGAGACACAACCACGATCGGATGATAAGAGCAAATCATTTGTGACTCTAACGAGAGCAGTCTCAGTACTATGGTACGGTCTAAATCCTGACTGAAAATCCTCGCAGATATCATTTCTTTCTAGAAAGGAACATAGTTGTGAAGATACTGCCTTTTCTAATATCTTTGACAGAAAAGGTAGATTCGAGATCGGCCTGTAATTGACTAATTCTGTAGGATCAAGTTGCGTTTTTTTAACAAGCGGTTTAATCATAGCCAGCTTAAAGTTTTTTGGTACGTATCCTAGAGACAAAGATGAATTAATGATATTAAGAAGAGGATCTATGACCTCTGGAACCATCTCTTTCAGTAGCTTAGTCGGTATCGGGTCTAACATACATGTTGTAGATTTAGATGATTTAACGAGTTTAGTAAATTCTTCCTCTCCTGTAGCAACGAATGAATCAAATTTTTCCTCAGGGAGACTACAATGCACTGCCTGATGCAATACTGTAGTAGACGGTTGCATAGTTATAATTTTGTCCCTGATATTATCAATCTTATAAGTGAAGAAATTCATAAAATCATTACTGCTGTGCTGCTTGGAAACTTCGGTGCTTGAAGCTTTCGGTGCTCGGTGATGAGAATTGATGTACAGTAGCACCAGGACTAACTGCCAGGCCGGGAGAATCAGCGACCATGGAGGAAGCAGGGCAGGAATCAACATGAGACACACATGCTGTTCTCTGTGGAGGATGCATGCTGGGATCTAACCTGCTTCTCCGGAACTTCACGTTTGGGGTCACCGCGGGATGCTCAGCAAACGTCCCGACGGTTATCTGCCCCTCATACTTCAACACAAGCTCTGTTTAATCATGCAGACCTCTGATAAGCGAGTAGAGGAGCTGATACAGGCCGTCTGTTCCTGTCTTCCTACGATCTGCCCCTCCCTGTCTTCCCGTAGCGTGCTGTCAGTCTTTGACCTATCATGTCTCTTCAGGGAGCTGGGATGTTAATGAGTCCCTCATACGGGCTGTTTGCACATGCAATGAGATTTCACAAGCATGTCCTCACTGAAAGATGTCACAATGTAGTGCAGTTCAATTCACAAACGTCCACCTTTGAATGTACTCTTTGGAGTTGTTTAAGTTTGTTGTGTGTCGTCTTTTATAAAGAAAGCATGTTTTGTGCATGTGTTCGCAGGAGCTGGTGGCGAAGACCCTGATAGTGGCTGAGCCACACGTCCTCCAGGCCTACCGTGCACGCCGTCCCAGACAGCCACCACAGAGCCCCAGCGTCTGCTTCGAGGTGCTGGGTTTTGACATCATCCTCGACCGCGACCTCAAGCCCTGGCTGCTAGAGGTCTGTTCTCACCTTCTCTCCTCAATCAGTACACTTTTTGATCCCAATTATGCTGATATACAGTACACACTCCACGTTTGAGTGCCCTCACCTGCTAGAAGCCAACATGATGGAGAAAAAAACACCATAAGACTTTTTTTTTTTTTTTTACCTCTTGACCATGTAAAGGCTTTTTTAAATTTGATTCTTATTTTATTCTTATTATTACTTTATTATTACTACATTTATAGGGTTATCTAACAGTGCTGTAATTTTTCACATCGTGTCTTTAGTAAATCCTGATAGTAGTTTAACACCAACAAAAATGAGCATTTAACAGTATTTTACTGTAAAATTACACAAAATGTCTATTTGAGTTTTTCCTTGTCACATTTTTACAGTTTATACATTTTATTAAATTAAAATTAAAATTTTACAATTTTTACAGTGATAGTTTTACGTTAGTGGGTTGCTAAGCTCACAAAAATACTCTTGCAAATGTTTGGTTAAATACAAAATTAAAAAAAATTCAATTAATGAATTTCTTGAGCTTTTGTACAATGACCATTCACAAATCAGACTGACCTGGTTCTTGAGTCCAGTAATCTGGTCTTAGCAGTTAAGAAGTCATTGGAAGGGACGTAACTTTGAAAGGTTTTGATCCACTTTAAATGTTGACTGCTGTAGTACATGAGGCACTCTATATTCTCAACATCAGTGCCAGTTGCGGACTAAGAGAGAACTTGTTTTTAATGAGAGCTGATGCCTCTGATTTCACTAATGGGTAATAGTGACCGTTTCTACTGTGGCTTCTCAGTCCCCTTTAAAAGTTTGTGATTGCTTCAGGTTTTGATTTTGAAATTGAAGAAAACAATATGAAAGAATATAACATCTCTCTCTCTCTCTCTCTCTCTCTCTCTCTTTCCCCTCTACAGATCAATCGTGCTCCGAGTTTTGGGACAGATGAAAAGATTGATTACGATGTGAAGAAGGGGGCTTTATTCGATGCCCTGAAACTGCTCAACATCAGGTATGAAGCATTGCTCTCTCCAGAGTCCCATTAGAAAGAGAAGCGAATGAGTTAATCAGGAAACTCACTCTCAATTGTCGGCTGTCCACAGTCTTTTTTGTTTTCAAAAATATTGATTCCTTGATCTCAACTAAAAAGTTGTCTGAAACTCTTTGATGGGTCCTCATGCATTTGTTATAGCTACTGTTTGATTTAAGATACAGTAAGAATGAAAAATTATTTTGGAGTTTTAGCTTATTGTGAGCACATTGGCCCTCATTTATCATTCTTGCGTAGAAACGGGCGTATATATTGGCGTAAGATTATGCTTACACTCCTCTCATCGCCTGATTTATGAAGCTGTGCGTACCTCTGAAATCCAGGTGTACGCAATACCTCCCCTTGATAAATGCCGCGGCTGAAAACGAGCGTCATTAGAATAACACGCCCCTATATATTCAGGTCTCCGCCCCCCCCCACGCCCTCGTTTTACGCCATGGACACACGGAAGACGGCAAAGAAGAGAAACTTCTTTGAGAAAGAGAAAGCGAAACCAGGGAAGTGGAAAGAAACAAAATTGATTTCTAGATTTTTATTATTAATGACGCTTATTGATATTTAGAAGAAGAATGTCGTTATTATTATTATTTGTATTATTATTATTATTATTTAAAAGAAGAAGAATGTCATTTTTATTATTTTGTCAGTCTGAATTATTTTTTTGGTCATTGAAAACCTTTCATTACTAAACCCAGTCCGTGCACATCTGCCGGGCCTAACCCTGGCCTAACCATCGTTTTAAAGAATATACAACGGCGAGCGCGTCGAGTATAAACGCCTCGTCCGTTTGGGGAGGTGCGCGCGCAGTCTGCGGAGACTCGCGCTGCGGAGCCAGGCGAAAGTATAAACAAGGCTTGAAACGTCAGGTAAAGCGCACAGGCTCGCAACTTAAGGAATACATATGCCTACAATTCAAATGCTTTGGTAAAGTCACACAAATTAAACATTGAAGTCCATGTTGCACAAAAATAAACACTGAAGTTTATAATTACTATGTTGGTGTTTTTTTACAGTGGGTCATAATATATCATATCTTTTAGTTTGTCAGTGCGTTTTGTGGTGTTAGGAATTGTTTTTCTGTGCATTCCCGCACTCAAAACGTGCGTACACCACCTCCTGAGCTGGCGTAGGATTTTAGCGTGCCGTACGCCAACGTCCATATTGATAAATCTCAAAGTCACCGTGGTTTTGGGTGTACGCCAGGTGTACGCTGGAAATTTGGTGTACGCACTTTTGATAAATGAGGGCCATTACGTGCAGCACCTGTGGTACCAGTGTGAAGGCCCCAAAAAGTATTTGGACACTTGAGCTATACTTAAAAATATCTGAAAGTCACTGCTTTGCATAACAAAATATTTAAACAAGTGGCATTTGCAAACAAATGGTGATAGGCCAACCTTTTTTCAGGGCTATCTATCTTTTTTCACAGAACTAACTGAGCCATTTTGCTGTGACCCTTATGCAACTGAAATCAAGATGATATTTAGTAGATGTGTGGAGTTCATGTAGATTTAAAGACAAACTCAACTCAAGATTGATAACCACAAAATGTCACAATATTTCTTGTCTTCATTTTGAACAAATATCTTTTGCCATCAGAATTTATATAATGTGAATTACCAGGTTTACTGAATTTAAATGGTTATGAAATAAGTTATACAAAGTGGAATGGATATAACAAGGTGAGCAAATTATTTTATCCCACTCATCTCAGACATATTTTTATAGTTATAATTTTAAAATAGGGTTAGGAGTGTGGAAGTCGTATCAATAAAACGAGAGGGTTCCCCTGTGGTTCAGGAGCCCACTGACCCTGAGTGGTCACTTTCAACAGCAAATTTGAAGGGCCAGTGAGCAATGAAATCTTGAAGTGCTGAATGCTGTCAAGTCGGAGTCTCGGAGTCTGTCAGGATTTCGGCTGGGAGTTTAGGCTACTTTGAGTGCTATTACTTGAGCATTTCCTGTTTTGTTTTTTATTGCTTTTACCCAGCGCGAGTGATAAACGACAGTATCTGGCCCAGCAGAAAGCGAAAGTCAAGCAACGGCTGTATAGACAGCGAACCACGCAGAAACCGACGGCCGGACCATCGGACTTGGAGAAACAACTTAAACAACTCGAGTGCAGGAGAGAGGAACTGGTATGACCGATTCTGCTGTTGCAGAGCAACATTTTATTAGATCATGTTTAAGTTAAGAAGCAAAATAATGTTTTGATGTCAAAGCCATGGCTCCAGACTTGAGTCTTTGTGCTTATGTGGAAAATGCAAGTTGAAATCTAGTCTGTGTTTTGTCTAAAAACCTCCAAAACTAAAAAAAGGTATTTAAAGGAATAGTGCACTTCAAAATGAAAATTCTGTTATTATTTACTCACCGTCAAGTTGTTTCAAACCTGTATGAATTTCTTTCTTCTGCTGAACACAAAAGAAGATATTTTGAAGAATGTCGTATGGACCCCATTGACTTCCATGGTATTTTCAAAGGGCAAAGCTAGATGCAAAAGAGGAGTGAGATTTGGGGATTGGGGGCTGAGCGAATATGCCTGTACCAGCATTTAACAGATCAGTGACTATTATAGAAGACACCCTGCTGCGCCAACTCAAATTGACCAGCTGACCTTTCCGCAATTATAGTTTTTGATGTATTAAAATGGTACAGTGGGAGTTAAATCTATATGAATTATGAATAAGCCCCTGTATTAACAAGTGTAGAGGAGAGACTGTTATATGCGTCTGCTAACTCTCAGACTTCATTAAGGTGCCTCGTAGTGCTGCACGATTAATCGTATCGCAATCGCGATGTCAAGCCTATGCGATTATATGACGCAAAATGCTGCGATTTTATATTAAATAAACAAATTAGCACTGTTAACACAATTAACGCAGCATCTGTTAATTTTTGGCATCCTTTGGCTATAGTGTTACATGATCCCGCTCTTATTCATGCAAATGCTTTTAAACCATTCATGTGCGATAAGACAAAAATGAACGCGCTGTCAGTGAATGTCCTCCTGACATACACACACACACACACACACACACACACACGACCCACAGATAGACGCACGCCAGTATCAAATTCTCTTTCGCGGTAGAACGAACAACACACATGTATGCCAAAATGAACGCGCTGCCTGTGAATGTCCTGACTGTGACACACAGAAAGACTTGCGCTAATATCGTGCGTGCGCACAAAACAGCATGCCGGAATACAGTTCTCTTTCGAACTTGAACGAACAATAACACACACAATTATGCCAAAATGTCTTTTTGTTGAGTATCTTCATAACATAAGAGTAGTCTTATGATGAACGTGAAGAGTTGTGACTCGTGAGAGAATGAGGCGTGTGAGATCCGCGTCTCTGTCAGCAGCGGCTGCTCTTAAAGGGACAGTACACAGTAGCCACTAATTATATCTGTCGCTAAAGTTAATCAAAGAACAAAGGGAACAGAGAAAAACACTCACTGCTCTTGATTAAAGAACTTTTTTCTTTAGGCAGATTATCACTAATCTGTGTGTGCATTTATTTTCCTTGAGAACCAAGCAAGTTGACTCATGAAACCATTTGTTTATTATATTGCATATCGCTATCGCAATCGCAATATTGACCTCTATTATCGCAATATGACATTTTCCCCAAATCGTGCAGCCCTAGTGCCTCGTAATATGGGAAACGAGTCATTCAGTGACATTGTTATTCGGTTTTGGGTGGCTAAATTACACTGCAGGATAGCACCAGCAGAAACAGGGCATTATGTCTTTGTCATTCTTCCTACTTCTCACCACTTACTCACTTGTGTTGTGCTTTCAGAAAAAAAAACTGGCCCAACACCGCAAGCGGGACGAGTACACAAAGTGCCACCTGGGGAACTACAGGTATGGAAGCCACTTTGACGATTGTTATCCTGTAAGAATGCCCGCTTACTCCTGTGGGGTCTCTTGTGGCTTGGTTTGTGATATGCGATGGTGTGAAACAATTTCTTGGGCTATCATGTGAGGACAAAGGTTGTTTCTAAGACTTAAACAATTCTGCCTTCGTAGGCAGAAGAATTAAATAGTAAGGCACCAAGGCATGTCTGAATCCAGTGTTAAGGGAACATTTTGTTTATGAACACCCCCCATACGTTGTGACGATGTCGTGATAAAATAAGCAATTAAATGTTTATTTATCCTAGATTATCAGTCATCTTTCATTTGTAAAATAATCCGAGTTCATTATCCATAAAAATCAAAACAATGTATATAGTATGTGAATCTGCGTCGTCATAAGATAGCGACGAAGATGGTGACGTTTTGGGGACAGCCCAGTTACCTTTATCTGTATGACGTGCGTCGCTCAAGAAGTTGAGGCGGCTGCCGGAAGCCAAGTCAGTGAGTGTACCTCGCGGAGTATGGCGGGTAGATCATGCCTTTTCTAAGTCTACCCTGAAGAAGGCGAAGGAGCAGTCTACCCTTCCGTCGCCGTCAGTCCGTGTCTATTTTTGAATGGGATTGATAGAGACGTCAGACGACAGACCGGCGGCGGCGTCACGGCGGCGTCACAATAGTAACGTATACCTTACGGCGACATGGCGACGGCGTACGTGAGAAATGTATAAAAAATCATAACGTCTGAACCAGGCACGTCGCCTAATAAGACGCCTGATACACACGTCGTCCCTCAGTACGTCGCCTAATAAGACGCCTGATACACACGTCGTCCCAATATAATGTTATTTTTCCCATGTTGATAACGAAAAGTGAATAGCATGAGTAAGATTGGATTTGCAATAGGCTATAGGCCTATCGGGAGACATGATTTTTGTTTTGTTTTGTAGGAAGCCGCTTGTAAGTCGCTTTGGATAAAAGCGTCTGCTAAATGACTAAATGTAAGCTTTTCTTTAAAGTGAATTTTTGTTTAATATTAAAGCCTATCTTAATTTTAAATTTGTCATCACCCAATTGCATGGATTTAATAAAAAAGAAGCGAATATTCCATAAACAGGCTCTAACTTGTTGGTCTTTCTACAGCAGTGTTTCAATAAATGGTCTATCTTTTCTAGACAGAAAAGTTAACAACAAAGTAATAAAAAATATTTTATTTGCAAAATCTATCCCTGCCTCCAGAGACAAAAGGTCCCCCTTGTATGAAAATATTAATTGGAATAGAGCATGGAGTAACCCACATACATTTTTAATTACAAACAAAGTAAAAGAAATATCATTTAAAATTATTTACCATTATTACCCCTGTAACAAGATTATCTCTAAATTTATACCGTAGACGAAAAATGCAGCTTTTGCTTTATGGAAACGGAAACGTTAGACCATTTATTCTATAATTGCTCACATAGCTCTTCTCTGTGGAATGATATAGCCAATGTTTCATTAATGGACAACTTGGCTCAAACATAGCCTACATTTATCTAATTTTGAGATCTTCTTTTAATTTTCTGACTCAAATTTCTCTGTACAATATATAGTCAACTTAATAATTTTGCTTGGAAAATTCTTTATTCATAAATCGAAGTTTATGAAAAACTACAGTGACGCATTGCTGCCACATACATCTACTTTTTTCCACTCAATTATGTCGTAATAACGAGATCATCATCTTATGTCGTTTTAACGACATATTTTTCTCGTAATAAATAAATAATAAACGTGTGTAGTCATGTAGGTTACAAAATATGCCTTTATCCACATAAAATTGATAGCCAATCATGTCTTTATCATACGTTCAAAAAGCTGAAGAAATAACAGCCCCCAACGGACATTCATGTTAAATGATCAAATTCTGTACACACCTTATTAATAGCAGATGAGCCCAGAATACGAACATTGTGTTTAATTGCATATTAGGCTAAGCGTTTTCCTCCCATAGAAAACCCTTATAATAAAGAAAAAGCTTAATGTGGCTTAATAGGCTACTTCAGTGATAAAGATCAAATGCTGTACACACCTTATTAATAAACCATACTATCCTACAGAAAAGCAGATGAGCCCAGAATATGAACGCAATGCATTTAATTATATGTTAAGCGTTTTCCGATAGAAACCCTTTATTATAAAGAAAATAAAGGTGGCTCTTAACGTGGCTTTCTATGGGAGGATGGCATTGCGGTGCACAGCAAATCCTTTAAATGGTATTCAATGCAAAACAAAAATGCAAAATAAAAGTAGCCAATAAAATAAACAAATTATTGTGGCATTAATTAGCCCACAAACAATATTTATTTTAAAGACTAAACGAATTTGTTTAAAGAAAAACACCAGCGTTGGGCGTTTATCTGTAGCCTATAGGCTAAGTGTTTCAGTCGTCCTTTTCAAACTGGCGCAATAAAATGCAACAGAATTTGATTTGTTAAACATGAAGAAGACTTATCAGTCTGGCATGGCCGCTCGCTCTAACGTCAACCTAGAAAAATGTTCGCTATTATTAAGCGCATATCCGAGTGTTTGTGCGGAGTGTGGAGCGCGCACTGCATGACGGCGCCGGTGCCATCACTCGCATTTTCCTATCAACAGTGGAAACAACTTAAATACTCCATCATTTCTGGTCATACAGAAAAGAATAATACATCAGTCGCAACTACTTTTATTTGTGTAAACTCTCAACAACAAGAAAACGTTGTGCTTTTGTAAAATAAAAGAAAACGAACAGGGCGCGCTTTCATGATCTCTGTGAATTGGAGCGCGTCTCAAAAATGAACCGAAAAACAGTGTATAGACAAGCCTCACAGACATGAGAAATATAACTATATATATATAAAGTTTATAAAAATTTTAAAAAAAATGTTATCCACCAACGAAAAAAAAATCCAATCGAAAGCAAATACGGTATACCATCTGATTATGTGATCCTGTCCGTATAAAAGGCGCATCTCTAGAGGCTAAATTACAGCGGAGATGTAGATAAGTTTGCAGGCAGCCTACACTGATTTAGAAAAGACTAGTTCATTAATAAACAATTAAAATGCTTCATTATTTTTTTCAGACACATTTATTATATCATTAGCCTACTTTTGCCGGTGCTTTGCGGCAAGTTTTATGCGCTTGAGCGCGGAATAGCCATATATACACCCAGGATTGAATATAAACGTGCGATTAGTCCTAATTGCTTAAATAAATCCTTTAGTCTATGGCAACTCTAATCAATAGCCTACATTTAATATTTGACATTATTTAATTAGTAATTAGTATCCAGCTCTTTACATTAAATTAGTTGAGTTAGCATAATTAGTTAATGAACAAATAAAATAATAAAATAAAGTTTAAATTATACTACCGGTAACCATATATTTCTATATAGCATTGCTTATTCCACCACACAACGGACTGTTTATAAGGTGACAATCCATGTGAAGATTGTATATGGCTGTATCTTGAAGATTTTTGTATTGTATCTTCTGTTATAAAGATGAAGATTGACATTTCGTTAATTAAACAAAATAAGAACACAAAGTTGTAAAAAATAAACAACTTAGGCTATGTTCTGTTAGATGTGTTTTGACTACTTTTTGTTTAATTATATCTCTAGGTAATGAAGATATAGCCTATTAACAAAAATAAATCTTAGGCTATATATAATATATTATATAAAAAAACTTATAGGCCTATATAAAATATATTTTTTAAAAGGGCCTCATTGATTCATTTTGCCTGATTGGGGGCTGCTACTATTTGCTTAAGCTTTTTGAACGTAGAAGTGTGATAAAGGCGCGATAGGCTGTCAATTTTATTTGGATAAAGGCATATTTTGTACATGACTACACATGTCCTTATAAAGGCAAAAAAAGATGTCGTTTTTAACGACATCTCGTTATTACGAGAAAAATATGTCGTTTTAACGACATAAGATCACGTTATTACGAGAAAAGATGACGTTAAAACGACACAAGATCTCGTTATTACAACATAATTGAGGGGAAAAAATAATATGTATGTGGTTGATGTAAAGTGTAACAATTATCGTCAGCCCTCTTGCGCCCTCTGTTGGCATTTGTACATAATATACATATGTTCATTGTTTATATATTTCTTCATGTATTTTAATAGTGTTGTTAAATAAAATAAAATAATTAATTACTTTTAATATCCTACTTTATTTGAACCAATTATATTGCCTCATTTGTAATATGTATTTAAGTCATACTAAAGGCTATTGTTCACTTCAGATCTATCTTTATGACCAAAAAATATATAAATAAAATAGTCGACACTGACAGCCCTATTTGAACATTTGAACATGAACCTACATTGTTTTGCATTTTGTGACTAAAAGACTATTTCCCTGTCTTATATTTTTTCATTGTTGATTTCTTGAAAATAATAGGCTATTAAAATACTTTCTTGTCACCTTCTCCTGTAAACAATATCGTGAATAGTTTCATATTGTGTATTCGCCCATTATGGTCAACTGTGTAAATTAAAATTATTACCACCTTCAAAAGTAAAAACTCAGAATGACACATTCCAGAATATTATGTTTATAGATTACAATTAATGAATTTATCTGTTCAACTTTAAAGTTGTTGTTAATAATTGTGCAAAAAGTTGTGACTTTGATGGTGTATAATTTGCATAGTCCTCATATCCAGTAGAAAGTGAGTGAATTATTTAAAAAAAAAATACTATGTTCGTAAACCATTCAGAGATGACATTAATGACATACACAACTTTGTATACAATACAAAATTTGTATCAATGATATTTTCAATGTCATCAGAATACAAGAAAAGAATGATTGATTAGAAAGATAACAAAGGAAAGATAAGAAAAGCTAGGGGGAAAAATAGATATTATTTTATTGTGATGCTATGTTGGAGTCACACGTTGGTGTCACGCGTCTGTGGTGCGGTGTGCTGTGGTGCGACGTTGGAGTCACGCGTTGGTGTCACGCGTCTGTGGTGCGGCGTACCCCTTCTGTCACGTAAAAGTACACGACTGTCGACTTCGGTAAGTTATCCGTGGCACTATCCACTCGTCATAGCGGAGCTCCGCTCGAAGACTCCCGCGATTTATTGTTTTATCCGTGGCAAAAGTGTGTATCGTCTGCGTTGTAATCGATCGCGCTCTGGATCATAAAAAGGAAAGCATTGTATCCTCGTCATTGTGTGACTAGCGGATGGTTGTTGAGACGCTGTAGGGCTAACAGTACGAGTGAGCAGTTCTAAAATCTGGGCGGAATTGACGGATTGGGAGCCTCCAGCCTGTATACTCACATCTGGGGAGTTCCAGTAAAACGTGGACCAGACTATTAAAGAAAAAAGGAGTCGTGAGTATACTTGGCCAGTTCTGGATGACTGTTTTGACCTGACTTGACTTTTGACTGTTGACTGTTTTTTTTTGATTGGGGAAAATTGACTATGTGAACTATTGAACTATATGAACTAAACTGTTGGAATTACTGCTGATCTTGTGACTTGAGCTAATTTTGTTTATTTTTTTGTAGCCTTTGTGGCGGGACAATTTGTGAACTAATTTTTGTTTTCTTCTTCCTGTTCAACCCAAAAAGTCATTTTTGAGACACTTAAAACTGTGTTGATATTTGATAATATACATATTTGAATGAATTCTAGTTGTCTGTCATATTGAATGTAGAAGTGGTCTATTTAAGAGTGTTTTTTATGGGTATTATTGCATTGCAATTCTTTTCTCAAATAAGTGAGGGGTTTTGTGAAAGACAAACCAGACTGCACAAGACCTTTGTACGTTTTCGTAAACTGAACTAAATTAATGACAGAAATCCTGTCTGGCACCCCAGCATTAAAGAAAGAAACCCAAACTAAAGAGTGTGTGAAAACGTCAGTGATTGGAACGAAAATAATATATATCTCTGTCTCTCTCTCTCTCTCTCTCTCTCTCTCTCTCTTTCTCTCTCTATATATATATATATATATATATATATATATATATATATATATAGACTCTGCCAGTCGGAGATCACAAAAATTAACATTAAAGAGGTGTGTGAACTTGCAAGTACGATGTCAGGCACTGTAATTTGCTCTCTTCCTGTTCATTGGAGTGATGAGATAGTTAGTAGATTGTAGTAGATAAGTCGACTCCGTGTTACAAATATGTTAGACCTATCACTTCTGCCACTAAAGATTGCTTTATTAATAATCTTCCTAATCAGTTTCATCATCTCAGCATCCCCGATAGCTTAGAAGAACTAGATATTGCAACAGAAATTTTTAACTCTCTCTTTTCCAGCACTTTAGACACAGTTGCTCCGTTGCGCTTAAAGAAGATTAAAGAAAATAGTCCAACGCCGTGGTACAACGAGCACACTCGGGCCCTTAAGAGAGCAGCCAGAAAAATGGAGCGTTGCTGGAAGAAAACAAGAGTTCGACTGCATACAGAGAGGCCTTAAAAGCTGCTAGATCTGCTTATTTTACAACCCTATTAGAAGAAAATAAACAAAACCCTAGGTATTTATTTGAAACAGTGGCTAAACTAACGAAAAATAAAGCTTCAACCCCAGACGTTTCCAAGCAGCACAGCAGTAATGACTTTATGAACTTCTTCACTTATAAGATTGATAATATCAGGGACAAAATTATAACTCTGCAACCCTCTACTACAGTATCGCATCAGGCAGAGCATTGTAGTGTCCTTGAAGAAAAATTTGATTCATTCGTTGCTATAGGAGAGGAAGAATTTACTAAAATCGTTAAATCATCTAAATCGACAACATGTATGTTAGACCCGATACCGACTAAGCTACTGAAAGAGATGCTTCCAGAGGTTAGATCATCTTCTTAACCCCCTGAGGTCGGCGGTATCGCCGGCGATACCAGCTCGCTTTTTTTTTATCAGTGTAAAAGAAACTCATAAATACTCTGTTGACTTTGATTTTCCATAGGAGTTTCATACATCAATCGATTCTGTTAAATGTGTATTATTTTTCTGTATACTCACAATAAAAACAAAGTGTTGTGCTTTTCGCCAAATTAAGAAAAATAATCACGGAGCGAGTTCTGCCTTCTCTCTGTCCGTGTAGTCCATTCTGAAACGCGTCCGAAAATGAATCATAACTCAGCGAATACTTCTCACACAGGCACGTGATATATGTCTTTATGAAGCTTGAAATCTCTTCTTTTAAATGAAGTAATTAATAAAAAAAACAAATGTTTTCAACTCATGTAATCCGTTTGAAAGCAAGGAGAGGTACCGTTTTTTCCTTCTGCCTAATTATCTCTATAATGAACTGAGGCCGCCCCGCCCCCGGCGCTATTGACATGGTAAATAGTTTAGGTAATCTATGCTTCGCACCCGCCCCCCCGATCAATGCCTTGAAAACACGAAGTTTCATCAGATCAGATTCACTGATAGTTCATCGCGTTTAGAGAGGATGGCGCGTTTCTCCGGTAAAGACGCCCTTCAGATGATCCTGGACAGCGAGGAATAACTCACCTTGGCTTTTCCTCAGAGGAAGATTGTAACTCACACGAACGGCAGCATGTTCAAGAGCGAATTGATCACGCCGAGTAAACACCGAGTTTTCATGTGAGTAAATACGTGAACTCAAGTGGTCTAGTGGTAGAACATTTGCCTAGCGTGTCAGAGGTTCTGAGTTCGAATCCGCACTCATATAGTTTTTTTTTTTTTTTTTTTTTTTTGTCAAATCAGATTATGTTTATCAGTGGTTGTATATCAGGCAGAGACATGTGTGTGTGTATTTTTTGTAATTTCACTGGAACGAAAAGAGAGTCTCCACAACGGATTGAAGCGCGCGTCCGAGTGAAGACTGCGCGAGCCTAAAACAAACACAGTATCCGCGTCTGACTCGCGGGAATCCACGGCGCAAACCTGTGAGGGGCTGTGTTTTCTCGAGCCCCATATCAGCTCGAGAAAACACAAGTTTATTCAGATCATTACTTGTTTACACCGTCTCGCAGCGCTGTGAGGAATAATAATAATAATGGAAAATGTCCTTCAAAAGGTAGATGTAAACAAACTATTAAAAGGTAAATATAATTTTTTTTTCTTTAAATAATTTTTATTGTGTTTTATTAGTAACAAATTTGGGGAGAGGATAAATATTCCAAAACTGAAAATACAGTATGAGAATTTACTGCACAATTACTAGACATGTTTACCTTGGATATTATACAATTTGCAAGCACAATTTGTGGAAAAAAAAATGTATATAAAAAATATAAATAAAATTTATTTTTGTGTATAAATATATACACATATATGTGTGTGTGTATGCACATACAGTGAGGGAAATAAGTATTTGAACACCCTGCTATTTTGCAAGTTCTCCCACTTAGAAATCATGGAGGGGTCTGAAATTGTCATCGTAGGTGCATGTCCACTGTGAGAGACATAATCTAAAAAAAAAATCCAGAAATCACAATGTATGATTTTTTTTACTATTTATTTGTATGATACAGCTGCAAATAAGTATTTGAACACCTGAGAAAATCAATGTTAATATTTGGTACAGTAGCCTTTGTTTGCAATTACAGAGGTCAAACGTTTCCTGTAGTTTTTCACCAGGTTTGCACACACTGCAGGAGGGATTTTGGCCCACTCCTCCACACAGATCTTCTCTAGATCAGTCAGGTTTCTGGGCTGTCGCTGAGAAACACGGAGTTTGAGCTCCCTCCAAAGATTCTCTATTGGGTTTAGGTATGGAGACTGGCTAGGCCACGCCAGAACCTTGATATGCTTCTTACAGAGCCACTCCTTGGTTATCCTGGCTGTGTGCTTCGGGTCATTGTCATGTTGGAAGACCCAGCCTCGACCCATCTTCAATGCTCTAACTGAGGGAAGGAGGGTTGTTCCCCAAAATCTCGCAATACATGGCCCCGGTCATCCTCTCCTTAATACAGTGCAGTCGCCCTGTCCCATGTGCAGAAAAACACCCCCAAAGCATGATGCTACCACCCCCATGCTTCACAGTAGGGATGGTGTTCTTTGGATGGTACTCATCATTCTTCTTCCTCCAAACACGTTTAGTGGAATTATGACCAAAAAGTTCTATTTTGGTCTTATCTGACCACATGACTTTCTCCCATGACTCCTCTGGATCGTCCAAATGGTCATTGGCAAACTTAAGACGGCCCTTGACATGTGCTGGTTTAAGCAGGGGAACCTTCCGTGCCATGCATGATTTCAAACCATGACGTCTTAGTGTATTACCAACAGTAACCTTGGAAACGGTGGTCCCAGCTCTTTTCAGGTCATTGACCAGCTCCTCCCGTGTAGTTCTGGGCTGATTTCTCACCTTTCTTAGGATCATTGAGACCCCACGAGGTGAGATCTTGCATGGAGCCCCAGTCCGAGGGAGATTGACAGTCATGTTTAGCTTCTTCCATTTTCTAATGATTGCTCCAACAGTGGACCTTTTTTCACCAAGCTGCTTGGCAATTTCCCCGTAGCCCTTTCCAGCCTTGTGGAGGTGTACAATTTTGTCTCTAGTGTCTTTGGACAGCTCTTTGGTCTTGGCCATGTTAGTAGTTGGATTCTTACTGATTGTATGGGGTGGACAGGTGTCTTTATGCAGCTAACAACCTCAAACAGGTGCATCTAATTAAGGATAATAAATGGAGTGGAGGTGGACATTTTAAAGGCAGACTAACAGGTCTTTGAGGGTCAGAATTCTAGCTGATAGACAGGTGTTCAAATACTTATTTGCAGCTGTATCATACAAATAAATAGTTAGAAAATCATATATTGTGATTTCTGGATTTTTTTTTTTAGATTATGTCTCTCACAGTGGACATGCACCTACCATGACAATTTCAGACCCCTCCATGATTTCCAAGTGGGAGAACTTGCAAAATAGCAGGGTGTTCAAATACTTATTTTCCTCACTGTATATATATATATTTGTATAAGCAACGAACGTATTAAACTGCAAATTAGCATTTATATTCCTTATAATAAAAATGAAAGACCTATGTTACAGACATATGAAAGACAACATTTCGTTGATTAGTTTTGGATAGATTATACATTTTTACTGTAAAATATCTGCCACCTCAAATAAGCTTTTATTTGCCAATTTTTTTGTCAAAAATAATCAAATAATCAATCAAATCCTTAACTTTGAAATATGTATGATAAAATGTATACTTTAGTTTGTACAAAGAAAGATTACACTTGAATTGTATATATACAGTATGAGAATTAACTGCACAATTACATGTTTTCCTTGACTATTATAGGCCAATTTGCAAGCACAATATGTGGAAAAATAAAAAAGAATTGAGATGCTTCCAACTGTTGCTCTTGCATTCTTGTGTCTCAGTGACTCACCTGAATGAATGGCTCATTAAGTATGCGGTCCTCAGGTGTGAACCACTAAATATGCATGATCGTCGACGCCCACTCGAATATTGCCTTTCCAAACAGAAAGTGCTTTGCAAAATTCAAATCAATGTATTGTGTTATGTGAAGGATTAGGCAGGGTGATTTTCACATAATTTTGAAGAAAAAACACTAGGCGATGACATCCATTAGACAAAAGTCTTATTGGCACATATTTAGTGTGTGTTTTGTGGTCTTATTTCAGAAACTTTAGTTTTTAGTTTTTTCAATAACCACGCATAAACATTATTCTCTCAAAAATGCAGACATGTACATTCTTGTTGCTCACATATTATGGTAGCCCTGTTTGTGCTAAATAGTGTGTAAATTTTTTTTGCCATTACTATGTTTATAAGCAACTGAAAAAAGCACAAATGTCAGGGCATGTCAGAACATCTCAAGGACCCCAAAAACACCTCAGACCCCAGAGGGTTAATATCATTAATTCATCTTTGTCACCAGAGATGGGAAGTAACGAAATACAAATACTTCGTTACTGTACTCAAGTAGATTTTTCAGATATATTTACTTTACTTAACTATTTATTTTTGTGGCGACTTTTTACTTTTACTCCTTACATTTTAACAGGAATATCGGTACTTTCTACTCCTTACATTTTACACAACTGGCTCGTTACTTTAGTTTCAAATCATTTCAGTGGAGTAACCGAGTTATTTTTCGCGTCATCAACCCTTCGCAGGGTGTTTGATTGACAGGCGATCTGACTAATCATAAGCCAATTTGTCCGACAAAGCAGTCAGGAGAGTTAGTATATTAACATTGGAGGATTTAAACTTGAAAAACGAAGTGTACTGACGTCTTTTCTCGTAAAATTTTGATTTTGAATTGCATTTTGCACATGCTTGTATAGTTAATGTAGCTAAATTGTTTTGAGTGTATTTATGTTTTCTTTTTGTATGTGTTTTATGTTATCTGAGCCTGCCTTGTCAAAGACAAATTTCTGTCACTTGTGACAGACAATAAAGTTTTTCTAATCTAATCTAATCTAATCTAAAAACAACATTCTTTCTGATGTTCATTCATGTTTATTTGATGCTATAAATTAACTAGAGGGAAGAGATAATCGGTTCACGAGCAGCTTTAACTGAGGCTCGATCTGTCACGACACATTAAAGAGCCACAAAACTGTATTTATTGTTTAAATTTCTTTAAAAAATGACCAAATTTTAAAGGTGAGTCTTTGTTTCATATAAAAAATAATCTGATCTGTCCTGTCTGTCAGCGCCTTGTTAGTGTCCTCTCTGCTCCGCGATGTGTTTTTCACTGCGTGAGAACATGGTGTGGCGTGAGAGAGGCGTCGCTTGTCGGACATAGCAACAGTAACTAAAGGGAACGGAAGGGAATGGTTTGGGGCCGTTCGCAAAGACCAGAGTTAATTTGATGGGAATATACGTTGCACTTGACCCATCACTACAAGACGACTCGACAGATTCGGCGACATTCATTCGCGGAAAAATCATTACCCTAGATTCCTTTAAATGTTAACCCTCTGAGGTCTGAGCTGTTTTCTGGGCCCTGGAGTTGTTCTGACATGCTCTGACATTTGTGGTTATTTCTGTTACTTGTGACATTTTCATGGCTAAAGTCTAATTACACTGTATTCAGCACAAACTCTGCTACAATAGTATATCAGCAGCATGTGTGTAAAAGTTTGTAGTTTTGAGAATGACATTTATGCGTGGTTTGTGAAAATACAAAAAAAAATTCTCACTAAAATAAGTCATGAAACCCATACTGATTATTTCTTCACAAGACTTTTGAAAATTGTATCACGTAGCTTAGAATATTTGCTCTAAAACTATGTGAACATCACCCTGACTGCTCATTCAGAGAAGACAATATATTGATTTAAAATTTTTACGACGTGTTTTGTGTGATAAAGCTTTATGCGGGAGGGGCGGATCATCTCATTAATATGTAAGGCTTTTTACACCTGAGAAAGACAAAGACACTCCCTAATGGCCCTATTAGGAGCTTATCAGTGCCCTATCATTCTGACCAACCTTGCACAAAGAATGAGGAGATTTAAAAAAGAATGGCTTTTAGATTGTTTGGATTTATTTACAACACAACATGATCCAAAGAAAGAGACCTTTGTGCCACTCCTAAAAACATTGTACATACCTTTCATTTCCAAGGTGTTTGATTTTCACTTTACCATGTTCATGTACAGAGACATGTACTGTGAATGTTGAAGTCAGCAGGACTCAGTGGCATCTGGGTCCTGAAAAAAAAAAAAAGTGAACATACTGATATCAAGACAAAGGCCTGCATGATTTTGGGAATACATTTTAGATTTTTCTGGTTAAAATTGCTTTTTAAAATTCACAGAATACACACACACACACACAAATGTTTCCAACAATATATTATATAATGAACACCAGGTTTGTTGTGCCTTGTAGGTATAGGCTATGCGCAGTGCTGCATAAAATAATAACAATATAGCAGCCTATATAAATCTTCCAAAAGATTTCAGTAACTAAGCTAGAGAAAAATATATTGATTATCATGTTACTTCAAATGTTTCCATTCGTTATGATGATATGAAATGAGATAATAGTAAAAACATGAAGCCGTTTGGAGCGTTTTGCTTTTCCAAAATATGATACATTCAAACGCGATCGCGCTCAAATATAAAACATTATGGTTACCATATACATATCTACGTTTGAGCAGATATCCACAAACACAGTAACAGTAAACACGGATCTAAATATTATAATATTCACCATATATCTAGCAACAGTTCAACTGCTATGTGAAATTTATGCAACAATAACAAACTAATATGTAAGAATTTCTTACCTTGTACATCTTTCTTGTCTTCAAATCGCGTTCTTCTTCTGGGGTAAAGCCAATGTAAGCTCACGACGCGTCTTTCAATCTCGACGAAAAGCAGAGACCGATGAAGTGTTTTGTTTTTGAGGTAATGAGCGCGTTCGCGTTCCATGTGGAGATTTGCATGTGAATATCTTTTGCGCGAGTAGGCGTGGTCAAATTAAAACTAATTAGGAAGCGTTTGAGAAGCTGGACATCTTGTTGGTTTTATACAAATTACTTAAACAGAGAATATTTGTTTTCAGTTTGAATCCGATCATTTAAAAGTACACACTTAAATGTTTATAAAGGTATATGGCTCATAAATGTGACAAGTATTCGCTGAGTTTTGTTTCAGTTTATAGACGTGCTCAAGAAAAAAAAGTTCACCGCGACGGAGAGGCAGAACGCACACCCTGTTTATTTTCTTTATTTTACAAAAGCACAATGTTTTGATTTGATTGTAAGTGGACACATACAAAAGAAGAAATATCA
This sequence comes from Rutilus rutilus, assembly GCA_021464565.1. NCBI lineage: Eukaryota > Metazoa > Chordata > Actinopteri > Cypriniformes > Leuciscidae > Rutilus > Rutilus rutilus. The sequence goes on along the minus strand of JAJAQA010000012.1, from coordinate 40,454,253 downwards.
CAGATTCTTTTTTTATATTTCTTTTTTCTGTATGACCATAAATGACGGAGTAATTTAAGTTTAAAGTGCTACAATGTGAAGAAAATCCAGCAAAACGCGCAGTGCGTTTGCCGACCTCAGAGGGTTAAGGGGAAGATTAAAAAAGAGAAACTGGGTCTGTGAATTCTCACAGAATCAAAATTGAATTCATATCTTGCTACTCTCTCAGAATCTCATTAACCTGGAGTCCCAGTCTCTGTCACAATAATCATATCAGGCAATGTGATGTTTTAGGCCTTAAAATGTAGGCAGTGACAGATAAAGAACCTTTTTTTCCATATCCAAGTTTCTCAGCTTGCACTCCAGTAACATTAGTGTGGTCTAGGTAGCTTTGCATAAAAAAATGGTTATCATTCGCAAGGCTACTTTTACTTTAAGTACATTTCCAAGCCTGTACTTTGTTACTTTCACTTGAGTAAAGAAGTTAAATCAGTACTTGTACTTTTACCAGAGTATTTTTTTAACACAAGTATCTGTACTTCTACTTGAGTACGGGAAGTGAGTACTTTTGCCATCTGTTTGTCACTAGGATACGTACCAAAAACTTTGAGCTGGCTATGATTAAACCATTTGTTAAATAACGCAACTTGATCCTACAGAATTAGTCAATTACAGGCTGATCTCGAATCTTCCTTTTCTGTCAAAGTTACTAGAAAAGGCGGTATCCTCACAACTATGTTCCTTTTTAGAAAGAAATTATATCTGCGAGGATTTCTAGTCAGGATTTAGACTATACCATAGTACTGAGAAAGCTCTCATTAGATCTTAGTTACTCAATCTTAGGCCCCGTCCACACTACTGCGTTTTCGTTTAGAAACGGAGAATTAAAACGAATACGATCTCCGTCCACACCAGCGTTTTAGCTGCGTATTAGAATTGATCTCCGTCCACATTAAAACGACTGAAAACGCGGATCACGTGACCATTCACCAACACTGGGTATGCGCGAGCCGGTGTAAACACAACTTCATTGATAAAATTATCCCACCATGCGCTGGTTCTTCCCGGGTTAACCCAAAACCGACGCTCCATGTACACGGTCGATACCGGGAATTGTCAAACGTAAACTATTTTATCGGGAATTGTCAGTTGCACACGGGAATTGTCACATTGTCACTATTTTACCGGGAATTGTCACAGATCGCTCGAATAATAGCTTGCCTCCGGCGCATGTAGGCAGTTAGCATTGTAAAATGCAGAATTTACTTGCACAACAGCTGCTAGAAAAGATATAGCCTACGCCATGACTGATGACCAGTGATGGGAATAACGGCGTTATAAATAAACGGCGTTACTAATGGCGTTATTTTTTTCAGTAACGAGTAATCAAACTAATTACTGCTTCCTCTATTACAACGCCGTTACCGTTACTGTCAATAAAAATGCGCCGTTACTATAGTTGAGCTCACTGAAGCGGTTTTCATCCGAGTACAGCCATAGGAGCTGCAAAGTTTTTTCTCTGGTGTGTGAGTGTTTATGAGGCGCCGGACTGGACAAAAGCGAGGCGAATGCCGCGAGCGCGCTCGACAGTGCGCGAGAGAGACCGAGTGTGTCCGAGAAAGCGTTTGACAGTGCGCGGCAGAGACCGAATGTGTCCGAGAACGCGCTCGACAGTGCGCGAGAGAGACCGAATGTGTCCGAGCATAAATACTTTATTTATAAATAAATTACACATTTCAGCATTAGAATAATATATGTAGCATATTGGTATCATATGCAATGTTTTAATTAGTTTATATAACATAAACTCCAAAATAACCTGCAGGGAATGTTCAAACATATTTGTTTGACGGTTGTGAACACGTGCGGCAAACATGACTAGAATTTGGCTAAAATAAATAACCTCTGATGATGACGTTCTCTGTAGGTTATAAAAATAAACCCACAAAAGATTATATTGTATTATTATTATTTATGTTGATACATTGTTCAGTATTATATTGAGAGCACTTTTTGTTAAACTTACTATTGTGAGGAAGAAAATACTTCAAGTAGGCTATGAATGTCTACCAGTTGTAAAGGTGTGTGAGTTTTATCATTTTAAGTGTATGTGTATTAATATTTTTATAAGGCTACTATTTATTTATTTTTGGTACATTTCTTAAGAAGCATGATTTATTTTTAGACTTATTTGTTGGCCAGTTGTGGTCTGTGCAATAAATATTAAAAGTTCTAAACCATCTATTATTTTGTTGTTCCACTATAGTAATGATAATATTTTAATATTTAAGTTAATCAGTGTCTCTCACATTGTCCCACAGCAACATTAAAATAGTGTAGATTAGTGTACAATGTTTAATAATAATAAGATGTTCTATTTAGTGTCCATTTCATTCATTTAACATTTCATATTGGGGGTATCCAAGAAATTTCTTATATTTAATTTTTTTTTTTTTTTTAAGTAACGCAATAGTTACTTTCCCTAGTAATTAGTTACTTTTGTAATGATGTAATTCAGTTACTAACGCAGTTACTTTTTGTGAGAAGTAACTATAACTAACTACTTTTTTTAAGTAACTTACCCAACACTGCTGATGACACCCAATCATAGATCCGAGCGTGAGCCTCTACTACGTCATCGTTTCTAAAGTCCTCCGTTTTGACCCGTCCACACTAAAACGCCCTCCGGAGATTCAAAACGAAAAACGGGTCGGCAGCGTTTCTAAACTTCTCCGTTTTGGTTCTCCGTTTTTGCCGTTTTAGTGTGGACGGGAGGTGCAAACGTAGCAAAAGGTCTCCGTTTTTAAACGAAAACGCAGTAGTGTGGACGGGGCCTTAAGGTGATGATACACAGGGCAACTTTTTGAGCAATGTTGCTGGGCAATGTTGCTGTCAACGGGCAACCAGATGAGACACAGGGCCCACGACCGATCTAAATTATCCAGATAGAAAGTTATTGCCCATTTTCAATGGGAAAGTGCCCAAGCAACAATCGCTCGGCAAGATTGCCCAGCAACATTGCTCAAAAAGTTGCCCTGTGTATCATCACCTTTAGATGTTGTGGTCAATAGTATAAAATGCAGCACTATCTATCTATCTATCTATAAATTACAGGAATGTGTGTCTGTCTGTATGTCTGTCTGTCTGTCTGTCTTGTCTGTCTGTTAACCGCGTATCTCTCGAACCGTTAGTCCGATGCATTTCAAACTTGACAGGTGTCTCGCCACGGGCATGAGTAAGTGCAGTGCCAAGTTTGACGTTGTTTGGATGAGAAATGCTAAAGATATGGTTAAATATATCATTTTTAGAAGGTTGTGGTTTAAAAATAAACATTCTGACAATCAGTCAGCTACACTGTTTACTTCTGAATATTATAGTTTGGTTCCAAAATGTGATAAATCCATTTTGATTCATTTGAGTAAAAATGTGTTTTCTTTACCAAGAAACCAACAATTACTAAAAACACACAAAAACTGATTTTGCACGGGCACTTTGCACTGCTCCCTGAATCGAGGCGCTTATTCATTTGTGGATGTAAACTGAATCTATATGTTAGCTATGCTGTTTACTTCTGAATATTATATTTCATTCTGGTGCGCTTAACGTTATTGCTACTGTGTAATAGTAGCCTATGCTATTCACCAACTAAACATATCCTATTCAATGCGTTCACAGTCTCTTACACGGGCATCATTTGTAGTTGCCTTTTCACAGACTGTTTGCTCAAGCATAGCGTTTTCTCAGAGTTCACTGTGTGTTTTCTACCATGCACAAATAAAAATGTCACTGAACTTTTGCTGTGTAATTGTAACAATGAGCATTCAATCACACCAAACCAACAATTACTAAAAACACACACAAAAACAGATTTTGCATGGGCATTTTGCACTAGTTCTTTTAAATAGACTCGAAAATTATGTTGGCATTAGTGGAATTGCACTAGCATGGTTTAAATCATACTTATCTGACCGTTATCAGTTTGTAGCAGTAAATGAAGAGATGTCTTATCGATTGCAAGTTCAGTATGGCGTACCACAAGGCTCAGTACTAGGACCGCTGCTGTTCACTCTGTACATGCTACCCTTGGGAGATATCATTAGGAAGCCTGGAATTAGCTTTCACTGTTATGCTGACGATACTCGGCTCTATATTTCTTCACGCCCTGACGAAACTTACCAATTCACAAAATTAACGGAATGTATAGCTGATATAAAAAATTGGATGACTAGTAATTTCCTACTACTTAATTCTGAAAAAACTGAGATTCTAATTATTGGACAAAAAACTTCCTCAAGTAATAATCCAGAATACTGTCTAACACTTGATGGCTGCTCTGTCAAGTCTTCGTCGTCGGTTAGGAACCTGGGTGTGGGTGTGTGTGTGTGTGTGTGTGTGTGTGTGTGTGTGTGTGTGTGTGTGTGTGTGTGTGTGTGTGTGTGTGTGGGTGTGCTCTTTGATACCAACCTTTCATTTGAAAGTCACGTGTCTAGTATCTGTAAAACCGCATTTTCCATCTTAAAAATATATCTAAATTACGGCATATGCTCTCATTGACAAATGCAGAATAATTAGTTCATGCGTTCATGACCTCAAGGCTAGATTATTGTAATGCTCTACTGGGTGGTTGCCCTGCACGCTTAATAAACAAACTACAGCTGGTCCAAAACGCAGCAGCTCGAGTTCTTACCAGAACCAGGAAGTATGACCATATTAGCCCGGTTCTGTCAACACTGCATTAGCTCCCTATTAAACATCGCATACATTTAAAATTTTTGTTGATTACTTACAAAGCACTAAATGGTTTAGCTCCGCAGTACTTGAGCGAGCTCTTAACGCATTATAGTCCTTCATGTCTATTGCAATATATAATACCTAGAATATCAAAATCGACTGCTGGCGGTAGATCCTTCTCCTATTTAGCACCAAAACTCTGGAACAGTCTTCCTAACATTGTCCGGGAAGCAGACACACTCTGTCAGTTCAAAGCTAGACTAAAAACACATCTCTTTGAGCTAGCATACACATAACACATTACAGACTTCTATAGTTCAATGTTAGGCTGCATAGATCAGGTCAGCCGGAACCGGGAACACTTTCCACAAATCCTGATGTACTCGTTACATCATAAGAAGAATGGCATCTATGCTAATATTAGTGTCTCCCTATGGAGGATCCCTTTACCACTCTACAGATAAAGCGTTGTTGGGAAATTCATTTCGCGTAGTGACAAAATAGTGACAAAATAAAATAAAATTCTGTATAAAAATTTATAAGGAAAGACCAGTACTTTGTTTGGGCTTGGTCTGTAGGGAATTACAAACCTGCGCACATATATTCAAACGCACATAACTATAGAACCAATTCTTAATGCGCATGTGAACGCCATCAGCGTCTACACAGGTACGTGTTTAAAGTCTGTGTAGAGAGAATGGTGTCGTCTTAGCGGCCCCTAATTTAATAACAAATGTAAATCAAAGTAAAAAGCTGCTTTGGAACAATCTACATTGTTAAAAGCGCTATATAAATGAGGATGACTTGACTTGACTATAGAATTTAAATTGTTTTCTAATTTCTATTGGTCTAATTCATGGTTATATGGTAACACTTTACAATAAAGTTTAATTAGATTAATATGTAATGTGTTGTTTCACTACATTAGTTAACATGAACTAACAATGAAAAATACTTTAATAATCTTTATTTATAATAATCTTAGTTAATGTTAATTTAAACGTTTATTAATATGACCTAACAATAGACGGTTGTATTTTTATCATCTATCATTAACAAAGTTTAAAAGATCAATAAATACTGCATTAATAAATACTGAATTAACTTACTTTAACTACATGTACTTCTTGTAAAGTGTTACGAGTAATATACAGTAAATGCATTTAAAGGTTTTTTAAATGCATTTAGGTTTAAAAAAAAAAAATATATATATATATATATATATATATTTTGCACAGTTTTGGTACTGTACTGTAGAGTGTTGCCGTTTGATGTCTAATTTAAAATCTGGGTCCCGAAGCAAAGCCAGTTGCTGGCTTTGATTATATACACAACCCAATATGGCGCTGATCTGAAGATCCATCACACAGATATAGACAAAAGTTTACACGTCTCTGGCTTTTGTTTAGTCTTAACGTCTAATATAAAGACAAGTTTATTAATCATTAGTATATACACATCATTAATGGACAAATGCATGTGTGAAAAGAACGATTGAGGTTTGTTTAAGTGATTAGAAAAGCAGGCAGACCAGGCTGCTAAATCAGATAATCAGATAAAGCTTTTTCTCTCCCTCTCTCTGCACAGATGTATTTACCCCCCAGATGACAAACTGCTCTTGGAGAAATATGGGAGTCTCCTTTCAGCTGCCTTTCAGACATCCTGCACTGATACAGAAACTTCACCTCAAAAGAAAATTAATAATCCATATTTTCAAATGAAGGCATGTACCTGAGACGCAACCCAACAGTTTTTTGCTCTTTTCTTTCTCTTCCCTCCTACAACTACTACTTCCTACTACTCACCTTTTGCATTTAAAATAAGATGAGGAAAAGTATTTTACTCCCTAACTCTTTTTGTGGCCATCTGTTTTTCATTACTGGAGTTTAAGGCAACCATCAGTATTACTATTGCTCATTCTTATGGTTAGGGATTTAAACAATCTATATATATATTATTCTAAACAAAAAAAATGAGTTGGCATATATATTCAAAACAGTTGTATTTTTATTGTTTTAGTTTGGTATTTGATCTTGATCTTTATGTATTTAATATAGTATTGCTTCATAAGGGTCAATTAGAGCGTCCATTATTTCATCCAAATAATTTGATTTAAAAATATACATTTCACAGTAAATATTTGGTTACAAATAAACAATATATGATCAATGTGCAAATGGATTGATTTTGATTGCTAAAAGTAATCACCAATATATAATGAATATACAACCAATAAATCAACACATAGTAATATACAATTTATATTATGTGAAAAACAAAGACAATCTTATGCATTTGTTTGTGACTTGTTCTGCAGAAGGAAGAAATCCTAGACCAACTGAAGCAGTGTGAACACGATTGTGAGAAACTGTTGGGACAAATCTCTAAACAGAAAGGTTCTAAGGTACGTAGTCACAAATGTAGATAAACTCACTTTTTTTAATCTAAAGAAATTTAAAGTAATTACGTTTGCCAACTATATTCACTATGTACGTTTTATTTCTTTTTTTACATGGCAAATGCTTTTATCCTAAGCAAGTTGCATTGCATTCAAGGTAGTTTGAGCATTTTGGGAGACTAATTCGATTATGTCATTCGCAATGAGTCGTGATCCCCATTGATCTCTTTTACCACAGTTCTTATTACTCTCATGGTTCTCTGATTGGTGAAATCACACTGGCCTCTGATTTTTAAAAAAGTGCACCGTCCAGCAAAGGCAATGACTACACCAACACTGGAACTGAAAATTTAATGTTTTGATTGAGTTTTCATGCTCAGTTTTCTCTTAATCTGACTGCAGTTGAGCACTGTCTGTCACTGGACAGATTATAGTCTAAGGCTCTAAGCAACCAATTCATAACTTCACAAAATGAGTAGTTACTGCTTTTGACTTTGTACGGCAGCCTATGCTATTGCTATCTCAGAGCTCATGATAAGTCTGTCTTGAAAGTTTTCTTTACAATTCTATTTATAGATGGAGAAAATATATGGGGTTATTACTTGTGGTACCTGACTATAAAAAATGTCACAATGCAAAATATAATTCCCCCTTTTTTAGTTTGAGTTGAAATAGTTTTCATGACATTTGCTAATAGAGATGTTACAGACAGTTAAATACACTGTTTGGCATGATTTGGAGTTGGTTCACTTTTGACTAGCAGAATGTAGGTTTCATTTTGGCAGTATCCGGTCTGATGGATTGGAACACTCTTAACAGTGCCATTACAGGGCCATTTGGAATAATCTGACAAGGCAGAAATTAAGATATTTAAATAGTCCCAAGCATGTTCTCTTAAAAAGCAGGAACTCTCTGCTTTCTTTCAAAACTCTGTTGGAGATTACATTCAAAGTGTTAATTTAGACAGCCCTTTGAGCCAAATTGAAGTTGAAAAGGTGAAATTAGTGCATTCAGAAAGCTAATAGTCAGTGCATCCCAAGTGTTGGACAGATATTCAATTTGTTGTTCAATACTTCTTGATGGTGATAATAGATTAGTTCACCTGACATACAGTACATGTGTTTCAGACCAAATGAACATGTTTCTGCTGTGACATTAATCAAGACTTCAATAAAATCAAGACCGGGTTCTCCACACATGCATCATTGCCGCCCTTACATTCTTTCAATAGTGGCAAGTGTTAATTGGTTTCAGGCTGAAAGCTGCAGAACTGACATTTTTCTAGGGTCTTCTCTCATCTCTCCCTGCGGATGTGTTTATGTGATTGTTTGCCTGTAGGTCCAGTCACCCATGCCTGAGAGCAGCCCGACACCCAGCGGGCACTGAGACCCTGAAGACTCTTCGGCCAGCTGCAGCGACAGCATCTCTGGTTCCTATGGGATGAACATGGTATCAAAATGATTAGCACGTGCAAGCACACTTATCAATGAACTTGATACATGTTGCAGAAATGTTTTGTTCATGCCTTTCAACTTGCGTGTGCAAAATTTTAAATTGAACTAGAAAAAAAAGTTTGTTGAGACAAACTTTAAGTTGGCTTGAGAAAGCCGGACCAGCGGGTTTGAAGAAGTTAAAAGTAGTTAGAAGTTTAAAGTAGTTAGAAGTTTTAAGTAGTTTAAATTTTGATTGATAAATTAGTTAGAAAGAAAGAAATATTAGAAAGAAAGAAAGATTAGTTAAAAAGATTAGTTAGAAAGAAAAAAAGATTAGTTAGAAAAAAGAGAAAAGATTAGTTAGAAAAAGAGAGAAAGAAAGATTAGTTAGAAAGAAAGAAAAAAAGAAAAATTAGTAAGAAAGAAAGAAAGATTAGGTAGAAAGAAAGATAGATTAGTTAGAAAGGAAGAAATAAAGATGGATTAGTTAGAAAAGTTAATTATTAATGTGTGGGTTAGGGTTAGACTACCCATCCATTTGACTAATTCACAATTGTGCGTCACTACATTTAAACTAATACAATGCAACTTGTGTGTGCAAAATCCAAAACCACATGAATGTGCAGCATATTTTGTACAAATAGTGACATAGTTGTTAATACAAAACCTCGATTTTGTATTAATGTAGGCCAGAATTTGTGCATGCAACAAGTAAGATGTGCATTTGTGGATGAGGTGACACGCGTGCATTCATTGACTCTGTTTCTGAGTCGATCCTATTTGATTCATTTGGATTTTGAGACTTTCATTTCGCGGGTTTAGCCTTGCACGATCCACACACAGCTGTCTGAGAAAACCTGCTACCACTAGATGGCAGTATTACATCAGATTCAATAAGGTGTATTGGCTACTGAGTTTAAATATCACCGTCTTACTGCATTGCATTAAGCTTTTTCTTTATAATATGCTCTATGGGAGGAAAACTATATAGCCTACAGACAAGAGCCTACATGAACGCGACGCGCGGCGTTTCACGTTAATGGGCAATGGCATTTTCCTTCATGAGCCTGTTAAAAAGAAAAAGCTTAACATAAAATTCTGCAGTTGCGTTTAACTTTGCATGTGTATGGGAGAGCAACCGGTCTGAGAGCGCAGTGAAGTAAGTTTTAGGTTTGATATTCGCCGCATTTTCTAAAGGGACCATCTATAAATTCTACTCACAGTCAAAAAAATATATAAACGTCCAGTCATTCATTCAAATGAACATACTTCCAAGGTTATAGTAAATGCCTAGTGGGCAGACTGACTTAGCCTACTGTATGTCCAGCCAATATCTCGATTGAACAGTACAATTTTTTAAATTACTGTAAAAAAAAATTCTATTCATGTTCCAAAGGTTGTAGTATGTTCCTAGTGATTAGTAAGGTGATATTTTGCATTTTTCACCTGTAGTAAGTCACCAAAAACCTGTTTGGTTAATTACAGCAATTTTTGTATAAAAAAAAATAATTGTTTACTGTAAATAGGCTATATGAAGGGAGGTATTGGGACAATTTCACCTGTAGTAAGCCAGTCTAGTCACTAGGAACATACTACAACCATTTTGAACATGAAAAAACCCTTTTGGTGAATTACAGTATTTTTCTGCAGAATACAGGCTACATACATGAAGGGAAGTATTGTCCAAATTTTACTTGTAAGTCAGTCTTACAGGAACCTTCTACGAGCTTTGGAATTAGAAAATGTCTGTTTTTAAATATTAAAAGTAATTTGAATTGAAACAAATTATACGTTTTAACGCGGTTAGTGGAATTGGCAGATGTTCCCTTGTGCATCACGAGCTGTGGTTAGCGTATCAAAGCATTCTCATGTATAAATATGCAGCTAAACACACGTAGGGCCTAGATGATTTTCAATTAATATTTCATGTCGATATACAATGGTTGCATATTGTTAAAACTCTATATACTAATATACTTATGCTATAGTAAGAATATAACAGTGTAAGGGTCAAGGGAAAACATATGTCCTGCAAAAATCATCTTTTAACATTTAAAAAGACATTTTCAAATTCTAAAGCTTGTATACTGTATACAATGTGTAGTCAGATAAAAATATGCTTATAATATGAACGCAACGTTTTTTTTAACAGGAAGGAAAACATGCCATAACGTGAAACGCCGCGCGTCGCGTTCATGTAGGCTCTTGTCTGTAGGCTATATAGTTTTCCTCCCATAGAGCATATTATAAAGAAAAAGCTTAACGTCAATGCAGTAAGACGGTGATATTTAAACTCAGTAGCCAATACACCTTATTGAACATGCAACGCGCTATTGCATGTTAAACGTTTAATAATGGTTTTCTATGGGTGTTGTTCATAATCTGATGTTATCTGTTTGCCTCTATAAAGTATGCTTTATTAATAAGGTAGGCCTATATTGTGTACTAAATTTGGTGCTTCAATATCACTCACATTAAGTGTCTTAAATGGGGAAGAACGCTTGATTACGCTGCCATTGTCTGTTTTAGCAGAATACTGCCATCTAGTGGTAGCAGGTTTTCTCAGACAGGTGTGTGTGTGTGTGTGTGTGTGTGTGTGTGTGTGTGTGTGTGTGTGTGTGTGTGTGTGTGTGTGTGTGTGTGTGTGTGTGTGTGTGTGTGTGTGTGTGTGTGTGTGTGTGTGGATCGTGCAAGGCAAAACCCGCGAAATGGAAGTCTCAAAATTCAAATTAATCAAATAGGATCGACTCAGAAACGAGTCAATGAATGCACGCGTGTCACCTCATCCACAAATACACATCTTACTTGTTGCATGCACAAATTCTGGCCTACATTAATACAAAATCGAGGTTTTGTATTAACAACTATGTCACTATTTGTACAAAATGCTGCATATTCATGTGGTTTTGGATTTTGCACACACAAGTTGTATTGTATTAGTTTAAATGTAGTGACGCACATTTCTGAATTTGTCAAATAGATGGGTAGTTGTGCACACATTAATAATTAGCACCAGGCCTATTCATTTGTAGTTGTTTGTGTGTGGGTTGTGAAATGCTTAAAAACAGCGCAAAAGAAAGTCTCAAAATCCAAATGAATCAAATGAGATCGACGTCAATGAATGCACGCGTCACCTGATCCACACATGCACATCTTCTTTGTTGCATGCGCAAATTATGATAAACCAATACAAAGGAAAACATTTGTATTCACAAAAATGTCTCTATTTGTACAAATTGCTACACATTCATTCAATTTTGAATTTTGCACACGCAAGTTGTAATGGTGCGTTCACACCAAACGCGAATATGCGTCTGGCGCGAGTGATTTCAATGTTAAGTCAATGGTAAGACGCGTTTACGCGCGTCTGGAGGTCTTTCGGCGCGAATGAGGCGTTTAGCGCGGCGCGGTAGACGCGAATTCGCCTCATTCGCGCGAATTGAGCGTTTGGTTACGCGCGAAATTTATTAGTGCTATTTGTGCATTCACGCGTTTGACGCGAATTCGCGTCTGCCGCCCGAGTTGAAAAATCTGAACTTCTGCGTCAATTCGCGCCGCGTTAACCAATCAGGAGCCTGCTTGCTGCTGTCACGTGGTGAACTGACAGTTTATAATGTTATTTTATGTTTGGCCTCAATAAATTATTTTGTAATATGACTAAAATGCACAACAAAGCAAATAATCTTTCACATAAAAACTCGATTTCAATGAGAGATACTCATTTTGTAATGAATGCTATTTATTTCATATCTATTCTAGATTATATGAAACTTTATTAATCTAATGTAAAGACAACAAACACAATATAAAAACTTTTCAAAAAATCACAGGACAGGTTTCACTTTTGGAGGCTGGCTCCATTTATTATCAAAACAAAAATAAATTACAGATTAGGTGCGGGAGAGGGTGAACCTCGCGCCGGGCTGTACAGCGCGGGCTCGTCAGGCAGCGACCACTCGAGGCCGAGGCCGTATACGGCCTACGCTGTCCTCGTCAGCGTCCTCACCGTTAGGTCCACCAAACCTACCTCCTGAAGCAAATTGTGAAACTCCTGAAACCCTCCGGAGGGTTTGGTGGACCCGAGTACAGCCACGATGTCCCCTACGCAGCTGTTTCTGCTCTCCAGAGCATATACGAGCGGTGACTCTCTCGATTAATGCTATTGCTAATGCTCGATAAACATCTAAAAAAGATGGCCACCAACAGGTTTCGAAACTCTCGCCCCCGGAATTCGCCTTTGACGCGCGTAAATTTTGCTTCAAACTTTTGATTTTACGCGCGTCAATTTCGCTCTGACGCGCGAATGCACACAAAGTGGTCACGCGTATAACTAGACGCGGCAGGCGCGAATTTTGACGCAGATTCGCGTTTGGTGTGAACGCAGCATAAGGCATGGATAAAACATTTCTGCAACATGTATCAAGTTCATTGATAAGTGTGCTTGCACGTGCTAATCATTTTGATACTATGTTCATCCCATATGGTTCTGACGCTGTTGGAGAAGATGAGAGTAGCAGCATCACGCAGGAGAAACTTAATCGCCCTGAACGCTCCAGTGAGTACCTCCTCTTGGGCCTGTAAAAGAAAGTGCTCTGGGAACCTCTATGAGGTCCTTTCCACAGAAATGGTGCTGGTTGTCTTTTTCTCGAGATGGTTCCAGTGCAATCAATATGGTTCCATAAGTCAGGGTAATGTAATGTTTAAAATTCACGCATGATATAAAGTTCTCAGCAGACAACAACAACAGTTCTGATGGAAATGTGAAACAAAACTAGATTGCTGTCATTATAATCAAGAAATCTGGTAAAAATATGAATGTGCCTAAGACTTTTGCACAGTATTGTATTGTTTAGGATTCTTTGATGAATAGAAAGTTCAAAAGAACAGCATTTAATTTATTTGAAATACAACTTTTTTCCAATAATAAAAAAGTCTGTACTGTCACACTTTTGATCAATTTAATGCATCCCTGCTGAATAAAAGTATTACATTCTTACAAAAAATATCTTACCGACCCTAAATTTATTTGTTATGGCTTTTGACTTTAGCATCAAAAGCAGCAAAACAATCAAATTGTACTAATTAATTTACAAGAATTAACCCTCTGGGGTCCTTCGGGTCCAAATGGATAAATAAATCAACACATAGTAATATACAATTTATATTATGTGAAAAACAAAGACAATCTTATGCATTTGTTTGTGACTTGTTCTGCAGAAGGAAGAAATCCTAGACCAACTGAAGCAGTGTGAACACGATTGTGAGAAACTGTTGGGACAAATCTCTAAACAGAAAGGTTCTAAGGTACGTAGTCACAAATGTAGATAAACTCACTTTTTTTAATCTAAAGAAATTTAAAGTAATTACGTTTGCCAACTATATTCACTATGTACGTTTTATTTCTTTTTTTACATGGCAAATGCTTTTATCCTAAGCAAGTTGCATTGCATTCAAGGTAGTTTGAGCATTTTGGGAGACTAATTCGATTATGTCATTCGCAATGAGTCGTGATCCCCATTGATCTCTTTTACCACAGTTCTTATTACTCTCATGGTTCTCTGATTGGTGAAATCACACTGGCCTCTGATTTTTAAAAAAGTGCACCGTCCAGCAAAGGCAATGACTACACCAACACTGGAACTGAAAATTTAATGTTTTGATTGAGTTTTCATGCTCAGTTTTCTCTTAATCTGACTGCAGTTGAGCACTGTCTGTCACTGGACAGATTATAGTCTAAGGCTCTAAGCAACCAATTCATAACTTCACAAAATGAGTAGTTACTGCTTTTGACTTTGTACGGCAGCCTATGCTATTGCTATCTCAGAGCTCATGATAAGTCTGTCTTGAAAGTTTTCTTTACAATTCTATTTATAGATGGAGAAAATATATGGGGTTATTACTTGTGGTACCTGACTATAAAAAATGTCACAATGCAAAATATAATTCCCCCTTTTTTAGTTTGAGTTGAAATAGTTTTCATGACATTTGCTAATAGAGATGTTACAGACAGTTAAATACACTGTTTGGCATGATTTGGAGTTGGTTCACTTTTGACTAGCAGAATGTAGGTTTCATTTTGGCAGTATCCGGTCTGATGGATTGGAACACTCTTAACAGTGCCATTACAGGGCCATTTGGAATAATCTGACAAGGCAGAAATTAAGATATTTAAATAGTCCCAAGCATGTTCTCTTAAAAAGCAGGAACTCTCTGCTTTCTTTCAAAACTCTGTTGGAGATTACATTCAAAGTGTTAATTTAGACAGCCCTTTGAGCCAAATTGAAGTTGAAAAGGTGAAATTAGTGCATTCAGAAAGCTAATAGTCAGTGCATCCCAAGTGTTGGACAGATATTCAATTTGTTGTTCAATACTTCTTGATGGTGATAATAGATTAGTTCACCTGACATACAGTACATGTGTTTCAGACCAAATGAACATGTTTCTGCTGTGACATTAATCAAGACTTCAATAAAATCAAGACCGGGTTCTCCACACATGCATCATTGCCGCCCTTACATTCTTTCAATAGTGGCAAGTGTTAATTGGTTTCAGGCTGAAAGCTGCAGAACTGACATTTTTCTAGGGTCTTCTCTCATCTCTCCCTGCGGATGTGTTTATGTGATTGTTTGCCTGTAGGTCCAGTCACCCATGCCTGAGAGCAGCCCGACACCCAGCGGGCACTGAGACCCTGAAGACTCTTCGGCCAGCTGCAGCGACAGCATCTCTGGTTCCTATGGGATGAACATGGTATCAAAATGATTAGCACGTGCAAGCACACTTATCAATGAACTTGATACATGTTGCAGAAATGTTTTGTTCATGCCTTTCAACTTGCGTGTGCAAAATTTTAAATTGAACTAGAAAAAAAAGTTTGTTGAGACAAACTTTAAGTTGGCTTGAGAAAGCCGGACCAGCGGGTTTGAAGAAGTTAAAAGTAGTTAGAAGTTTAAAGTAGTTAGAAGTTTTAAGTAGTTTAAATTTTGATTGATAAATTAGTTAGAAAGAAAGAAATATTAGAAAGAAAGAAAGATTAGTTAAAAAGATTAGTTAGAAAGAAAAAAAGATTAGTTAGAAAAAAGAGAAAAGATTAGTTAGAAAAAGAGAGAAAGAAAGATTAGTTAGAAAGAAAGAAAAAAAGAAAAATTAGTAAGAAAGAAAGAAAGATTAGGTAGAAAGAAAGATAGATTAGTTAGAAAGGAAGAAATAAAGATGGATTAGTTAGAAAAGTTAATTATTAATGTGTGGGTTAGGGTTAGACTACCCATCCATTTGACTAATTCACAATTGTGCGTCACTACATTTAAACTAATACAATGCAACTTGTGTGTGCAAAATCCAAAACCACATGAATGTGCAGCATATTTTGTACAAATAGTGACATAGTTGTTAATACAAAACCTCGATTTTGTATTAATGTAGGCCAGAATTTGTGCATGCAACAAGTAAGATGTGCATTTGTGGATGAGGTGACACGCGTGCATTCATTGACTCTGTTTCTGAGTCGATCCTATTTGATTCATTTGGATTTTGAGACTTTCATTTCGCGGGTTTAGCCTTGCACGATCCACACACAGCTGTCTGAGAAAACCTGCTACCACTAGATGGCAGTATTACATCAGATTCAATAAGGTGTATTGGCTACTGAGTTTAAATATCACCGTCTTACTGCATTGCATTAAGCTTTTTCTTTATAATATGCTCTATGGGAGGAAAACTATATAGCCTACAGACAAGAGCCTACATGAACGCGACGCGCGGCGTTTCACGTTAATGGGCAATGGCATTTTCCTTCATGAGCCTGTTAAAAAGAAAAAGCTTAACATAAAATTCTGCAGTTGCGTTTAACTTTGCATGTGTATGGGAGAGCAACCGGTCTGAGAGCGCAGTGAAGTAAGTTTTAGGTTTGATATTCGCCGCATTTTCTAAAGGGACCATCTATAAATTCTACTCACAGTCAAAAAAATATATAAACGTCCAGTCATTCATTCAAATGAACATACTTCCAAGGTTATAGTAAATGCCTAGTGGGCAGACTGACTTAGCCTACTGTATGTCCAGCCAATATCTCGATTGAACAGTACAATTTTTTAAATTACTGTAAAAAAAAATTCTATTCATGTTCCAAAGGTTGTAGTATGTTCCTAGTGATTAGTAAGGTGATATTTTGCATTTTTCACCTGTAGTAAGTCACCAAAAACCTGTTTGGTTAATTACAGCAATTTTTGTATAAAAAAAATAATTGTTTACTGTAAATAGGCTATATGAAGGGAGGTATTGGGACAATTTCACCTGTAGTAAGCCAGTCTAGTCACTAGGAACATACTACAACCATTTTGAACATGAAAAAACCCTTTTGGTGAATTACAGTATTTTTCTGCAGAATACAGGCTACATACATGAAGGGAAGTATTGTCCAAATTTTACTTGTAAGTCAGTCTTACAGGAACCTTCTACGAGCTTTGGAATTAGAAAATGTCTGTTTTTAAATATTAAAAGTAATTTGAATTGAAACAAATTATACGTTTTAACGCGGTTAGTGGAATTGGCAGATGTTCCCTTGTGCATCACGAGCTGTGGTTAGCGTATCAAAGCATTCTCATGTATAAATATGCAGCTAAACACACGTAGGGCCTAGATGATTTTCAATTAATATTTCATGTCGATATACAATGGTTGCATATTGTTAAAACTCTATATACTAATATACTTATGCTATAGTAAGAATATAACAGTGTAAGGGTCAAGGGAAAACATATGTCCTGCAAAAATCATCTTTTAACATTTAAAAAGACATTTTCAAATTCTAAAGCTTGTATACTGTATACAATGTGTAGTCAGATAAAAATATGCTTATAATATGAACGCAACGTTTTTTTTAACAGGAAGGAAAACATGCCATAACGTGAAACGCCGCGCGTCGCGTTCATGTAGGCTCTTGTCTGTAGGCTATATAGTTTTCCTCCCATAGAGCATATTATAAAGAAAAAGCTTAACGTCAATGCAGTAAGACGGTGATATTTAAACTCAGTAGCCAATACACCTTATTGAACATGCAACGCGCTATTGCATGTTAAACGTTTAATAATGGTTTTCTATGGGTGTTGTTCATAATCTGATGTTATCTGTTTGCCTCTATAAAGTATGCTTTATTAATAAGGTAGGCCTATATTGTGTACTAAATTTGGTGCTTCAATATCACTCACATTAAGTGTCTTAAATGGGGAAGAACGCTTGATTACGCTGCCATTGTCTGTTTTAGCAGAATACTGCCATCTAGTGGTAGCAGGTTTTCTCAGACAGGTGTGTGTGTGTGTGTGTGTGTGTGTGTGTGTGTGTGTGTGTGTGTGTGTGTGTGTGTGTGTGTGTGTGTGTGTGTGTGTGTGTGTGTGTGTGTGTGTGTGTGTGTGTGTGTGGATCGTGCAAGGCAAAACCCGCGAAATGGAAGTCTCAAAATTCAAATTAATCAAATAGGATCGACTCAGAAACGAGTCAATGAATGCACGCGTGTCACCTCATCCACAAATACACATCTTACTTGTTGCATGCACAAATTCTGGCCTACATTAATACAAAATCGAGGTTTTGTATTAACAACTATGTCACTATTTGTACAAAATGCTGCATATTCATGTGGTTTTGGATTTTGCACACACAAGTTGTATTGTATTAGTTTAAATGTAGTGACGCACATTTCTGAATTTGTCAAATAGATGGGTAGTTGTGCACACATTAATAATTAGCACCAGGCCTATTCATTTGTAGTTGTTTGTGTGTGGGTTGTGAAATGCTTAAAAACAGCGCAAAAGAAAGTCTCAAAATCCAAATGAATCAAATGAGATCGACGTCAATGAATGCACGCGTCACCTGATCCACACATGCACATCTTCTTTGTTGCATGCGCAAATTATGATAAACCAATACAAAGGAAAACATTTGTATTCACAAAAATGTCTCTATTTGTACAAATTGCTACACATTCATTCAATTTTGAATTTTGCACACGCAAGTTGTAATGGTGCGTTCACACCAAACGCGAATATGCGTCTGGCGCGAGTGATTTCAATGTTAAGTCAATGGTAAGACGCGTTTACGCGCGTCTGGAGGTCTTTCGGCGCGAATGAGGCGTTTAGCGCGGCGCGGTAGACGCGAATTCGCCTCATTCGCGCGAATTGAGCGTTTGGTTACGCGCGAAATTTATTAGTGCTATTTGTGCATTCACGCGTTTGACGCGAATTCGCGTCTGCCGCCCGAGTTGAAAAATCTGAACTTCTGCGTCAATTCGCGCCGCGTTAACCAATCAGGAGCCTGCTTGCTGCTGTCACGTGGTGAACTGACAGTTTATAATGTTATTTTATGTTTGGCCTCAATAAATTATTTTGTAATATGACTAAAATGCACAACAAAGCAAATAATCTTTCACATAAAAACTCGATTTCAATGAGAGATACTCATTTTGTAATGAATGCTATTTATTTCATATCTATTCTAGATTATATGAAACTTTATTAATCTAATGTAAAGACAACAAACACAATATAAAAACTTTTCAAAAAATCACAGGACAGGTTTCACTTTTGGAGGCTGGCTCCATTTATTATCAAAACAAAAATAAATTACAGATTAGGTGCGGGAGAGGGTGAACCTCGCGCCGGGCTGTACAGCGCGGGCTCGTCAGGCAGCGACCACTCGAGGCCGAGGCCGTATACGGCCTACGCTGTCCTCGTCAGCGTCCTCACCGTTAGGTCCACCAAACCTACCTCCTGAAGCAAATTGTGAAACTCCTGAAACCCTCCGGAGGGTTTGGTGGACCCGAGTACAGCCACGATGTCCCCTACGCAGCTGTTTCTGCTCTCCAGAGCATATACGAGCGGTGACTCTCTCGATTAATGCTATTGCTAATGCTCGATAAACATCTAAAAAAGATGGCCACCAACAGGTTTCGAAACTCTCGCCCCCGGAATTCGCCTTTGACGCGCGTAAATTTTGCTTCAAACTTTTGATTTTACGCGCGTCAATTTCGCTCTGACGCGCGAATGCACACAAAGTGGTCACGCGTATAACTAGACGCGGCAGGCGCGAATTTTGACGCAGATTCGCGTTTGGTGTGAACGCAGCATAAGGCATGGATAAAACATTTCTGCAACATGTATCAAGTTCATTGATAAGTGTGCTTGCACGTGCTAATCATTTTGATACTATGTTCATCCCATATGGTTCTGACGCTGTTGGAGAAGATGAGAGTAGCAGCATCACGCAGGAGAAACTTAATCGCCCTGAACGCTCCAGTGAGTACCTCCTCTTGGGCCTGTAAAAGAAAGTGCTCTGGGAACCTCTATGAGGTCCTTTCCACAGAAATGGTGCTGGTTGTCTTTTTCTCGAGATGGTTCCAGTGCAATCAATATGGTTCCATAAGTCAGGGTAATGTAATGTTTAAAATTCACGCATGATATAAAGTTCTCAGCAGACAACAACAACAGTTCTGATGGAAATGTGAAACAAAACTAGATTGCTGTCATTATAATCAAGAAATCTGGTAAAAATATGAATGTGCCTAAGACTTTTGCACAGTATTGTATTGTTTAGGATTCTTTGATGAATAGAAAGTTCAAAAGAACAGCATTTAATTTATTTGAAATACAACTTTTTTCCAATAATAAAAAAGTCTGTACTGTCACACTTTTGATCAATTTAATGCATCCCTGCTGAATAAAAGTATTACATTCTTACAAAAAATATCTTACCGACCCTAAATTTATTTGTTATGGCTTTTGACTTTAGCATCAAAAGCAGCAAAACAATCAAATTGTACTAATTAATTTACAAGAATTAACCCTCTGGGGTCCTTCGGGTCCAAATGGATAAATAAATCAACACATAGTAATATACAATTTATATTATGTGAAAAACAAAGACAATCTTATGCATTTGTTTGTGACTTGTTCTGCAGAAGGAAGAAATCCTAGACCAACTGAAGCAGTGTGAACACGATTGTGAGAAACTGTTGGGACAAATCTCTAAACAGAAAGGTTCTAAGGTACGTAGTCACAAATGTAGATAAACTCACTTTTTTTAATCTAAAGAAATTTAAAGTAATTACGTTTGCCAACTATATTCACTATGTACGTTTTATTTCTTTTTTTACATGGCAAATGCTTTTATCCTAAGCAAGTTGCATTGCATTCAAGGTAGTTTGAGCATTTTGGGAGACTAATTCGATTATGTCATTCGCAATGAGTCGTGATCCCCATTGATCTCTTTTACCACAGTTCTTATTACTCTCATGGTTCTCTGATTGGTGAAATCACACTGGCCTCTGATTTTTAAAAAAGTGCACCGTCCAGCAAAGGCAATGACTACACCAACACTGGAACTGAAAATTTAATGTTTTGATTGAGTTTTCATGCTCAGTTTTCTCTTAATCTGACTGCAGTTGAGCACTGTCTGTCACTGGACAGATTATAGTCTAAGGCTCTAAGCAACCAATTCATAACTTCACAAAATGAGTAGTTACTGCTTTTGACTTTGTACGGCAGCCTATGCTATTGCTATCTCAGAGCTCATGATAAGTCTGTCTTGAAAGTTTTCTTTACAATTCTATTTATAGATGGAGAAAATATATGGGGTTATTACTTGTGGTACCTGACTATAAAAAATGTCACAATGCAAAATATAATTCCCCCTTTTTTAGTTTGAGTTGAAATAGTTTTCATGACATTTGCTAATAGAGATGTTACAGACAGTTAAATACACTGTTTGGCATGATTTGGAGTTGGTTCACTTTTGACTAGCAGAATGTAGGTTTCATTTTGGCAGTATCCGGTCTGATGGATTGGAACACTCTTAACAGTGCCATTACAGGGCCATTTGGAATAATCTGACAAGGCAGAAATTAAGATATTTAAATAGTCCCAAGCATGTTCTCTTAAAAAGCAGGAACTCTCTGCTTTCTTTCAAAACTCTGTTGGAGATTACATTCAAAGTGTTAATTTAGACAGCCCTTTGAGCCAAATTGAAGTTGAAAAGGTGAAATTAGTGCATTCAGAAAGCTAATAGTCAGTGCATCCCAAGTGTTGGACAGATATTCAATTTGTTGTTCAATACTTCTTGATGGTGATAATAGATTAGTTCACCTGACATACAGTACATGTGTTTCAGACCAAATGAACATGTTTCTGCTGTGACATTAATCAAGACTTCAATAAAATCAAGACCGGGTTCTCCACACATGCATCATTGCCGCCCTTACATTCTTTCAATAGTGGCAAGTGTTAATTGGTTTCAGGCTGAAAGCTGCAGAACTGACATTTTTCTAGGGTCTTCTCTCATCTCTCCCTGCGGATGTGTTTATGTGATTGTTTGCCTGTAGGTCCAGTCACCCATGCCTGAGAGCAGCCCGACACCCAGCGGGCACTGAGACCCTGAAGACTCTTCGGCCAGCTGCAGCGACAGCATCTCTGGTTCCTATGGGATGAACATGGTATCAAAATGATTAGCACGTGCAAGCACACTTATCAATGAACTTGATACATGTTGCAGAAATGTTTTGTTCATGCCTTTCAACTTGCGTGTGCAAAATTTTAAATTGAACTAGAAAAAAAAGTTTGTTGAGACAAACTTTAAGTTGGCTTGAGAAAGCCGGACCAGCGGGTTTGAAGAAGTTAAAAGTAGTTAGAAGTTTAAAGTAGTTAGAAGTTTTAAGTAGTTTAAATTTTGATTGATAAATTAGTTAGAAAGAAAGAAATATTAGAAAGAAAGAAAGATTAGTTAAAAAGATTAGTTAGAAAGAAAAAAAGATTAGTTAGAAAAAAGAGAAAAGATTAGTTAGAAAAAGAGAGAAAGAAAGATTAGTTAGAAAGAAAGAAAAAAAGAAAAATTAGTAAGAAAGAAAGAAAGATTAGGTAGAAAGAAAGATAGATTAGTTAGAAAGGAAGAAATAAAGATGGATTAGTTAGAAAAGTTAATTATTAATGTGTGGGTTAGGGTTAGACTACCCATCCATTTGACTAATTCACAATTGTGCGTCACTACATTTAAACTAATACAATGCAACTTGTGTGTGCAAAATCCAAAACCACATGAATGTGCAGCATATTTTGTACAAATAGTGACATAGTTGTTAATACAAAACCTCGATTTTGTATTAATGTAGGCCAGAATTTGTGCATGCAACAAGTAAGATGTGCATTTGTGGATGAGGTGACACGCGTGCATTCATTGACTCTGTTTCTGAGTCGATCCTATTTGATTCATTTGGATTTTGAGACTTTCATTTCGCGGGTTTAGCCTTGCACGATCCACACACAGCTGTCTGAGAAAACCTGCTACCACTAGATGGCAGTATTACATCAGATTCAATAAGGTGTATTGGCTACTGAGTTTAAATATCACCGTCTTACTGCATTGCATTAAGCTTTTTCTTTATAATATGCTCTATGGGAGGAAAACTATATAGCCTACAGACAAGAGCCTACATGAACGCGACGCGCGGCGTTTCACGTTAATGGGCAATGGCATTTTCCTTCATGAGCCTGTTAAAAAGAAAAAGCTTAACATAAAATTCTGCAGTTGCGTTTAACTTTGCATGTGTATGGGAGAGCAACCGGTCTGAGAGCGCAGTGAAGTAAGTTTTAGGTTTGATATTCGCCGCATTTTCTAAAGGGACCATCTATAAATTCTACTCACAGTCAAAAAAATATATAAACGTCCAGTCATTCATTCAAATGAACATACTTCCAAGGTTATAGTAAATGCCTAGTGGGCAGACTGACTTAGCCTACTGTATGTCCAGCCAATATCTCGATTGAACAGTACAATTTTTTAAATTACTGTAAAAAAAAATTCTATTCATGTTCCAAAGGTTGTAGTATGTTCCTAGTGATTAGTAAGGTGATATTTTGCATTTTTCACCTGTAGTAAGTCACCAAAAACCTGTTTGGTTAATTACAGCAATTTTTGTATAAAAAAAATAATTGTTTACTGTAAATAGGCTATATGAAGGGAGGTATTGGGACAATTTCACCTGTAGTAAGCCAGTCTAGTCACTAGGAACATACTACAACCATTTTGAACATGAAAAAACCCTTTTGGTGAATTACAGTATTTTTCTGCAGAATACAGGCTACATACATGAAGGGAAGTATTGTCCAAATTTTACTTGTAAGTCAGTCTTACAGGAACCTTCTACGAGCTTTGGAATTAGAAAATGTCTGTTTTTAAATATTAAAAGTAATTTGAATTGAAACAAATTATACGTTTTAACGCGGTTAGTGGAATTGGCAGATGTTCCCTTGTGCATCACGAGCTGTGGTTAGCGTATCAAAGCATTCTCATGTATAAATATGCAGCTAAACACACGTAGGGCCTAGATGATTTTCAATTAATATTTCATGTCGATATACAATGGTTGCATATTGTTAAAACTCTATATACTAATATACTTATGCTATAGTAAGAATATAACAGTGTAAGGGTCAAGGGAAAACATATGTCCTGCAAAAATCATCTTTTAACATTTAAAAAGACATTTTCAAATTCTAAAGCTTGTATACTGTATACAATGTGTAGTCAGATAAAAATATGCTTATAATATGAACGCAACGTTTTTTTTAACAGGAAGGAAAACATGCCATAACGTGAAACGCCGCGCGTCGCGTTCATGTAGGCTCTTGTCTGTAGGCTATATAGTTTTCCTCCCATAGAGCATATTATAAAGAAAAAGCTTAACGTCAATGCAGTAAGACGGTGATATTTAAACTCAGTAGCCAGTACACCTTATTGAACATGCAACGCGCTATTGCATGTTAAACGTTTAATAATGGTTTTCTATGGGTGTTGTTCATAATCTGATGTTATCTGTTTGCCTCTATAAAGTATGCTTTATTAATAAGGTAGGCCTATATTGTGTACTAAATTTGGTGCTTCAATATCACTCACATTAAGTGTCTTAAATGGGGAAGAACGCTTGATTACGCTGCCATTGTCTGTTTTAGCAGAATACTGCCATCTAGTGGTAGCAGGTTTTCTCAGACAGGTGTGTGTGTGTGTGTGTGTGTGTGTGTGTGTGTGTGTGTGTGTGTGTGTGTGTGTGTGTGTGTGTGTGTGTGTGTGTGTGTGTGTGTGTGTGTGTGTGTGTGTGTGTGTGTGTGTGTGTGTGTGTGTGTGTGTGTGTGTGTGTGTGTGTGTGTGTGTGTGTGTGTGTGTGGATCGTGCAAGGCAAAACCCGCGAAATGGAAGTCTCAAAATTCAAATTAATCAAATAGGATCGACTCAGAAACGAGTCAATGAATGCACGCGTGTCACCTCATCCACAAATACACATCTTACTTGTTGCATGCACAAATTCTGGCCTACATTAATACAAAATCGAGGTTTTGTATTAACAACTATGTCACTATTTGTACAAAATGCTGCATATTCATGTGGTTTCGGATTTTGCACACACAAGTTGTATTGTATTAGTTTAAATGTAGTGACGCACATTTCTGAATTTGTCAAATAGATGGGTAGTTGTGCACACATTAATAATTAGCACCAGGCCTATTCATTTGTAGTTGTTTGTGTGTGGGTTGTGAAATGCTTAAAAACAGCGCAAAAGAAAGTCTCAAAATCCAAATGAATCAAATGAGATCGACGTCAATGAATGCACGCGTCACCTGATCCACACATGCACATCTTCTTTGTTGCATGCGCAAATTATGATAAACCAATACAAAGGAAAACATTTGTATTCACAAAAATGTCTCTATTTGTACAAATTGCTACACATTCATTCAATTTTGAATTTTGCACACGCAAGTTGTAATGGTGCGTTCACACCAAACGCGAATATGCGTCTGGCGCGAGTGATTTCAATGTTAAGTCAATGGTAAGACGCGTTTACGCGCGTCTGGAGGTCTTTCGGCGCGAATGAGGCGTTTAGCGCGGCGCGGTAGACGCGAATTCGCCTCATTCGCGCGAATTGAGCGTTTGGTTACGCGCGAAATTTATTAGTGCTATTTGTGCATTCACGCGTTTGACGCGAATTCGCGTCTGCCGCCCGAGTTGAAAAATCTGAACTTCTGCGTCAATTCGCGCCGCGTTAACCAATCAGGAGCCTGCTTGCTGCTGTCACGTGGTGAACTGACAGTTTATAATGTTATTTTATGTTTGGCCTCAATAAATTATTTTGTAATATGACTAAAATGCACAACAAAGCAAATAATCTTTCACATAAAAACTCGATTTCAATGAGAGATACTCATTTTGTAATGAATGCTATTTATTTCATATCTATTCTAGATTATATGAAACTTTATTAATCTAATGTAAAGACAACAAACACAATATAAAAACTTTTCAAAAAATCACAGGACAGGTTTCACTTTTGGAGGCTGGCTCCATTTATTATCAAAACAAAAATAAATTACAGATTAGGTGCGGGAGAGGGTGAACCTCGCGCCGGGCTGTACAGCGCGGGCTCGTCATGCAGAGACCACTCGAGGCCGAGGCTTTATACGGCCTACGCTGTCCTCGTCAGCATCCTCACCGTTAGGTCCACCAAACCTACCTCCTGAAGCAAATTGTGAAACTCCTGAAACCCTCCGGAGGGTTTGGTGGACCCGAGTACAGCCACGATGTCCCCTACGCAGCTGTTTCTGCTCTCCAGAGCATATACAAGCGGTGACTCTCTCGATTAATGCTATTGCTAATGCTCGATAAACATCTAAAAAAGATGGCCGCCAACAGGTTTCGAAACTCTCGCCCCCGGAATTCGCCTTTGACGCGCGTAAATTTTGCTTCAAACTTTTGATTTTACGCGCGTCAATTTCGCTCTGACGCGCGAATGCACACAAAGTGGTCACGCGTATAACTAGACGCGGCAGGCGCGAATTTTGACGCAGATTCGCGTTTGGTGTGAACGCAGCATAAGGCATGGATAAAACATTTCTGCAACATGTATCAAGTTCATTGATAAGTGTGCTTGCACGTGCTAATCATTTTGATACTATGTTCATCCCATATGGTTCTGACGCTGTTGGAGAAGATGAGAGTAGCAGCATCACGCAGGAGAAACTTAATCGCCCTGAACGCTCCAGTGAGTACCTCCTCTTGGGCCTGTAAAAGAAAGTGCTCTGGGAACCTCTATGAGGTCCTTTCCACAGAAATGGTGCTGGTTGTCTTTTTCTCGAGATGGTTCCAGTGCAATCAATATGGTTCCATAAGTCAGGGTAATGTAATGTTTAAAATTCACGCATGATATAAAGTTCTCAGCAGACAACAACAACAGTTCTGATGGAAATGTGAAACAAAACTAGATTGCTGTCATTATAATCAAGAAATCTGGTAAAAATATGAATGTGCCTAAGACTTTTGCACAGTATTGTATTGTTTAGGATTCTTTGATGAATAGAAAGTTCAAAAGAACAGCATTTAATTTATTTGAAATACAACTTTTTTCCAATAATAAAAAAGTCTGTACTGTCACACTTTTGATCAATTTAATGCATCCCTGCTGAATAAAAGTATTACATTCTTACAAAAAATATCTTACCGACCCTAAATTTATTTGTTATGGCTTTTGACTTTAGCATCAAAAGCAGCAAAACAATCAAATTGTACTAATTAATTTACAAGAATTAACCCTCTGGGGTCCTTCGGGTCCAAATGGACCCGAAGCGTTTAAATAAAAAAATGTTAAAAATCATAGCTTCATTGGAATGGTCCGAGATTTGGTGACTTTGTTGGTACTTGGTATATGAACACCCAAAAAAATTGGGGACAGGATTTGAATAGTCTAAGTGGTTGTAAAAAAAATAGTCACACTCAGGACCTTCGGGTCCAAATGGACCCGACCATAGGAAATGAATGGGAAATTGGCAAAAATGTGAAAATGCAGAGTTTTTTTGTGCGTACAATCTACAAATCAGCCACGATCCAGAAACAAAAGCACACAACAGTGAAGGGGTTAATCTATAAAACATCAAGAGTGCAAAACAGACACATCCACACACACACACACACACACAAACACACTTTTATACACATACACACTAATAAATTCAGATTACAAAAATCTGTTTTGAATTTTTAAAAATCACAGCTTCATCGGAATTTTCCGAAACTTGGTGACTTTTATTGTATTAGGTATGTGAACACACAAAAAATATTGGGGTCATGATCCAAGCACATCACACTTCTGCTCTTTGGTCAAAAATTACCCCCATAGGAAATGAATGGGAAATTGTCAAAAATATGAAAACACAGAATTTTTTTGTGCATACAATCTACAAATCAGCCAGGATGCAGAAAAAAAGGACTCAACGGTGAAGGGGTGAATCTCTAAAACATCAAGAGTACAAAAAAAAAACCACACACACACATTTTTTTAATAAAAAATAAAATAAAATAAAAAAATATATAAAAAATGTCTATTATATTCAATGGGAAAAAATGGGTCATAATTATTGAATAAATATTAATTAAAATCATAAAATTATCTCAAAACACCAAAAAAGAAAAGAAAAAATATTATAAAAAACAAGTAAAAAAAAAAATATATGATTTTTTATATATATATATTAATCCCGCCCTCCGGGTCCATTTGGAGTGTGGTCCTTAGTGTGACTGTTAAACGAAGGACCCCAGAGGGTTAATTAATTACAAAATCAATCTACAAATCTTTTTGTTTTGATAACATAAAATGTAACATCCCCAAAAAGCGTAATTCTCTATATTTTTCCATCACACGCTGTGTTTGATGCAGCTGTTAGAAGTTAATTAATTTGATTGCAATCAATTTACAAATGATTGCAAATAAAATAATTTCATTTTAGCATAATTTGAACGGGTTTCACAGTTGCATCAAACGTTTCCAGTGTAGAAAACTTTATTGATTGTAATGGGAGTGATCTTGTTTTGTTTTGCATCAGCCTTGCCAGAATGAGTTGTTTTGAGAATGAGTCTTTACTTGTTTTCCTTCCTGTTAAAAAAAACGTTGCGTTCATATTATAAGCATATTTTTAAATGTTAAAAGATGATTTTTGCAGGACATATGTTTTCCCTTGACCCTTACACTGTTATATTCTTACTATAGCATAAGTATATTAGTATATAGAGTTTTAACAATATGCAACCATTGTATATCGACATGAAATATTAATTGAAAATCATCTAGGCCCTACGTGTGTTTAGCTGCATATTTATACATGAGAATGCTTTGATACGCTAACCACAGCTCGTGATGCACAAGGGAACATCTGCCAATTCCACTAACTGCGTTAAAACGTATAATTTGTTTCAATTCAAATTACTTTTAATATTTAAAAACAGACATTTTCTAATTCCAGAGCTCGTAGAAGGTTCCTGTAAGACTGACTTACAAGTAAAATTTGGACAATACTTCCCTTCATGTATGTAGCCTGTATTCTGCAGAAAAATACTGTAATTCACCAAAAGGGTTTTTTCATGTTCAAAATGGTTGTAGTATGTTCCTAGTGACTAGACTGGCTTACTACAGGTGAAATTGTCCCAATACCTCCCTTCATATAGCCTATTTACAGTAAACAATTATTTTTTTAATACAAAAATTGCTGTAATTAACCAAACAGGTTTTTGGTGACTTACTACAGGTGAATAATGCAAAATATCACCTTACTATCACTAGGAACATACTACAACCTTTGGAACATGAATAGAATTTTTTTTTACAGTAATTTAAAAAATTGTACTGTTCAATCGAGATATTGGCTGGACATACAGTAGGCTAAGTCAGTCTGCCCACTAGGCATTTACTATAACCTTGGAAGTATGTTCATTTGAATGAATGACTGGACGTTTATATATTTTTTTGACTGTGAGTAGAATTTATAGATGGTCCCTTTAGAAAATGCGGCGAATATCAAACCTAAAACTTACTTCACTGCGCTCTCAGACCGGTTGCTCTCCCATACACATGCAAAGTTAAACGCAACTGCAGAATTTTATGTTAAGCTTTTTCTTTTTAACAGGCTCATGAAGGAAAATGCCATTGCCCATTAACGTGAAACGTCGCGCGTCGCGTTCATGTAGGCTCTTGTCTGTAGGCTATATAGTTTTCCTCCCATAGAGCATATTATAAAGAAAAAGCTTAACGTCAATGCAGTAAGACGGTGATATTTAAACTCAGTAGCCAGTACACCTTATTGAACATGCAACGCGCTATTGCATGTTAAACGTTTAATAATGGTTTTCTATGGGTGTTGTTCATAATCTGATGTTATCTGTTTGCCTCTATAAAGTATGCTTTATTAATAAGGTAGGCCTATATTGTGTACTAAATTTGGTGCTTCAATATCACTCACATTAAGTGTCTTAAATGGGGAAGAACGCTTGATTACGCTGCCATTGTCTGTTTTAGCAGAATAGGGTTAGAGTTAGATTTAGTTAGGGTTAGGGGTTATAGGGATAAAAGCGAAGAGTGCACCCCCCCAGTATCTCGATTTCTATAGGTCCTAGAGAGCTGAAACTCCGCCCATATACCAATTGGGGGGCGGGGAGTCGATTGCACTTGGTTTGGGCGCCACCAGGCGGTGAGAAATGTTACTGCACCCGCCGGTGCCCACTATAGATAGACAGACAGACAGATAGATATAGTTTTTTATCAGTTATGGGGTCAAAGGTCAGTTTTCTATTTCTAGGGATGTATGGATGGTTTTAGACTTTTGTTGGTTTGGGTTAGGGTTGAAGTGGTTGGTGCTTGAGTGGGTAGGGCTTGAGGGGGTGGGGCTTCAGTGGGTAGGGCTTTGGTGGGTGGGGCTTGTGTTCAACTTGAGTGTGAGTTAGGGTTAGGGGAATGAAAAATCCAAGATCCAGGATCCTAAGATCCCAGAAATGGCTATGCACTGGCCCACTTTCTACTGACCACTAAAGGACACCCCAAGTCCAAAAAAGGAAGATGGTAACGACATAGAGAGATATATATATAATTATAAAATAATAAAATATAGGGCTAAGATCACCAGGGTTCAAATCAAACGGGCTATATTACCGTGGTTTATACCAACAAGGGTTTAATTTTATAGGGTTAGGGTTAGGTCTTTTGAGGATATTACAACAGCCCTTCCCCCCCCTGGTTTTTCAAAGGGGTTCCGGGACTGAGGAAAAGCACTGGCCGTCGCTTGTCTGACTACCTGTCCGGCTAAACTTCGGGACTATAGTGGGAGATCTCTGCCTCCCCCCCCCCTCCCCTCCCAATCTAAAAGGATTCTGTAAACTAACCACAGAACTACCTTTGGTTAGGGCACAACAATAATAGGTATAGGCCTAAATCTGAATTGACAAGGCGAAACTGAACTCCATCCACATGAATCCACTTATGGTCAAGTTTAAAGCCTCCCTCGGTACAATTTCAGACCTCCTAATCCCTCAAATTCGTGTGAGAGGGAAATATTCAAGACACTCTCGTCAGTGGTGTACCTCAGGCTCCTTGGGTGTTTCGGCTCTTTAAACACCAGACACCCTCCCCTGAGGCGGCCTATGGATGAGTGTCTCATAGCCAATTTCTAATCGAACTGGACCAGATCCTCAAAAACACTGTGGCTGGGTTCTGGTTATAAGATTTTACCAAGATTGAAACTAACTACTCTGTTTCTTTCCCATTACAGGACGACCGCTAGCCACGCTGATCTCCAATATTCGGAACTACCAGGTAAGAACATGGAAAATTTCTCCTGAAACTAACCACTCTTTTCTAGAGGACGTTTCACGCCGGAATAACTTCCCAGTCTCTCGACCCGGTCAAAAGAAGACTCACAATGAGGCGGGCGTCGAAACTGGCGGATGCCAACATAAACGACAACAGTCGGGGTAGGCGACAGAGGGCCGTCCAGCCCGGATTAACAGGTAAGTAGGGGTAGGTTTTAGTGTAGAAGATAGAGTAATTGATATTTTTGTTTGTTTGTTTTGGACCTTCTGGCAGGGGTCGACCAGAGAGGGCTGACAACAGTTGGGGTAGGCAACAGAGGGCCGTCCAGCCCGGATTAACAGGTAAGTAGGGGTAGGTTTTAATGTAGAAGATAGAGTAGTTGATATTTTTGTTTGTTTGTTTTTAACCTTCTTGCAGGGGTCGCCCAGAGAGGGCTGACAACGGTCGGGGTAGGCGACAGATTTGCAGGGGTCGCCCAGAGAGGGCTGTTAGGGTTAGGGTTTAGGGTTATGTGTGTAAAAGCGAAGAGTGCACCCTGCATCCAACTGCATCCCCATGGTGTTTTCGAGTTCTGTAGGTGTTAGAGAGCCGAAACTTGGTGTGGACGGTAATTAGGGGGCGGGGAGTCGACTGCACCGTGTTTGGGCTCTCTAGCGCCACCAGGCGGTGAGATACGGCACTGCACCCACCTTATTATTGCACCAACAGAGCTCAAGTCTTGTACATATACTAATCGGCCCAGACCCGATCCAATGGGCTCAGTCCCGTCCCTCTAGCGCCACCAGGTGCCGAGAAATGTTACTGACAGACAGACAGCTAGATAGATATATAGATAGATATAGTTTTTTATCAGTTATGGGGTCAAAGGTCAGTTTTCTATTTCTAGGGATGTATGGATGGTTTTAGACTTTTGTTGGTTTGGGTTAGGGTTGAAGTGGTTGGTGCTTGAGTGGGTAGGGCTTGAGGGGGTGGGGCTTCAGTGGGTAGGGCTTTGGTGGGTGGGGCTTGTGTTCAACTTGAGTGTGAGTTAGGTTTTGACTTGGGTAGGGTTGAACTTGGGAAGATGTGGGTGGAACAGTCCGTGTGAGTGCTCAGACCGGTCCATGTGAGTAGTGGGGAAAGAGCAAGTGTGAGGGTTAGGGTTATGTGTGTAAAAGCGAAGAGTGCACCCTGCATCCAACTGCACCCCCATGGTGTTTTCGAGTTCTGTAGGTGTTAGAGAGCCGAAACTTGGTGTGTACGGTTAGGGTTAGGGCATATCACTCCTCCAAATCCACTCTACCTATCTCCTAATATATCCGACAATTCCCCAATACTAAAACTCTAATTCATCACTGGTCTCAAACCTGGGTCCCTTCGTTCCCAATCCATTGGTACCAACCACTCAGGTGGTGGTGAGGTGAGGTGGTGGAGTGGTTAGTACCAATGGATTGGGAACGAAGGGACCCAGGTTTGAGACCAGTGATGAATTAGAGTTTTAGAATTGGGGAATTGTCGGATATATTAGGAGATAGGTAGAGTGGATTTGGAGGAGTGATATGCCCTAACCCTAACCGTACACAGCAAGTTTCGGCTCTCTAACACCTACAGAACTCGAAAACACCATGGGGGGGCAGTTGGATGCAGGGTGCACTCTTCGCTTTTACACACATAACCCCTAACCCTCACACTTGCTCTTTCCCCACTACTCACATGGACCGGTCTGAGCACTCACACGGACTGTTCCACCCACATCTTCCCAAGTTCCCAAGGGGGAGGTGGTGGAGTGGTTAGTACCAATGGATTGGGAACGAAGGGACCCAGGTTTGAGACCAGTGATGAATTAGAGTTTTAGAATTGGGGAATTGTCAGATATATTAGGAGATAGGTAGAGTGGATTTGGAGGAGTGATATTCCCTAACCCTAATCGTACACACCAAGTTTCGGCTCTCTAACACCTACAGAACTCGAAAACACCATGGGGGTGCAGTTGGATGCAGGGTGCAGTTGGATGCAGGGTGCACTCTTCCCTTTTACACATTGGGAAATTGGGATGGATTGTGTTCCTCACAATGGAAATTGGGAAATTAAGGGGATGAATTAAGGGAAGGGAAGGGAAGGGAAGGGAAGGGAGGGGAGGGGAGGGGAAGGGAGGGGAGGGGAGGGGAGGGGAAGGGAGGGGAGGGGAAGGGAAGGGGAGGGGAAGGGGAAGGGAAGGGAAGGGAAGGGAAGGGAAGGGAGGGGAGGGGAGGGGAAGGGAAGGGAGGGAGGGAGGGAGGGGAGGGGAGGGGAGGGAAGGGAAGGGGAGGGGAGGGGAGGGGAGTGGTTAGTACCAATGGATTGGGAACGAAGGGACCCAGGTTTGAGACCAGTGATGAATTAGAGTTTTAGAATTGGGGAATTGTCGGATATATTAGGAGATAGGTAGAGTGGATTTGGACGAGTGATATGCCCTAACCCTAACCGTACACATCAAGTTTCCCTTCCCTTCCCTTCCCTTCCCTTTATTCCCTTCCCTTCCCTTTATTCATCCCCTTAATTTCCCAATTTCCATTGTGAGGAACACAATCCATCCCAATTTCCCAATGTGTAAAAGCGAAGAGTGCACCCTGCATCCAACTGCACCCCCATGGTGTTTTCGAGTTCTGTAGGTGTTAGAGAGCCGAAACTTGGTGTGTACGGTTAGGGTTAGGGCTTATCCTCCAAATCCACTCTACCTATCTCCTAATATATCTGACAATTCCCCAATTCTAAAACTCTAATTCATCACTGGTCTCAAACCTGGGTCCCTTCGTTCCCAATCCATTGGTACTAACCACTCCACCACCTCCCCCTTGGGAACTTGGGAAGATGTGGGTGGAACAGTCCGTGTGAGTGCTCAGACCGGTCCATGTGAGTAGTGGGGAAAGAGCAAGTGTGAGGGTTAGGGTTATGTGTGTAAGAGCGAAGGGTGCACCCTGCATCCAACTGCACCCCCATGGTGTTTTCGAGTTCTGTAGGTGTTAGAGAGCCGAAACTTGGTGTGTACGGTTAGGGTTAGGGCATATCACTCCTCTAAATCCACTCTACCTATCTCCTAATATATCCGACAATTCCCCAATTCTAAAACTCTAATTCATCACTGGTCTCAAACCTGGGTCCCTTCGTTCCCAATCCATTGGTTCTAACCACTCCACCACCTCCCCCTTTGGAACTTGGGAACTTGGGAACTTGGGAAGATGTGGGTGGAACAGTCCGTGTGAGTGCTCAGACTGGTCCATGTGAGTAGTGGGGAAAGAGCAAGTGTGAGGGTTAGGGTTATGTGTGTAAAAGCGAAGAGTGCACCCTGCATCCAACTGCACCCCATGGTGTTTTCGAGTTCTGTAGGTGTTAGAGAGCCGAAACTTGGTGTGGACGGTAATTAGGGGGCGGGGAGTCGACTGCACCGTGTTTGGGCTCTCTAGCGCCACCAGGCGGTGAGATACGGCACTGCACCCACCTTATTATTGCACCAACAGAGCTCAAGTCTTGTACATATACTAATCGGCCCAGACCCGATCCAATGGGCTCAGTCCCGTCCCTCTAGCGCCACCAGGTGCCGAGAAATGTTACTGACAGACAGACAGACAGACAGACAGACAGATAGATAGATAGATAGATAGATAGATAGATAGATAGATAGATAGATAGATAGAGTTTTTTATCAGTTATGGGGTCAAAGGTCAGTTTTCTATTTCTAGGGATGTATGGATGGTTTTAGACTTTTGTTGGTTTGGGTTAGGGTTGAAGTGGTTGGTGCTTGAGTGGGTAGGGCTTGAGGGGGTGGGGCTTCAGTGGGTAGGGCTTTGGTGGGTGGGGCTTGTGTTCAACTTGAGTGTGAGTTAGGTTTTGACTTGGGTAGGGTTGAACTTGGGAAGATGTGGGTGGAACAGTCCGTGTGAGTGCTCAGACCGGTCCATGTGAGTAGTGGGGAAAGAGCAAGTGTGAGGGTTAGGGTTATGTGTGTAAAAGCGAAGAGTGCACCCTGCATCCAACTCCACCCCCATGGTGTTTTCGAGTTCTGTAGGTGTTAGAGAGCCGAAACTTGGTGTGTACGGTTAGGGTTAGGGCATATCACTCCTCCAAATCCACTCTACCTATCTCCTAATATATCCGACAATTCCCCAATTCTAAAACTCTAATTCATCACTGGTCTCAAACCTGGGTCCCTTCGTTCCCAATCCATTAGTACTAACCACTCCACCACCTCCCCCTTGGGAGCTTGGGAACTTGGGAACTTGGGAAGATGTGGGTGGAACAGTCCGTGTGAGTGCTCAGACCGGTCCATGTGAGTAGTGGGGAAAGAGCAAGTGTGAGGATTAGGGTTATGTGTGTAAAAGCGAAGAGTGCACCATGCATCCAACTGCACCCCCATGGTGTTTTCGAGTTCTGTAGGTGTTAGAGAGCCGAAACTTGGTGTGTACGGTTAAGGTTAGGGCATATCCTCCAAATCCACTCTACCTATCTCCTAATATATCTGACAATTCCCCAATTCTAAAACTCTAATTCATCACTGGTCTCAAACCTGGGTCCCTTCGTTCCCAATCCATTGGTACTAACCACTCCACCACCTCCCCCTTGGGAACTTGGGAAGATGTGGGTGGAACAGTCCGTGTGAGTGCTCAGACCGGTCCATGTGAGTAGTGGGGAAAGAGCAAGTGTGAGGGTTAGGGTTATGTGTGTAAAAGCGAAGGGTGCACCCTGCATCCAACTGCACCCCCATGGTGTTTTCGAGTTCTGTAGGTGTTAGAGAGCCGAAACTTGGTGTGTACGGTTAGGGTTAGGGTATATCACTCCTCCAAATCCACTCTACCTATCTCCTAATATATCCGACAATTCCCCAATTCTAAAACTCTATTTCATCACTGGTCTCAAACCTGGGTCCCTTCGTTCCCAATCCATTGGTACTAACCACTCCACCACCTCCCCCTTGGGAACTTGGGAAAATGTGGGTGGAACAGTCCGTGTGAGTGCTCAGACCGGTCCATGTGAGTAGTGGGGAAAGAGCAAGTGTGAGGGTTAGGGTTATGTGTGTAAAAGCGAAGGGTGCACCCTGCATCCAACTGCACCCCCATGGTGTTTTCGAGTTCTGTAGGTGTTAGAGAGCCGAAACTTGGTGTGTACGGTTAGGGTTAGGGCATATCACTCCTCTAAATCCACTCTACCTATCTCCTAATATATCCGACAATTCCCCAATTCTAAAACTCTAATTCATCACTGGTCTCAAACCTGGGTCCCTTCGTTCCCAATCCATTCTGGGTAAAAAAGCCCAGGGTTCTAATGGTAGAGTTTAGGGTTGTTTTTAGAAGAGGGCTCTGAGGTCACGGGCTGTTTCCTGGAGGGTTGTGCCCTCCAGGGTAAACCAGCCCAGGGTTCGATGGGTAGGTTTAAGAGCCCTGTGCGGGGTGTACCTCCTGGGGTTGTGCCACAGAGGTTACTGACGGTAGGTGTTAGAGTAAGAACATGTGTAATCCTAAAAGAGAGACATCAAGTCTGGGAAATGGTTCAAAGGGTAGCCAAAGAGTAGAAAAGGATAAGAAGGATAGTAGAAAAATCTCAAATCTAAATCTCATTTAGGCCCCTCGGATATTGGGTATCCAAACGTTTGATCCAGCTACTCTCTGCCCTCAAGCGTTCTTTTAGGGACCAGAGTGGATTCGTTTAGAGCCCTGTAATCCGAAGGGAATCTAGGCCATGAACCAAAAAGTGCTGGACAAGGTATCTACGTTTCTCTATTTTGTGCATTATGTTGTGTGCATGTTGGGAGGCCCTGACTCTCAGCTCATTTTTGGTTTGACCTACATACTGTTTCCAACATTTGAGACAATAGACGAGATAGATGCAATTAACACACTCATGTGACAGAGAACAAGACAACTTGAAAATCTGGCCATTGAATCGGTTCTCGACCCATTTCAATGGAGTAAAGTATTTACACTTTCCTAGGCGGCCCTTAGTTAGAGGTTTAGAGAGTTTGCTCTGTACCAATGAATCTGAAATATTTTTATTTCTTCTGTAGGCTGCAATGTTGTTGCAAATACTTTGTAGGTGTGAAGAACTGTACAAAATTGGATTTTATGGCCAGATTTAGCTGTGTACTGAAACTCGAGAAATGTGTTACCAAGGGAATAATTTTATTTCTATTCAACTCGTCCATGTCAACCAAGGGTTTAGGGTCATCAAACGTTTTGAGTGTGTTCCTCAGGAACGAGCGTGAATATCCGCGTTTTCTGAGTGCTTGAAAGAGAGTGTTTGTTGCAGAAAAGAAAAATCTCTGTTCCGTGCAAATACGTTTGAACCTGAGTAACTGAGATTTTACAATCCCCTTGAAAGTGTGTCTGGGGTGAAAGCTGTGTTTGTGTAAGATTGAGTGTGTGTCAGTTTCTTTGAAATACACTTTAAAATCCAATTTCCCGGAAGAAAGAAAGTTAGGTCCCTTATAGCAGCCTTTCTCAAACTTTTTTCCGTCAGGGCACCTTTCAAAAGTGCATAAAATCTCAAGGCACCCCAGTGTAAAATATAATTTAAAAACACTGCATAACCCAAATGTAAATGCAAATTATATATATATATATATATATATATATATATATATATATATATTTATCTAAAATGAATTTACAATTTTATTAATCCGTTCATATGTTTAACCCTTTCACACGTAAATTTAAAATATTCTGACTGACCCCCCAGCGTTTTTCAAGGTGACCGTTATTCAGAATGTGTCACTTTATGGTTTCCATGGTGACGCGTCATTGCTTGTCACGTGACACACCGCAGCAACAACAGAGCTGAATGAATGATGATCTGCTTTTATGTCATTTTTCCTTTTTTATTCAAAATATTCACAAATTTGTTAGATATGGCATGAAATATCTGATATTCCGATTGTCAAATATATGCAAGTGGAAGTGTTTTGTTTTTTGAACACCTTTATAACGATCGCGTTAGTTGAGCTGTATGCGCGATGGGTGCCGCCATCTTAGTTTGTGCCGCAGACGCAGTTCAGAGAATCGGATCTGTTGGATTTACAACAAGTGAATTCATCCACTTCTCCCGAAATACATAAAAGTAAGTGGCAGGTGAACTGGGAGAAGAATAGAGTAAACTTTAAAGTTACTTACACAATGTGTATCTGATATGAATAAAACTAATTATAATGGAAAGGATTATTATTGCCTCTTCCTTTGACATCAGTGTGTATTTTACAAACTCTAAATGTATTGTTTTTTTAGTACTTATGTCTGAAACCTAAAACAAACATTATGTGGATGAAAACACTGAAAAGTTGTGATATATGACAGCTGAGCGCGCATTTCTCTGGCTCAGCTCCAGCCAACGCGCGAAAGCACATTTGAATTTAGCAGTTGATCACGTCATGCACTGACCGTTCTAATCACACCGGTGCTCCAGGGACCAGCCTAGACTGATCACACCGGTGTGGTCGTACGTGCGAAAGGGTTAAAAAGAAGAAGAATGTATTTATGTAAATTCAAATATATTTATATATGAAATGTCCGAATTATTATTTTTTTTTTTTAACCTACGAAATTTTTTGGCGGCACCCCTGACACAGTCAGGGGGCACCCCAGTGTGCCGCGGCACCCACTTTGAGAAAGGCTGCCTTATAGGATACCACATCCAGGAAATTGACTTCTGATTCATGGACCGTGAATTTAATTTTGATAGACGCTTGGTGCGCATTCAAGAGTTCCGTAAACGCGATAAAGTCATCCATTGAGTGAGTCCAGACACCCCAGATATCATCTAAAAACCTATAGTAGGCGAACGGCTTTTTAACTGCCGAAGCCAGCGCAGTCTCTTCCCAGTCTGCCATAAAGATATTGGCATAAGATGGGGCGAATTTTTTGCCCATGGCGGTGCCTTTAACCTGTAAATAGAATTTAGAATCGAATTCAAAATCATTTTTGGTCAAATTAATCTTGAGTAATTTTAAAATGTATTCGTCTGGTCTTTTGGAGTCTGGAAATTTTTTCATGAATTTTTTGACCGCCTCTAGGCCCACTGTTGTCTCAATGTTTGTGTATAAGCTGTCAATGTCAATTGTGAACAAAAGGGCGCTCGAGGGAATTTTTAAACTGCCAATTTTTTAAATGAAATCATAGGTGTCTTTTAGATAACTGGGGTGTCTGACAGAGAGAGGGTGAAGAAAATACTCTAAATATTCTGCAATGTAATAAGTTTCACTATTGCAGTCGGAAACAATCGGTCTTCCCAGAGGCACTTGGAAAGGAATGCTCCAATTCTTGGGCTCTTTATGAATTTTAGGGAGTAAATAGAACCTTCTGGGTCTGGGAAGGCCGTCCCCCGCTAAATACTCTTTTTGTGCTCCACTAATTATTTTCTTCAAACACATCTCTTCTAAAATCTCTCTAACTTCACCAATGGTCTCCGTAAATATCGGTTCTTCGAGGGCCCGATAGTGCTCGCTCACAGCTAGTTGTCTGTTAGCTTCAAATATATACTGTTCTCTGTCCATAATCACTGTTGCGCTTCCCTTATCCGCTGGTTTCAAGACAATGTCCCTATTTTTTTGTAAACCCAACAATGCTTTCCTTTCTCGTTTTGACATATTATTCTTTTCTTTAAGACCCCGATTGATGTGTTTGTAAGCATATAAATCTGCTGTGATGAGCTTAGAAACTTCTTTGGGCAGACTGGATAAAGCAGGCGTCCAGTAGGGCTGGGCGATATGGCCAAAATTTCATATCCCGATATAGCTCATTTGATATCCCGATAACGATATACATAACGATATAGCAATTTTTCTGTTAATTCAGTTCATGAATAGTCTACCGTAAATCCTCTAATATTGGCCTGTATTCCATTACCGGCCGGGTCTCTAACATTGGCCGGTCTCGCTGTTGGCGGAGGTAAATAATTATTAGAACCAACGTTTTTCTGGGCAGGCCACAACATTATGCTTGTGATTGTAACATGCAAATACCACAGGGGGGCAATGTTTGCTAACGAATCCAAGCCATAGCTACGGTAGCCTGGGTCATGTCAATCACTTCGCTCTTGACTCGCACGTGACGTGAGACTTTAGTCACCGGTAGGCTAACGTTGTTTACCATGGCAGCCGCAGAGCCAAAGAGGATTTTTGGCGAAAATCTATTTTTTAACCCCCTGGGTTCGACAATCGCGCCGGCGCGATAGGTTTTTTTTCTTATAAGTGCAAAAGAGATTCAAAATATTCTGTTGACTTTGATCTTAATTACGGAGAGCGCGCGCTATTCAAACGCAAATAATCTGAGGCGATCCACGCAAACCTGTTAACACTTCGAGGAGCAACGGATCCGGTTGAGGAATAGGTCAGTTCTATATTTGCTTTGTTCTAATCGCAATAGTGTCTGTAACGTTACACGCAAAAAGACTGTTTAAATATGAATCGCGTTTCTCTCTCTGTGTGTGTGTGTGTGTGAATGAATGAATGCACAGATGCGCGCTGTTGTGGAGCTACTAACGGGTTGGGTTGGCTGGTCATCTAGTTGAGAATTAACTTACCCTGGTCTGAACCGCGTCTACTACCGTCTTCCTCCATGTTTGTTTATGTATTGCAGCGTGCATGGGCATGCCGTGAGGTTAATTCTGCCGTAAAACGCCTTATCGTGGCGTAAACGATAGAGCCTTATATAAAACGATAGACATTTTCTATCGTCTAGACGATATATTTCGTCATATCGCCCAGCCCTAGCGTCCAGTCTGAGGGATGAGTAAAAGGAAGTTTCTTTCTCTAGCTTTTCTTCCCTTCAAAAAAAGTCTCTAATTTAATTCTACGGTGATACTCTTGGAGATCTTTTAACAACTCTATTCTTTGTGTCTTGAAACCATGTGGAGTGGGAATGAATGAAAGTCCCTTCATCAGTGCTGAGGTTTGTTCTTCACTGAGAACAAGCGACCGCGAAAGGTTAATGATGAGCTTATTAGAGCCCCCTATTGGGCTTGTGCTGGATGGCAGTTTAACGCTGTCATCCAGAGGTCAAGTATAGCTCTCGCCGTCACTGGTCTCCAGTGAACACCATCATTCTCAACATGAAAGAGTGCTGACGGAAGTGAAGGTATGAAGCTTAAGTGATTCTTGACATGAGCGTTCAAATGTTCTAATATACCCTGTTCTCCCTGGGGGAGGGTCCTCGAAAAGTTAATAAGAGGAAAGAGGATCTCTGTCCCGGGCATTCTCTTCTTGATAACACTGTGAGCTCTTTGCAACTCGGTAGTGGCTGACATGCGGTACCTCTGTTGTCTGTTGTGTGATGATAAGTCACGAGGCTCCATCTGAAAGTGGCATTTCATTCACTTCACCCAACCCCCAAAATAGACGGCAGCGCAGGAAGGGTCACAATAAAAAGCCTGTAACTAATAATGCTGCAGACGCGCTTTCTGGGTTACTAAAACACATGACTGTTTAACATTACTGTACTGAATTAAGAGTTTTTGCCCATTGCTGCTACTCTCAAGTCACATGAGAGAGCGATGAGAAGGTTTCTTTGTCCATACATACAGAGAAGCTATTGTATCTTCTGGGGAAGTACCGCTGACTGGACAGTCATGCGGACATCGGAAAAATTGTTAGAGACAAGCTGAAAACAGCAGTTGTTCATGTAATGTTAAGATCATGTGTGCCTTACAGTAAATATGATGAAGACACCTGAAATCGGACTATAAAAGAAGGAAACCGAACAGGACTCGAGGCTCTTCCTTGCATCTCCAACTCGGGACTCCAGCTTTTCCGAGCGCAAGAAGCCATATGCTTTAGCTAAATATTCCTCTGTTAGACTAGTACTTATATTATAATCTGTAACAAGTATTCTTTTTACTTTGATTCTTTTAATAAATATTGTTAAACATTTATTATAATCATTGGACTGGAACTTGGATTTTTGAGTACGTGTCTCTTTCTTCACACGGGATCAGGAAGACCCACAACTGAAGAAAGACATCACAGGATAGGTGAGCATCTCTTTTCTAAAAAGAAAATATATGCACTGTGATATTTGATTGATTTAATAAGCCTAGCCAAAGAGGCAGTTTACGACAGGGTTATTGTTGTATAACAAACACGGTTCAAGGGTACCTAAAAAGATAGACTTATATTACAACAGGGACTAGAGACCTGCACGGGTTCGGGTACCCGACGGGTGACCCGCAAATTTTGCTCAAACGGGTGAGAAATATCCAACTGTGTCGGATACGGGTGCGGGTCGGGTCGGACACGGAGGAAACACTGGTTTAAAACAATCACGTGCAAACGTAAAAATATATATGCATATTTTTAGGAACACACTTACAAAAATATGCCTGTATTTCAAGTTGATAAAATAATTTTAAATCCACATCAGTTTATTTGTGCCCACGCCCTCTCAGGAGTCTATCTCTATACCTACTTTCACTTTGAAAAAAAAAAACCGTCATAACCGCGCGCGCGATCTGCTTGCAGTCGGCGAGATGGATGCTGAAGAGTTGGAGAAAAGAATAGCTAGGACTAGGAGATTGTAAAGTTGTCGACAATACGTTATCAAAAATCAAGTCCATTGTGTGGGAGAAATTTGGAGATATCTGAAGAAAACAATATTGTGAAAGGATTTGCTGCATGCATTTTCGTGTTGGATTGCCGCAAATGTGGATTCATCGCCGAGGAAGCACGCAGTAAGCAGTTCTATCGAACAGTATTTTTCACATGTAAGTTACTGTTAAATATGTGTTGTGTGCAGGCAGGGCGTGTTTGAACCCAAAATTGTCAGATGTAAGCTAGGCAAAATTGCGTGGCAGAAAATAGTGTTGTAGCCGCGTCTGTTATTAGGCTACTCGAGTTTTGTGGTAACGTTGGCTATGTTCTTCATGTACCGGCCGTTTGACAGATTCGGCTGAAGTTGTCCTTGTGTTAATGGTTGTGTAATAACTTCTGTATGACCGGGCAATAAACATTTTTGTAAGTGTGTCTATAATGTGATAGTCTAAACTGATTTTATTTCGGGTGCAGGTCGGGTGTCGGTTCTATTTTAAGCGGGTCGGGTCGGGTGCGGATTTGGGTGCGGATTAGTGCTGCTGTCGGAAAACGGGTCTGATTCGGTTTTAAGCACTGCGGGTACGGGCGTGTGCGGATTAAAAAAATTGGACCCGTGCAGGACTCTGACAGGGACATCTATTGTCATTATAATGAACTATTTTTATAGTCAACTATTATGATTGTGGTTTATTATCTTTATAATAGAATACGAAGTTGTAAAGACTGATCATCTAACTCTTAAATGGCACAACTATAGGATAGGCACTATAGTTACCGCGGGGCTATTTTACGTCCTGGATAGGATATAAGATAGCTTGGAACGGTATTAATTGTGTAATCCATTACATGGGGGCTCGTCGGTCTTAGAATTATAAAACCCGGAAAAATAAGTGAATATAATCAATCAGATTGAATGACCCAAAAAATAATTCGCAAAAATAAATAGAGGATGCTCTATTAAAAGGCAAAGCGAAACCGCGCGGCAGAACCAGTGAGTATCTGTAAAAACATAAATAAAATACCTAGATTAAAGAGTAGGATTTTTCCTAGTCTGCATTTCCAAATAAAA
This sequence comes from Rutilus rutilus, assembly GCA_021464565.1. Taxonomy (NCBI): domain Eukaryota; kingdom Metazoa; phylum Chordata; class Actinopteri; order Cypriniformes; family Leuciscidae; genus Rutilus; species Rutilus rutilus. The sequence goes on along the minus strand of JAJAQA010000012.1, from coordinate 40,410,456 downwards.
GACCCAAATGACTCAAATGGCTCAACTACCAATAGATTTAAATGTATGTCCAGCTCCTCAACAAGAATCAATATACCAAATCACTATAACTAAACGTGATCATTTTCAAAAGCAGAAAAAAGCTAAAGAAAAGGATGAGAATTGGTATATTGGAGACTTTGAGATAAATAATGGACAGGAATTCATCTGCACTTCAGCAGTAGATGTAAGGGCCATTATAGAACGAATTAATGACACCAGATTAAAAGGGGACAAAATTAAAGTTCACTTTGATCCTGAAATGGAAGTAACATACAAACCGACCACAGATTCCAGTATAGCGGTATTCTATGGTAAAACGAGAGTTATGTATGATGGAACAGCTATGCCTCAAAGAAAACGCAGGGATTCTCATGATACAGAAATTTACTATTCTGATGTAGAGAAGCCTGGCACTAGCACTCAAAAAAGATTAGACTTTCGAGAAGCTAGTCCTGGACTTCAATACATACCGCTGGCAAATGAATTAATTCATACTTTAAAAAGTAAAAATAAATCTGTTCACGCAAGAAATAGAGGTGAAGATACAACCACCGAGGGTGAAGAAACTGAATGGGATGGTGAAGAGAGTGTAGTCTGCCAGTGGGACGAACCCATTCCACAAAGGAACAGAGTTAATCACAAAAATTCAAGACCGTTGTCCCGTGAAAGAAAGAGTAGTAGTCATGCTAGAGAACACATAGATCTTGCAGGGAGAAAAACTCTAACAAGGCCAGGGCATAACTTAAAAGAGAGACTCAAAAAAGAACCTGAATACATGCAAAGAATGTTCTTAGCAGCGACTGGACCAACATCTGATGAGATTTTAGACATGAGGGACACAAGCATAAAGGCTAAACACGATATGCTTGCAGAACAAAAAGACTCTTGTCAAAAATCTCTGTCATTGCTGCTCCGCTATATATTATATCCTATATATTATAAAATCCTATATATTATAGGAGATATTTACCAGAAACTTCACCAGAAAATAAAATAATTAGACATGATATACTATACTCTGAAGAAGAGAGGGAAGACCAAAAACCCGAGAAGGGGGGGGCTAGGCATAAGCTTAGCTGAAATAGCAGCTTCCTCTGTAAAGACAAAGAAACGAGAAGGACATAGCCCTCAGGCAGGAAAAGCCTATACACTGTAAAAAAAAAATCCTAATTTTACAGAGAATAACTCTAAATTTTTTTTTTTTTGAGTATTTTTCTGTTATTTAAAATTATATTCAAAACTCTGTAAAATTACAAACAATATCTGTAAATTAATGAATTGACTGTTAATTTAAGGATTCTACCATTAATTACAAATTACAGTGATTCTTATTTATTTCACAGGACAATTACTGTATTATTTATACAGTATTTTTCTGTTTTTTAAAATTATATTCAAAACTCTGTAAAATTACAAACAATATCTGTAAATTAATTAATTGACTGTTAATTTAAGGATTATATCATTAATTACAAAATACAGTGATTCTTATTTTTTTTTCACAGGACAATTACTGTATTACTTATACAGTGTTTTTCTGTTTTTTTTTTTAATTACATACAAAGTTGTGTAAAATTACAATCAAATTGTGTAATTAAATATGTAGCTCATTATATTAAAGGTTTATATCCATACTAACAATTTAACATATTTCCTTGTGTTGTCATTTTTAAGTAAATGTTATTAGTTTTAGATTTAAGTGTATTTTTACATTTAAACTCTGTAATTCTGGATACAAGCAAACTGCACAATTAATGTTAAATTGAGCTTGCTGGTCAGACAGCAGGCCAACAGGGTTCATGTTGGAACATATAGTGCGTTTAGGTCCTCCTGGGAAGTTTGTATTCATGAGGTTTTACTATTTTTTTTTTTTTTTTTTTTTATTAATTTATGAAGCCACTGTATCATTACATATTATATTGTTATATTATAATGCTCATATTTTGTGCAGGTATTAGCTTACTTCATTGTAAATAGAAAAGCCTGACAATGCCACTGCTACAGTATAGGTATTGTGGTATTCCTCAATGTTTCTCACTGACACACCATCTTGAGACAAAACAATGGCACTGACATATTTTAAGATAAGTCAGTGCAAGTTGCTTTCAGGTAAAACAGCTGAAATGTGCATTTTAGTCTGGGACTACAGGCTTAAGCCTTGCCTGTGAAACCCGGGGTATATGTTGCAACTTTATGTTGCAAATTATGCCAATGTTAGCAAAGTGTTGTGTTGGACAGAGGATTAACCCTAAACCAACAGGTTGTGTACGATACCAGTGCCACACAGGGTGAAAAGCAAGACATTTACCCCTGGGGCCTGTACCATGAAGCCGGATTAGGTGGCTAGCCAGCTATGTTTCAGCTTAGTTTCCGCCAACCCTGGGTTTTAGGTACTATGAAAGTAGCTCGGCTTTAATCGGTGTTCGTTGCCATGGTATCTTACGCTGCACGGCTAACCTGCTCCGGGGCAGGTTATGTTCTGGATTCGAGATCTCAGACTGAAGTTTGACCAATCAGCTGAGAGCAAAGAAACATATAGGTGACGTAACTTATTCCAAGTGTCTGTTGCAATGACTTCAACTTTTCTTCCAAATCCGGTGGACATATCAGCGCAAATTGTTTGACGAGCGTTTCATAGAGAAAGAGTTTTTAGCCTGACAAAATCCCCTTGCCTAACTGATAGTTACTTGTATGAAAGATACAGATTTTCCGCGGAAGGAATGTCTTATCTTTGCGAACTTCTTGAGCCGCACATAAAGAATTTAACACGTCGAATTCATGCACTTACTGTACCGCAAATTGTGTTGCGTTGCATTTTTTTTTTTTTTTTTTTTTTTTTTTTGCAAGTGGTACATACTTGCACGGTGGGTGACGCACAGAAGCTAGGGGAAAACATATGTTTGTCAAACCATTCGCAAGGTGGTCCTCGCTCTGCAGGAGTACATGAAAAGTTTCATTAATAGTGTTCCTCGGACATTTATCGACCATGTCCATAAAAGAGGGCGTTTATAAAATTGCCAGTAAGATATATTGATAGGGTGACATCACATGAACACTTTTTTTTTCTTCTCAAAAAGCAAATTTCACAAATGTACTAGGCTATACAATATAATAGATGTTAAGAATTATTTTGAATCTTTTATTATTCTTCTGTTAATCTTATGATGGGATTCCCAAGTCATTGCAACATGTATGCAGTCTATTGCTCCAGTCTCCACTGCTCTAGGGAACATGAGGCAGATTATGTTAATAGGAAGTCCTATCACAGCCTTAATGTTCAGGTAGAGATGATGGGAATATGTTAGATGATTATTTTCTGTGAGATGAATCTTTAAATTAATAGTAACATTAACAGATATAATAATGATCTACTAAACATTTCATCTGCAGACGACTTGTGGTCATGAACATATGATCAAGTTTGGATGCCAAATGGCCTGGCTCAGTGCTTGACTCAAATTTTCCGTTAGTCTGTGTTGTGTCAGCACTTTGAGGAAAGCAAGTTAAATTTGGTACAATACAAAACACTGTTAATTTGAACTGAGATAGAAAAACCTACACAATAACCCCCTATCATGACCCTCAGATAGGGCCACAACACCGCTTCAATGTGGCCCTCAAACAAGAGTGAAGATAGAGATGACCTTTGGCCTCCTAAAGGCACATTAACTGTGTTCGGCCCTTAAGAGTCACCAGAGCGGGCATCACAGATAGTGGCTGCATGTGCCATTCTGCACAATATAGCCACCAGTAAGCTCCCCGATGAAACTGACCTGACCACACTTGACCACCCAGCTGGTGCAGATGTAGATGCAATCACCATACAATATTACACTTAATAAAAGCACATTGAAACTGCACATAGGTCTCAAACTCTTTTATTGGTTGTGTGGGATGAGAGAGAGAAAGAGAGCAAGATAAAGTTGCATTAATAAATATTCATACTAAAGTGTTGATGTGTTGATTAGATAGATAGATAGATTAGATCGATAGATGATAGATAGATTAGATCGATAGATGATAGATAGATTAGATCGATAGATAGATAGATAGATAGATAGATAGATAGATAGATAGATAGATAGATAGATAGATAGATAGATAGATAGATAGATAGATAGATAGATAGATAGATAGATAGATAGATAGATAGATAGATAGATAGATAGATAGACTATACATACTGAGATCAGTTTTATCCAGCTGTTTGATTTTGTTTGGAGCCTTCTCAGCTCACAGTCAGCTCCTTTAGTGTGCAGTCTAGTTCAAGACTCCTTTTGTACAGGGCCCTGACTGAGTCTGTTTCCACCTGAAACATAATTCCACCACAAACATGATCATTATAAGTTTTCTGGAGGCTCATTAAAATTACAAAAAGTTCCTTGACTTCCTACAAACACAGGACTGACTGTAATTTATGTCAAGGGTTTTAAATCCTAGTTCACATTTCTTCTGAAGCCCATTGAGGTAGAGGCCTCAGTTTCTGGGGCAGGTTGTGAAAAATCCTACAATAAAAGAGATGTGTGTAAGGGCCAGTCCCTTTTTTATGCCACACATTGAAATGTTTTCCATAATAAAAAGCCCAGTGCATTCACATCAGCAACTGTCTGAGAACACACAGACAGAGTGTCTTCATCATTTTCTCCAACCTAATAAATAAAAATAGGCCAATGTAAAGCATAGCTGTTGTAAAGCAGGTTAGTTTGGTGTTCTGTCTTCTGCATACTGACCTCTGTGTGGGAGACTGTGTGTGTGTGTGCTGGCTTCAACAGGGACACTGTATTTCCCTCTACTGCAGAACATAGTCAGCTATATTTAAAACTTAAAAAAGTAGTAATGTATTGCACACGTACCCAGTGTTACTTGCTTAGAGGAGCCAGCACCAGGGTCAGTTTGTACAGCACCTGTAATCACATCCATAATCGGCCGTCCCTTATTGCCTACTCAGAGCCAACTCCTCCACCAGTGTATTCTGGTTTTCTGAATTTAACTCTTTATTTCTGTTTGCTGCAAACAAGTGTTTGTGATAAAATATTCACAAAAATAATAAAAGGTTGTGGTAAATACTCACCACTTTGAATTATATTTTATATTTTGTCTTTATCTGCTGCCAAGAACATTTGGAGTTTGGGTTGCATCTAAAAATCAATGAATATTAATCTTTCTTAGTACATACATGTTCATTTTTATATATATATATATTACAAAAATAGGCTATAGGCTATATTACACATAGGCTACACATACATATAGGCTACACATACATACATACTTTTACATAAATATAGAACGTATTTGTTTAACTTACGCATTAACAATCAGCAATCTTTCTCCAACAGTCTTCTCTTGCTTTTGCAGCAGAGAACGTATTGTTTCGAGCTTGAAATACATATCAAAATTCATCGTAATTATGAATGATTATCTCTTGCTCCTCCGCGGGAAAATCGCGACCCGCGATTGGTTGTTCAGTGTCGACGTCACTCTTTTATGTGCACGCGCGCGTGGAGTAATCATAGCTTGAGGATCAAAGCCCGAGTTGACAGAGAAAGTTGATGAGCTGCATCATGGTACCAATAAAGCCTGATTGCATCGGTTTGGTTTTGTCAACTCAAAACTAATCCTGTAACCCCGAGTTTGTTCAGCTACCTTCATGGTACAGGCCCCTGGTTTCACAGACGGGGCTTAAGACTAGTCCTAGACTAAAATGTAAGTCTGAGCTGTTTCCACTGAAATAAACTTGCACTGACTGATCTTAAAAATATATCAGTGCCTTTTTAGTTTTAAGATGCACATCGGTAATGTTTTTTTCTAAGCATGTTTATAAAAATTACTTAAATGTCCTAATTGATCTATGGTCTAATCCTGGCTTAGTCTAAGCCCTGTCTGTGAAACCGGGCCTATTAGGCATAAGAGTGTTTCTAAAGGAAAGGTCAATCATTTGTTAAAGTGCAAAAGGGTCATTATGGGTCACATGGATGTAATAATGTCACCCAGAGTATACCAATCCATTAGTTTTTCATGTAGGTATACAGAATTTTATATGAATACATAGGCAGTGTTTGCTCTGTTTAATAATCTGTTTGCTCTGTTAAATTGCTGTTTAGCAGAGCAGTGGTAAATATATGTTGTTAATATAAATATAAGTTATTTTAAGTTTAATTTTTAATCATACACTGCAATGAAAACGCCATTTAACCAATTGAATAAATATAACAGCCAGCCTACAAATACAGCTAAATAAATACCACGTGTATATTTTTTCATATTCTTTCTTTTAAAACATGTCATCTTTTCCTGTATTTGCAATGTTACCACACTATTGGCTGTCTCTCCGAGTTATTTTGAGCATGATTGGTTGTTCAGACTGTCATCCAGGAATCTGGCCAATGACAACTATGCGCGCCTTTTACTGGTCAAGTTTGAATATGTCTGTTGGAGTGTGTGTGTGTGTGTATATGTGCTGCTGCTCGGGATCTTCAGTACTAGCATACGTCGGTTCTGTGGCAAATATTGTTTAAAACATGGATTATTTTACATCGGACTGCTACATTTCTATTTTGAGCGAGTTGCGGGATGTAAATGAAGAACAAACAAGGAATATGGACAACGCATTTTAACAACGTGTAACGGACATATTGCAATCTGCGGAAGGTAATGTTAAATAACTTTATATTTTATAAAAACAATTCTGCTACATCAAAATATAGTGTGTTAAATTGAGAATCTAAACGCGATTAGAGTTATATCGATATACTTACATGTTTCAGTGTATTAGGCTAATGTTTTGTGTTGCTAGCATGTGTAAATATTGTCAGCTAACGTTAACTTAACGTTAGTTAAAAAAAAAAAACTCGGCATAGTTTTTGACTGCAATGACTGAGAACATTGTCTCTTTAGACGGAGAGGGACTTGAACCACACTCTTTGACTCTAGAAGGATATGCAAACTAGGCTTTTGAATAGTTGTTGATCGCGGGATACGTTATAACGTTAGGCCTAACGTTACCGATATGTTTTGAAGTTGGTGAGTACAATTTTGCAAGCTTTCGCAAATGTCTCTGTTAGTAAAATGCTAATATACAAATAGCTAATATTGCTGTGTATGTGTGTGTTTCCCTCATGATCCAGGAATTTTGGGAATAAATATGATCCAGCCACATGATCTTCAGATGCGGTGAGTATTGTTATATTAAAATACACGTGAAATAGAGGCAGAACATGTAAACTCTGCTCAAAGGCACACTGGTTCAAACCCTCCAGACAATATTTGACCTATCTTCTTGAGTTCACAGGCCTAGCTGACCCAAAAATTTGTCCTTTCAAAATGAAAGTATTTTCAAACCTGTATGACTTATGTGAAACACAAGAATGTTGGGAATAAAACAACATTGGAACCCATTGTATGGGAAAACAAAACAATGAAGGCATTTCTCAAGATATCTTAATTAAGGTTCTACAAAAGAGATTCGTACAGTTTTGGAACAACATGGAGTAGGCCTAAATAAAGAGAGAACTCTATTTTTTGGATGAGCTGTTCTTTTAATGACATGTTCCCAGGGTCCTTTGTTAAATTAACCTTGGTTTTTATCATAGTAAAAGTTTAGAAACCATGTTTTTATGGTGGATTGATTACAGTACTTTATTACTATTTGGTTAGTATAGCAAAACTCTGGTTAATGTTAGTAAGGGTTCTCCAGATTTATATAACACTTAAGGAACACATAAAAAAATGGTCCTATGTCACCCTGATCAATAGTCTGTTAACACACATGTAATAATTAACACACTTTAAAAAGAAAATGTTTTTTTTATATTTTTGTTATATTTTTTAGATCAAGCATTGGAACAATGTTTACGGAGCAGACCAAGCACCAACAGAGAAACAAGCCCATCATTCAGTAGTAAGTATCCACTGCAGTATATAAAATAAAAAAAGTTCTCTCTTTTTTTTCTCTCCCTCGTGCCATCCCAGATGTATATCTGACTTTCTTTCCACAGAGATTTTTTGAAAAATGATCCATTTATTGTAAGCCAATATAATGCAAGTGCATGCTCCAGAAACTACATGCAGCCTACAAATAGCCTGCTGTGTTGTTCACACAGGAAGTTTTATGCACTTATCATATGAGCTTTACAATGCTCTTGGATTATTGTCAGGATGTGTGTTTGGAATTTTTTGACCTTCAGCATTTTGTTGTCTATTCACTTGCATTATTCGACACACGAACACAAGAGATGGATAATTTTTCAAAAAGTCTAGTTTATTTTTTCAAAAATTTGTGTTCATGTGAAGAAAGAAAATCATATACCTTTCGGACAGCATAAGGGAGAGTAGTCTAAATGTGTTAGCAAAGGGTACATGCGATGGTAAATTAAAGGGATAGTTCACTTTGAAATTAAATTTTGGTATTTTACCAAATATATTTACCATTAATTTAAATTTAATTTCAAAGTGAACTATCCCTTTAACTGAAGTAATTTTATCTTATAGTAATTTTATTTTATATTTATGGTAATGTGACCTAGGATGGCAAGTCCCAGTGGTTCATTTTAAAACTAGATATTGTGGAAGAGTTCAATTTAACAGAATAATTTGAGTTTTGAATTTTTGAGCATGCCTATAGACCAAACACATAATACGCATATGCATGCCTTTACCGTTTTCACAGATTCACATTTCAGTAGTTTAGACCGAGACGATTTTAGTTGGAAACTGAGTCGTGTAAACGGCCCCTTACTAAGCATATATTAAAAACCCCAGGGCATAGGGATGCTCACTTTTGATTGGAATTTGCCCACTGTCATGCAGATTTTAGCTCAAACCCTAATTAAACTGACCTGAACCAGCTAATAAAGATCCTCAGGATAACCAGAAACAGTTTGGAGCTACACTCTGCAGGACACTGGCCTCCAGGAGTTTGGCACACATGAACTGAAGGGATAGTTCACAGTCAGGCAAACAAGAAAATTCTCCCAAATAATTTACTCACCCTCATGTTGTTCCAAACCTTTATGCATTTTTTGGTTGCCAACATTCTTCAAAAATATATAATTTTAATGCTTGACAAAAGAGAGACATTTCAGGTTTGAAAAGACATGATGGTGAGTAAATGATGACAGAATTTTCATTTTTGGGTGAACTATCTCAAGTACTTTAATAATCTCACACAATGAGAATATACCTTTTTTTTTTTAAACACATATCATATATTTAATTCCCTGAAGAATTAGAGAAAGACCCTCATTACCCATATCACAGCAGTCTGAAAACACCTCCATTTAATACAAATATTGTTGGTTTTATTTTGTAATACAAATTGGCATTTTTACGCGTTTACCTTGCAATGAAAAAGAATGTCCATTGTTGTGAATCTACATGTTCCTTCTTTTGGTGATGCACATTTTTCAATCGGACATAAGGTTTAGATACCAGACAAATCAGAAGACAAACAGACAATTTAAATAAAAATGTATTAAGCTTGTTTAAAGGAAACAAAAATAATTTAAATCATTTTGAGAGAATCATAGTGTGTCCTTTTTTTCTTATTCCCAGATGCAGCAAGCTGATTACTGGCCGTTTGCTGGATTGCTGTTTATTTGCTGTATCTGTCACTTCTGGTACACTTTTGTTGTATGTTTTGATTTAACTTATTAATAAACTTGTATAGTAAGGATTCTGAATGTAAAGACCATATAATATTTAATATCAGAACTATGCAGAACTATGTGACCCCCAGGGGTCTGAATAATTCCATTTTATTTAGATTACAAGTTTACATTGTTTAAATACTAATAAATTATATGTAAACACAAGTGCTGCAAATTAAAGTTTGAGATGATTTTAATCAGTTTTATACAGTTTTTTTACAGACTTATTTTGTCTTCTAAAATAAAACTGTTTTATTACATTCTTGAGCACGTCTTGACAATTTATTGAATGTGTTTGATCGTTATAATTTAGGAAAGGTCTGTTAAATACGAAGTTCATGCATTATTCAGAGTAGCATAAGCATGATAAGTGGGATTTTAAGGGAAAGGTTTTTTTTTTTTTTTTTTTTGTTTTTTTTTTTAATGAGTTTAGGTGCTCATGGAAGAGATGGGTTTTCAGCTGTTTTTTGAATGTTGTCAGGGATTCTGCATTCCGGATGAGGGTGGGGAGAGTGTTCCACCAGCATGGAACTGTGAATGAGAATGATCTGGAAAGTGATTTTGTGGCTTTCTGTGATGGAACCACGAGACGTCGCTCGTTGATTGATCGTAGGCGTCTGGTGGGGATGTAGGCTCGTAGGAGTGAGTGAAGGTAGGAGGGAGCTGAGCGTGTGATAGATCTGTAAGCAAGCGTCAATGCCTTGAACTTGATGCGAGCAGCGAGAGGTAGCCAGTGCAGAGAGATGAACAGAGGAGTGACGTGGGCCCTCTTGGGCTCGTTGAAGACAAGACGAGCTGCAGCATTCTGGATCATCTGAGGAGGTTTGGTAGCACATGCTGGAAGTCCGGCCAGAAGAGCATTGCAGTAGTCAAGCCTAGAAATGACCAGGGCCTGGACGAGGAGTTGTGTTGCGTGCTCAGTTAGGAAAGGCCTGATCTTCCTGATGTTGTGCAGCGCAAACCTGCATGATCGAGCTGTCTTTGAAATGTGATCTGTGAAGGTCAGCTGGTCATCAAACGTTACTCCCAGATTTCTGACCGACCTTGATGGGGTGATTGATGATGAATCAAGCTGGATGGTGAAGTCGTGCTGTAGAGACGGATTGGCAGGGAGGACGAGCAGCTCAGTCTTTGCCAGGTTGAGCTGCAGGTGATGTTCCTTCATCCATGTGGAGATGTCTGCCAGACAGCTCGAGACCCGTGCAGCTACTGTGGGATCATCTGGTCGAAATGAGAGGAAGAGTTGTGTGTCATCAGCATAGCAGTGGTAGGAAAAACCGTGTGCCTGTATGATGTGTCCCAGTGATGTAGTGTAGATGGAGAAGAGGAGGGGACCAAGAACTGAACCCTGGGGAACCCCTGTGGTCAGTTGATGTGCTCTGGATACCTCGCCTCTCCATGCGACTTTGAAGGACCTACCTGTGAGATAGGATTCAAACCAGTATTGGTATCTTAGCCAGTATTGCTAAATGCTTGATACCAATTAAAACCCTAGCCCTTGAGCAACAGATAATTGTAGAATCGAAAGGTGAAGGCATCGCTCAGCTAGTGAGGGAATCCAAAAACCTAGTGAGTGAAGCACCCAAGATTCATCAATTCACATGGGCAAACTGGACTAAATTGCTACATGATACTCAGATCATTTTTGGACAAAGTAAACTGAATAAAAAAGACAAAATAACAGAAATCCCAAAAGGGGCTAATATTTGTTATTTTACGGATGGCTCTAAGGAAAATGAGGAAGTTTGGTGGGGTTTCATTAGGAAAGAAAAAGGAAAAATAGTTTTCAAACAAAAGGGGCAATTGTCTAATGAAGACTCAGCACAACTGGCTGAAGTGACAGCCGTGTTAGAAGCCTTAAGGCATATGAAATCAACATCATCAATACATCCCATTGTTGTCACAGATAGTCATTATGTTTACAAAGCACTGACAGAGCATGTGTCCACTTGGAAACTGAATGGTTTTTGCACCGCCAAGGGAAAGCCATTAAAACAGGATAGTTTGTGGAAGGAAATAGCAATATTATTGGAAGAAATGAAACCACAAGTGCTGCACCAAAGCAGTCACACAGTACAAACTACATCAGCTGCCAAAGGTAATGCTGAAGTAGACAAATATATTAGACATAAGACGATTAGAACAACAAAAACTATTAAAGTTATCACTAAGGCAAGTGAGAATAAAATTGTTGAAAAACTACACAGAGATCTAATGCACCCTAGTCTAGCTTATTTAGCAAAGTATTGTAAAGCCACAGGTCTTAATATACAGAATCTAAAAGCTACCTACCTTAAAATCAGGAAAAAAATGTCCTGAATGTAGGAAAGTTATGAACAGCAGGTTTAATGAGTATGGTAAAATAAAGACAGATAAAGAAAATGAAGAGATATCTCTAGATTGGGGTGGCCCAATCCGGCCTCAGACGAAATTAAAGAACTGTTATTTCCTAGTAATTGTAGATAGTTGTTCTAAATTTTTGCAGATTTACCCATGCAAACAGGCTACTAGTTCGGTAGTCGTACAAGCACTAAGAGAATGGATAAGGTTCAGAGCACCACCAAATAAAATTAAGGGTGACATAAGGGTGAATAAAGGAAGTGGAAGAATATTGCGATAAAATCGGAGTAAAATTAATTAAAAGTGTGAAGTACACACCGGAATCTAACGGGATAGCGGAAAACGCTGTTAAACGAATTAAACAATTTTTCATCAAGAACGAACACGTAGGAGAGTGGGATTCTTTGATTGATCAATGCACACATTTTCTAAATTATAGAATCAAACCGAGTGAACTCAAAATCGAAGATCAGCCTGAGCAGGAAAATTATAACGCCAATCCATTTAAGGTAGGCGATCAAGTAATTATACTGCATAAAATCAGAGGTAAAAGATTTAGACATAAAACTGGAACCGTGGATACGGTTACAAAAGTCACTTCGAACACAACGGTACAATTAGAAAATAACGGCATTTGGTCTTTAAGGGACCTAATCAAAGCATAATGATGAAAAAGGTAGTATTTGAGTCCATTATTGAATCCAAAACAGGATGGGTCAAATGTCAAAATGAGGCATATGCACTGCTAAGAGTTAAAAAATGGCATGAAGATTGCCCTGAAGGTACCATAAGTAAATTGATACCCTTCACAAGCTGTTGTTTTTGTGAAGCAACAGACATAGCAGAATTACTTTGGGAAGGTCCGAATGAGTCTCGACCAACCAAAATGAGCTTAAAAACACTCTCTACCATGGGAGAGCATAACCTTTTCCCCTGGTACAATCCTGAAGGTAGAATCGGCGACTGCGCCTTGGGAGAGATTTCTGTATGTGGAAACTGCAGACTAGGTAAACAAAAATGGGTCATTCAAAAGATACAACGAGGAGAAACCAGTTGTGTCTGCCGAACATGTAAATTATGTGAAGAAAAACTAATTTTACTAGGCACAAAATGTTCCTGTACATTTAAGGAATCAGAATTAAAACTATGTAACTTCTAAGATGTGAAAAGCTAGAAGAGCGGTAATGGGTCCAGACTGTCAGTAAGAAAGAAGTCTGGCTAACCCGTAAATCTAAATTAGCCATGGGATGTGTTTCACAAGGGAAGATTATGACAGCATGGGTCAGCAATCCAATACAATTAATGGAAGAAAACGAACAAGCATGGCTATATCGATATTGTGAATTGTCAGGATTAGGAAATCACGGACCAGTTGGAGAAAGGTTCCGTGTTAGGCCAGATTCTGGAACAAATCACTTTTTTGGATTCGTGGGAGAGAGTTGTCTCACATAATCTGAATGAACCAAACAAAACTATCTTTGTGAAAAGACAGGGTCAGTATGAATGCAGCTCAGCCGAACAACTTGTTATTAATGAAATTAAGAACATGACCTTCCTAATTACAGACTATAACTACGAAACCAGGACATGGGAAATGGGTGTAAGAGAGACAGACATCACAAGAATGTCCAGAAGTCAAATAATTATGACTGGGGAAGCTTGTTATAAGATTAAATATCAAGAAAACGATGCATCTATAATTAAAAAACTGGTGGTGAATCTATGTTGCACCAGAGGTTACATGAACTTCGGATTCGCCATACAGGGTTTTAATATTGAGTGGATGACAGAAGTTAAACCTTTTAAACAAAAGTTTCGAGACTGGCTGCTCAAAAAACACTTCTAGGGTCAGACAGGCAATCCTTTTGTTGTCTCATCCACAGCCAAAACTGCCTAGAGGGGGGAGGAGACAGAGACTGAAAACCATCTACAGAAAACTACATCAGGAGAGGACAGAGACTTTCCAGGAAATAATAATAGGGATAAGTATGGCTTTCATTCTCTTTTTATGCATTTTGGCTGGATTCGGAACAAATGAGACAGAGGACGTTTATACTGTCTACCCTTGTACTAAAATAGAAAAGATAGTTAAATTACACTGCTATAATCAAACAATAATGGTTAAAGGTTCACCTTTGATTTTAGCAGGAACATTATACAATCCTGAAAATAATGCTAAGCTAATAAGAAACTGGATAACAGACATAGATCCAGAATACTGGAATTGTATAGTGAAGGAAGTTTTCTAAGTGCAGCTGCAGATTATGGTCCCACGACTGAGCAAGGGATAACTGTAATAAAATGGAATAAGCTAGAATTACTAAATCAAACACATGTATTATTAAAAGGGCAAGAAATAGACATTACTGCAGCCAGAAACATTAGTGTGATAAACTTTGACTTAGTATGGTGGACATATTCGTATGGAAAAACAATCTCAACTTTAGAATGGGACTGTGAGACAAGGAAAGCCAATATAAAAAGACTAAAAATATTAGACGAAGAGAACCGAGGTAAATTAGAAGTGGCAAATGACTTAGAAGTAGTTAATGATGTGGAGAACACCGAAGGAATAGAATCACCAAATTTAAGTCCACTGACACCTGCAGCACAACGCGCAGGGCCAAAACCAATAGATCGTTGGCTTCGTATGAATGAATTCGGAGATAAAGCTATAATTCATTCAGTCCATGAAAACAAACCAATAATTCCTGCAAAAACCACGGAGTGGATAAACTGCTATAATAGGCCTATGGCCACACCGATGTGTAGTAAGGTGTCAAATTGTTCATGGATAGGGAAAATGATCTGGCCAAGTAACAAAGACAGATCAACAATTGATCACAAAAAGCAGTGTGCTCATAAATTAAATACGAACAAAATAATTTGGTATTGTGTTATAAAAGCTGAAGCTCCATGGAATCAGACCCTTATGGAAAAATATGAAAAAGACACTATTACCATGTGGCACAAATGGATAAAGAAGAATTATAATTTCACACAGGGAACAGGTAGTGAAACAGATAGAACTACATGGACTGTGAAAGCCACATCAGAAGGAAAGAGAAGAGCGAATGGAAATTACAGACATCCATATACGCTAGAATATTTTCCAAATTCAGGAATCCCAGAAAAACTTATAACTACTTCTGGAATAGCAAAATATCTAACAACAAAAGTAATAGATCAACAATACAGAAGTGCATTGTTGTTATATATGATGCAGGGAGGAGAAGCGTTGAAACACTACACCATTACTAAAAGACCTGATGGATACATAAGATATCACGGAAGGCATCAAGATATCAAAGATATAAATACTGGAAGGAAAAAAGCTAATCTTATATGGCCGGTACACATGAGGTATCTAGGTTCACACAAAATTTTAAACTCCTATAAATCCCAAAGAATAGGTCAATGGGAAAGTGGTTATTACTTAAAAGTAGCTGACCCAGATAGTTATTCATGGGGGACTCAGAGTAAAGTATATATTAGACCCACCCAAGGGGACTTCAACAAAAAATGTAATGTCACAGGTTGGTATGGAGGACCATGCAGCAGACGAGACAATTTCGATATTGTAAAATCTTCAAAAGGAAATAGGATAGCATATAACCTTAAGTGTGTTAAAGAATTCGATTTGGGAACAGATGTATTAATGTATTAATGTATTAATTAATGTATTATTTAATGTATTAATTAATTATCAAGCACCTGGCCACATGGTGCACCGAAAATAACCAGCTCCTCAACACCACCAAAACGAAGGAGCTCATCGTGGACTTCAGGAAAGTGTCAAGAGGCACACACGACACCATCCACATCAATGGAATGGCTGTTGAGCGTGTCTCCAGTTTCAAGTTCCTGGGGATCCACATCTCGGCGGACATGACCTGGACAACCAACACCTCCAGCCTGGTCAAGAAGGCTCACCAGCGCCTTTTCTTCCTGAGGACACTGAGGAAGAATCAGCTTTCCTCCACTATCCTGGTGAACTTCTATCGCTGTGCAATAGAAAGCATCCTGACCAACTGTGCTACAGTGTGGTATGGGAGCTGTTCTGTTGCAGAGCGCAAGGCACTGCAGCGGGTGGTGAAAACCGCCCAGCGCATCACTGGGACTCCACTACCTGCCATCGAGCACATCCAGAGGAAACGCTGTCTGCATCGAGCTCGCAGCATCCTTAAGGACTCCTCTCACCCAGCCCACAGACTGTTTTCTCTCCTGCCCTCCGGCAGGCGTTTCAGGTGCCTCCGGACCAGGACCAGCAGACTAAAGAACAGTTTTTTCCCCAGAGCTGTCTCTTTATTAAACTCTAACCCTCATTGATCCCACTCCCCTCATATACTGATTGACTCTCCTCTCCCTCCTCACACCTGCCTCCATTTTGTTATTTGCAATACTATAATGTTCATTTGCACTGCTGACTGTTATTACAGTAACAACTGTTTACATATGCATCTTGCACTACTACCTTGACTGGAATATGCTCAATTTGCACTGCCGACTGTTATTTACAGTACCGACTGTTTATATATACATTGCAATATCGTACCTTAACTGTAATATGCAATTACTTTCCACTGCACTTTCACTCGGATAGCTTCTGTCCAAACTTTATTTGCACTACTTTAAATCCATTGTTATACTGCTCATTAGCCTAACTTATACATATATCTATTTGTAAAATTCTGTTTATAGTAATAGCCATCTGTATATTATGCTCACATTATGTTTATAGTAACAGCCATCTGTATATATATTCATAGTACATATCTATCTGTAAAATTCTGTTTATAGTAACAGCCATCTGTATATTATATTCAGTACATATCTATCTGTAAACATTCTGTTTATAGTAATAGCCATCTGTATATTATATTCAGTACATATCTAGCTGTAAATTCTGTTCACAGTAATAGTTATCTGTATATTATATTCATAGGACAATCTATCTGTAAATTTTTGTTTATAATAGTATTCAACTCTATATTTATTCAGTACATATCCATGTTCTGCACTTATGGAACCACTGTATATCCTGCACTTGCTGCTATTGCACTTCTGGTTAGACCTAAACTGCATTTCGTTGCCTTGTACCTGTACTTGTGTAATGACAATAAAGTTGAATCTTTTTATTTCTTTTTTAATGGTAGGTGAAAGGACGGATAATTATAAAACCGAATTCTGGAGTGACAGGGTAGAAACCACATATTTATGCAAAGGGAGCCTATTTGACAATTGGCAACACATGACTTTCAGTGCTCCCATAATGCAATCGTACGGAGCTAGGAACATAAAGGGTAGCATTGATAGGAATCACATGTCATGTGGCTTCGAAGCCATGGAAGGCGCCCTCTGGGCAGGAGAAAACTTGCAGATCACCCCCCTGATTCTGAAGCAGATGGTTGGCGAAAACCAGATAAGAAAAATTTGTGCTATTATGCCTTATATTAAATATATAAGTGAGTGGAAAGAATTATTACACCCAATTGATGATTTAACAGAATCCGAGAGTCTTGGGTCTCATTGGATCCATCGATTGGATCTTTGGTCAAAAACCAGAAGCCCTTCTGAAGTAACTCTTATTAAATTGATAGGGAAGATAGTGAAGACAGCATTTGTAGATATGGGTGAAAAAATTAAAGAAGTGGCCCAAAATGTATGGGATATAATGACAGACACATGGGAAATAATAAAAACTGTACTCTACTGCATAGGAGGAACAATGGTAATCATTGTAGTAATAGGCATTCTGATTAAATTAGTGAAAATATGCATACATTGTAGAAAACTAAAACAGTTAGCTGCCCAAGCCAAATATTGGAAGATTCCAGCGTTCAGCATAAGAGGCACGGCAAAGAACGCGCATGCAAGTGTTTTTCTGGACTACTCAGTTTTCCTGTTATTTAAATGTTGTGTTTTAGTCAAGGTAAGGCCATTTTCGATTCTCTGCTTATTTTCAATTTTTAAACTTCACATAATTCTGTATTTGAGTAGACGCGCTGACTACATTAAACAAAAGCCGCGAGTGAAAATTAATATTGCAGTCTAATTTACACTTAAGCCTTATTTGCTCTCAGCAGTTTCGATTCGGCACATTGTCACGTTATTTTACTTAATTGCCCGAGCGAAACAGCATCTGTAGGAACAGTTATAAATAGAGGAACTTAAGATCATTCGTCAGGACCAGCGTTCAGCATAAGAGGCACGGCAAAGAACGCGCATGCAAGTGTTTTTCTGGACTACTCAGTTTTCCTGTTATTTAAATGTTGTGTTTTAGTCAAGGTAAGGCCATTTTCGATTCTCTGCTTATTTTCAATTTTTAAACTTCACATAATTCTGTATTTGAGTAGACGCGCTGACTACATTAAACAAAAGCCGCGAGTGAAAATTAATATTGCAGTCTAATTTGCACTTAAGCCTTATTTGCTCTCAGCAGTTTCGATTTGGCACATTGTCACGTTATTTTACTTAATTGCCCGAGCGAAACAGCTGTACTCACTCAAGCGGTGAAGCATTATCTGTATAACTATGTAATTTGCGCGCTGTCGCTTCGTTCAGCTCTCGTGTTCAGCCTCCTCGTGTGAAGACCGACTCGGGTAAAGACCAGCGACTCTACCTGCGCGACTCCACCGAGCAAGGACACTAGAAAGGCACTTACGTATCTCCTTTTCCCCTCTCCTTCCCTCTCTTATCTTATTGTTGACATTAATCAACATGTGCTTTCAACACATTACTGTTATCTCTCGCCAACGCCCCTTCATCGCGCGCAAAAGACAACGCAATGCTGCCAATCTGCGTCCAATTCTCTCATCCACACACACTCCACGCTCTCTTTCCGTGGGTCTATGGAATTGTCAGTCAGCAGTCAATAAAGCTGACTTCATTCCAGCCTTCGCATCTCATTCTACTCTTAGTATCTTGGGCTTGACTGAGACCTGGATTCGTCCAGAAGACTCAGCAACCCCTGCTGCTCTCTCTAGCAATTTCTCCTTCTCTCACTCCCCTCGCCAGTCTGGGAGAGGTGGGGGAACAGGGCTCCTCGTTTCTAACAATTTCAAATACTCCGCACTCTCTTCTCTATGCAACAACAACTCATTTGAATATCATGCTATTACACTTACAACTCCCATTAAGATCCATATTGTAGTCATTTATCGTCCCCCTGGTCAGCTGGGAAACTTTGTAGATGAGCTGGATGTGCTGCTGTCCACTTTCCCTGAGGACGGCACCCCACTTCTAGTCTTTGGTGACTTCAACATCCATCTCGAAAAGCCGCATGCAACAGACTTCACCTCTCTCCTAGCCTCTTTCGATCTCAAACGACTCATCACCACAGGTACTCACAAATCAGGCAACCAACTGGACCTGGTTTACACACGCAATTGCATCACAGACAACATCCTGGTGAGACCTCTCCATGTTTCAGATCATTTCCTCATTACTTTCAGTCTACATCTCTCTACCCCT
This sequence comes from Rutilus rutilus, assembly GCA_021464565.1. Classification (NCBI taxonomy): domain Eukaryota; kingdom Metazoa; phylum Chordata; class Actinopteri; order Cypriniformes; family Leuciscidae; genus Rutilus; species Rutilus rutilus. Next base: position 40,390,975 of record JAJAQA010000012.1, on the reverse strand, counting down.
TCACCACCAACACCCCCACCAGTCACTTTCAGGCGAAACCTGCGCTCACTTTCTCCCTCCCATCTTTCCTCTGCCGTGTCATCTTCTCTTCCCCCACCCTCACAATTCTCATCTCTAGATGTGAACACAGCAACGGACACCTTATGCTCCACTCTAACCTCTTCTCTAGACATTATCTGCCCTCTCTCCTCCAGGCCAGCACGTGCTACTCCCCCTAACCCCTGGTTATCTGAGGTTCTTCGGGAACACCGGACTGAACTCAGGGCAGCGGAGAGGAAATGGCACAAATCAAAAGACGCATCTGACCTGAGTATGTATCAATCTCTCCTCTCTTCCTTTTCTGTGGATGTTCATGCTGCAAAATCTTCATACTTCCACAACAAGATCAACAGCTCCTCCAACACACGTTCACTCTTCAAGACATTCAACTCTCTCCTCTGTCCACCTCCACCACCACCCTCCTCCTCCTTAACTGCTGACGATTTTGCGAACTTCTTCACCAACAAAACAACATCTATCAGCAGTCACATTTCAGCTCCACACACACAGGAACCCAGACTGACCGCTTCCACAGCCAATATCCCACTGTTCTCCTTCTCCTCGCTAACCGAGGAAGAAGTATCTACACTTCTCCTCTCCAGTCATCCTACCACCTGCCCTCTAGACCCCATCCCCTCACACCTTCTACAAGCCATCTCTCCGACACTTCTACCATCACTCACACACATAATCAACTCATCCCTCCATACTGGCACCTTACCTACAGCATTCAAGCAGGCTCGGGTCACTCCACTGCTTAAAAAACCAACACTAAACACATCATCTGTAGAGAATTACAGACCTATCTCTCTCCTACCATTCATTGCGAAGACACTTGAAAGAGCTGTTTTCAACCAAATAACATCCTTTTTGTCTCTAAACAACCAGCTGGATGTCAACCAATCTGGCTTCAAGAAAGGGCATTCAACAGAAACTGCATTACTGTCAGTCACAGAAGCCCTACGGATCGCTAAAGCTGCTTCCAAGTCCTCAGTCCTCATTCTCCTGGATCTGTCTGCTGCCTTCGACACTGTGAATCATCAGATCCTTATGTCCAGCCTCTCATCACTGGGCATCACAGGAACTTCACTCCACTGGTTTGAGTCCTATCTCACAGGTAGGTCCTTCAAGGTCGCATGGAGAGGTGAGGTATCCAGAGCACATCAACTGACCACAGGGGTTCCCCAGGGTTCAGTTCTTGGTCCCCTCCTCTTCTCCATCTACACTACATCACTGGGACACATCATACAGGCACACGGCTTCTCCTACCACTGCTATGCTGATGACACACAGCTCTTCCTCTCGTTTCAACCAGATGATCCCACAGTAGCTGCACGGGTCTCAAGCTGTCTGGCGGACATCTCCACATGGATGAAGGAACATCACCTGCAGCTCAACCTGGCAAAGACTGAGCTTCTCATCTTCCCTGCCAATCCGTCTATACAACACGACTTCACCATCCAGCTAGAGTCATCATCAATCACCCCATCAAGGTCGGTCAGAAATCTCGGAGTAACGCTTGATGACCAGCTGTCCTTCACAGATCACATTTCAAAGACAGCTCGATCATGCAGGTTTGCACTGCACAACATCAGGAAGATCAGGCCTTTCCTAACTGAGCATGCAACACAACTTCTCGTCCAGGCCCTGGTCATCTCTAGGCTTGACTACTGTAATGCTCTTTTGGCCGGACTTCCAGCATGTGCAACAAAACCTCTACAGATGATCCAAAATGCTGCAGCTCGTCTTGTCTTCAACGAGCCCAAGAGGGCCCACGTCACTCCTCTGCTCATCTCTCTGCACTGGCTACCTCTCGCTGCTCGCATCAAATTCAAGGCATTGACGCTTGCTTACAGATCTATCACAGGCTCAGCTCCCTACTATTTTCACTCACTCCTACGAGTCTACATCCCTACCAGACGCCTACGATCGATCAACGAGCGACGTCTCGTGGTTCCATCACAGAGAGCCACAAAATCACTTTCCAGAACATTCTCATTCACAGCTCCATGCTGGTGGAACGCTCTCCCCGGCCTCATCCGGAATGCAGAATCACTGGCAACATTCAAAAAACAGCTGAAAACCCATCTCTTCCGTGAGCACTTAACCTCATAAAAAAAAATTTTAAAAAAAAATTTCCTTTGAAACATCACTTATCAGACTTATGCTACTCTGAATAATGCCTGAACTTTGTATTCTGAGCACTTCTTGCGTTGTTGTTGTTTTTGCCTCTTCATGATGACTCGCTTTATTTAGTCCTAATTTGTAAGTCGCTTTGGATAAAAGCGTCTGCTAAATGACTAAATGTAAATGTAAATGTAAGATTCGACTGTCAGCTGATCTTTCAGAATCCGAGAATGAGAGTGAAGGAGAATTGCCTACGGCTAACTTACTTACGAACATAAAAGTTAGGAGCTCGTAAAATCAATTCATTCTCCTGAAATCCATCAGACTGAACAGATCAACCGACTAAGCAATTTTTGAGAAACCTGAACAATGGCTCCAACAACCAGACAAAATTGGGGAAACAATTCCAGTGTGACAACTTGTCCTGAACTGCCGGTAAATAAATTTCAAATTATAATCTACAATGTAATTTTGATCCTTTATTGGACATTATTGATAGGGGGTTTAAGAGGGTTATGGCAAATCCCAATTGCAATATGTAACATAGCCTCATTTAATTTGGAAAAAAGGCTAAATCTGGCAAGCATGATAATTGGACAAGTTGTGAAAAGCCCTAAGGTAAAATTGTTATGTGTGGAGAGAAAGATGACCCAAGAGCGAGATGCAGCAAATCAGTCTTTTAATTAACAGAGTCAGAATGTCCAGAGGTAAGAACAGAAACTTTCAGCATATTATAATAAACAACGAAAATCTTCCGGAAAACTGTAGCCGGGAACTTAAACTCAATTCCTCCGTCAAAGCAGCGGAGCGTCTCTGGTAGTAGTGGTTACCGTGAGAAAGCCAGCCGACTCCGGGACCTCCAGGATCAGAACAGAAGGCAACGAGCGCAGTCACAGGTACTCTGTAACAAGTATAGCTTAGTAGCAATTCACAGTGGTAGAACAATCCTCTTACGTGCACAGAACAGACAAAACAGGACAGGACAGGACTTCGACACGGCAGGATGTTTGGCAGAGAATTCGTACGCATAACTTCTGAAATAATCTGGCCAAGAGACAGGGGAAAACAAGGCTAGAAAAAGAGAAGATAATTAGGGAAAGTGATGACTGGTGTGTAACTGATGATGAGAATAATAAGTAATGAAAGAGAACACCTGGGAAGAAGGCGATGTGTGTGCGTAATGACCAATGAAGTAATCAGGGGTGTGAGAGCGTAAATGTGTGTGTTTGAGTGTGTGGGTGACCAGAGGGGGGAGACAAAGTAAAGGAAGAACCAGGATCATGACAGTACCCCTCCCTCAACGAGCGCCCCCTGGCGCTCCCGAGGAAGGGGACTGACGAGACCGAAGAAAATCATCGACCAGCGAAGGGTCCAGGATGTCCCGGGCAGACACCCAACTCCTCTCCTCCGGGCCGTACCCCTCCCAGTCCACTAAGAACTGATGACCACGACCTCGGCGACGCATGTCCAAGAGTCGACGGACCTTGTACACAGGAGACCCCTCGACACGAATAGGAGGAATAGAGGGGCGTGAGGGCGCACGAATCGACGGTTTAATGCAAGAGACATGGAAAACGGGGTGTACGCGACGAAGATTAGGAGGAAGCGACAGCTTGACTACGACAGGACTAATGATCTTACAAATGCGAAATGGTCCGATGAAACGAGGGACCAACTTACGAGATTCAGAGTGGAGTGGCAAATTAGACGAAGAAAGCCAAACCTTCTGGCCGCGAACGTAGCGGGGACTCTTTACGCGACGCTTGTTGGCTGTGGTGCTCATGCGTCTCCTCGAGCGACAAAGAGCTGATCTCACCGTTCTCCAAGTGCGCTTGCAGCGATCGACAAACGCCTGAACGGACGGGACATTAGATTCCGAATCCTGCGAGGGAAATAACGGGGGTTGATAACCCAGGCAACAGGAAAAAGGAGAGAGACCCGTGGCTGACGAGGGGAGCGAGTTATGTGCGTATTCAGCCCAGGCGAGCTGCTCTGACCATGACGAAGGATTACGAAGAGCCAGACTGCGGAGAATGCGGACGACAATCTGATTGGCCCGTTCGGCCTGACCGTTAGTCTGTGGGTGAAACCCGGACGAAAGGCTAGCGGAGGCTCCAATGAGACGACAAAACTCCCTCCAGAATTGTGAGGCAAACTGTGGTCCCCTATCAGAGACGATATCAGTGGGCAGACCGTGCAATCTAAAAACGTGATCAACCATGACCTGAGCCGTCTCCTTTGCGGAGGGAAGCTTGGAGAGCGGAATAAAGTGAGCGGACTTAGAAAAACGATCAACGACTGTTAGGATGACCGTGTTACCCGCGGAAAGAGGGAGGCCGGTGATAAAATCGAGTCCTATATGGGACCACGGGCGCGAAGGGACCGGTAACGGACGAAGAAGACCGGCTGGAGGAGAGTTACCGGACTTAGTCTGGGCACAAACCACACAGGAAGCGATAAAACGCCGCGCGTCACGGACCAAAGTAGGCCACCAAAAGCGTTGGCGGATCATGGCAAGAGTGCCCCGCACGCCGGGATGGGCAGACAATTTAGAGGAATGTCCCCATTGGAGAACAGCCAAGCGCGCAGGGACGGGAACAAACAGACGATGCTTAGGACAGGCGCGCGGGACAGCGACACGGGTTAGTGAACGTTTGACCAACCTCTCTATTCCCCAAACTGCCGCGCCCACCACACAGGCAGAGGGAATGATCTCCTCTTGGGTAGTGGCGGGAGTTGATGAATCAAAGAGGCGAGAAAGAGCGTCAGGCTTAACATTCTTAGACCCGGGGCGAAACGAGATGGTGAAATTGAAACGTGTAAAAAATAGAGCCCAGCGAGCCTGACGAGCGTTTAATCTCTTAGCAGAACGAATGTATTCTAAATTTCTATGATCCGTCCAAACAATGAACGGAACCGGAGCTCCCTCCAACCATTGACGCCACTCACCGAGAGCCAAACGAATGGCGAGTAGTTCGCGGTTACCGACGTCATAATTGCGCTCCGCGGGAGTGAGGCGGTGAGAAAAGAAGGCACAGGGGTGTACCTTCTCATCAGAAGGTGAGCGCTGAGACAGGACAGCCCCGACCCCCACCTCCGAGGCGTCGACCTCGACGATAAATTGTCTCGAAATGTCCGGAGTGAGTAAAATGGGAGCCGTAGTGAAAAGAGTCTTAAGACGATCGAATGAGCGTTGAGCGGAATCGGACCAGTCGAATCTAGAGTTAATAGAAGTCAAGGCGGTGAGAGGAGCGGCCACCTGGCTGAAGTTGCGTATAAAGCGACGGTAAAAATTTGCGAAACCAAGAAATCGTTGGAGCGCGACACGAGACTCGGGGGCGGGCCAATCGGTAACCGCCCGTACCTTGTTGGGATCCATACTGACTCCCTCAGCAGAAATGACCGAACCGAGAAATGAAACTGAAGAGACGTGAAACGAGCACTTCTCTGCTTTAACAAAGAGTCGATTCTCCAGTAAGCGCTGGAGGACTCGTCGAACGTGTTGCACGTGCACTTGGAGAGAGGGAGAAAAGATCAGTATGTCGTCGAGATAGACGAAGACGAAAATATTAAGCATATCCCGAAGGACATCGTTTACGAGGGCTTGAAACACGGCAGGAGCGTTGACCAGGCCGAACGGAAGAACCCGATATTCAAAGTGACCGAGTGGCGTATTAAACGCGGTCTTCCACTCGTCACCCTCCTTGATGCGCACGAGATGGTAGGCGTTACGGAGATCGAGCTTGGTAAAAATCTTTGCTCCCTGCAATAACTCAAAGGCAGATGACATCAATGGTAAGGGATAGCGATTCTTTACAGTGATGTCATTCAGCCCTCGATAGTCTATGCAGGGACGCAAAGAACCGTCTTTCTTTTTAACAAAGAAAAAACCAGCACCGGCTGGAGACGAGGACGGGACGATAGTACCCGCATTTAACGATTCTGAAAGATAATTCTCGAGTGCTTCGCGTTCTGGGGCTGACAAGGAATAGAGTCTGCCGCGCGGAGGAGTGGTACCCGGGAGGAGATTAATGCTACAATCGTACGGCCGATGAGGAGGAAGAGAGGTTGCCCGGGACCGACTGAAAACCTCCCGCAGATCGAGATATTCCTCCGGGACTCCAGACAAATCACCTGGCTCGACCTGTGAAGAAGAGACAGAAGAGACAGGAGGAATAGCAGAGGTTAAACAATCAACATGACAAGACAATTTCCATGATAAAATCGAATTATTAGACCAATTGATAAGGGGATTATGTCTGACCAGCCAGGGGTGTCCTAAAACCACCGGACTAAAAGGGGAAGAGAAAATTAAAAAAGAAATAGTCTCTTTATGGTTCCCCGAGACAGTGAGAGAGAGAGGGATGGTCTTCCTTTGAATCCTAGGAAGCGAACTTCCATCTAAGGCAAACAGGGGGGTGGAGTCTCTTAAGTCTATGAGGGGAATACCTTGTTCTAGCGCCCACGTCTCGTCGAGGAAATTTCCTTCAGCACCAGAGTCTATAAGGGCAGAACAAAAGACTGAAGTGTCAGGCCAGTGGATAGAGATAGGAAGAGAAGTACATGATCCAGATGGAGAGTCCTTGGAGTATGCGCTCGCCAGTAGCCCTCCGTTTACTGGCGAGCCCTGGCTTTTACTGGACAAGCGCTGACGAAATGGTTAGGCGCGGCACAGTACATGCACAGACGATTGGTAATTCTGCGCTCTCGTTCCTTTGCAGAGATGCGTAATCCACCAAGCTGCATCGCCTCCGGCTCCGAACCAGCAGAGGGCGAAGTAGAAACGACAGGCGGAGCAGACAGCAGAGACGAATCCTGGCGGCGCGCGCGGTGACGTAACTCAAAGCGCTTCTCTATACGGATCGCCAGGTCGATGAGCGAGTCGAGGCGAGCAGGTATCTCCCGAGCGTAGATCTCGTCCCTGAGTTCCGGAGAGAGTCCCTCCAGGAAGCGGGCCACCAAGGCTGGCTCATTCCAGCCACTGGTGGTAGCTAAAGTGCGGAATTCGACTGAGAAGTCCGCCGCAGAGCGCCTTCCCTGGCGAAGAGTAGACAGTAATCGTGAAGCCTCCTCTCCATAAGCCGAGCGATCAAAAACTCGGATCATCTCTGCCTTAAACTGGGAAAAATTAAACACACAGTCCGCGTCGATCTCCCAGTTAGCAGCTCCCCATTCACGGGCTCTTCCGGCCAGGAGAGAAATGACAAAGGCGACTCGAGCACGATCAGTAGCGTAGGTCGAGGGCTGGAGAGAGAAGACAACTTCACATTGCGTCAGGAAGGCGCGACATTGAGTGGGCTCACCGGAGTAACATGGAGGATTGTTTATCCGCGGCTCAGGCAACTCACGATGATCCTGGACGGCAAGTGCTTCAGGACGCAGATGAAGTACTCGAGAGGAGAGGTCCGACACCTGAGAAGACAGGGACTCGACAGCCTGTCTAGCAGCAGAGAGCTCCTCCTGATGTCGGCCCAGCATCGCGCCTTGGAGTTCGACCGCTGCCTGAAAGGGGTTGCTGCTCGCTGGGTCCATTCTAGGCCAGATTATTCTGTTATGTGTGGAGAGAAAGATGACCCAAGAGCGAGATGCAGCAAATCAGTCTTTTAATTAACAGAGTCAGAATGTCCAGAGGTAAGAACAGAAACTTTCAGCATATTATAATAAACAACGAAAATCTTCCGGAAAACTGTAGCCGGGAACTTAAACTCAATTCCTCCGTCAAAGCAGCGGAGCGTCTCTGGTAGTAGTGGTTACCGTGAGAAAGCCAGCCGACTCCGGGACCTCCAGGATCAGAACAGAAGGCAACGAGCGCAGTCACAGGTACTCTGTAACAAGTATAGCTTAGTAGCAATTCACAGTGGTAGAACAATCCTCTTACGTGCACAGAACAGACAAAACAGGACAGGACAGGACTTCGACACGGCAGGATGTTTGGCAGAGAATTCGTACGCATAACTTCTGAAATAATCTGGCCAAGAGACAGGGGAAAACAAGGCTAGAAAAAGAGAAGATAATTAGGGAAAGTGATGACTGGTGTGTAACTGATGATGAGAATAATAAGTAATGAAAGAGAACACCTGGGAAGAAGGCGATGTGTGTGCGTAATGACCAATGAAGTAATCAGGGGTGTGAGAGCGTAAATGTGTGTGTTTGAGTGTGTGGGTGACCAGAGGGGGGAGACAAAGTAAAGGAAGAACCAGGATCATGACAAAAATCCATTTTTGGACTTAGAGGCATGACCGGGTTGGAATCGCTTAATATAATACTTGTCTCATGTGATTTATTGAAGTATTATCTTGAGATCCAATCGGTAAAGTACATAGTACTCTCTTCTACACTATTGGTGATTTTGTATCTTATAATGCTTTCCACAAGGAGAGTACAAATTGAAGGTGTAAAAAGAACTGTATATGAAATAACTGTAATTACAACTGCATTTATGATAATGGTGATTGCAAACTACTATGATGATTATGTAATGTGTGGTATAGCAATAATGATAGTTAGTAATGATTGGTTTTATGTAACAAAACTGATAAAAGCCGGTAAAGAATATTGTCTCAATATTGAGCTGACAAACCCTTTTGTAACTTGCAAATAGGGTTCAACGGCAACTCCTGAATGCCAGAGGAAAAGATTCTACGACTACATCTCAGATGAAATGTGTGGAACAAGAAATGTGGTTAAAAAACAGACAAACTGTGTTATATGTGGAAAGCTTCCAGGAGGCTTAAGAATAAGATATTTTTTGATGAATCAGTGGCAAGACCTCTGTTCAAATTGTACTGCAATCCAAAATGTAACAATGGATAAAATTGGACAAGTGACTGTAACTCAACGAGGAAGGAGAATGGACCGTAATGGCCCATGGGTTTCAAAGAGTTACAGTGAGGAAAATAAGTATTTGAACACCCTGCTATTTTGCAAGTTCTCCCACTTGGAAATCATGGAGGGGTCTGAAATTGTCATCGTAGGTGCATGTCCACTGTGAGAGACATAATCTAAAAAAAAAAATCCAGAAATCACAATATATGATTTTTTAACTATTTATTTGTATGATACAGCTGCAAATAAGTATTTGAACACCTGTCTATCAGCTAGAATTCTGACCCTCAAAGACCTGTTAGTCTGCCTTTAAAATGTCCACCTCCACTCCATTTATTATCCTAAATTAGATGCACCTGTTTGAGGTCGTTAGCTGCATAAAGACACCTGTCCACCCCATACAATCAGTAAGAATCCAACTACTAACATGGCCAAGACCAAAGAGCTGTCCAAAGACACTAGAGACAAAATAGTACACCTCCACAAGGCTGGAAAGGGCTACGGGGAAATTGCCAAGCAGCTTGGTGAAAAAAGGTCCACTGTTGGAGCAATCATTAGAAAATGGAAGAAGCTAAACATGACTGTCAATCTCCCTCGGACTGGGGCTCCATGCAAGATCTCACCTCGTGGGGTCTCAATGATCCTAAGAAAGGTGAGAAATCAGCCCAGAACTACACAGGAGGAGCTGGTCAATGACCTGAAAAGAGCTGGGACCACCGTTTCCAAGGTTACTGTTGGTAATACACTAAGACGTCATGGTTTGAAATCATGCATGGCATGGAAGGTTCCCCTGCTTAAACCAGCACATGTCAAGGCCCGTCTTAAGTTTGCCAATGACCATTTGGATGATCCAGAGGAGTCATGGGAGAAAGTCATGTGGTCAGATGAGACCAAAATAGAACTTTTTGGTCATAATTCCACTAAACGTGTTTGGAGGAAGAAGAATGATGAGTACCATCCCAAGAACACCATCCCTACTGTGAAGCATGGGGGTGGTAGCATCATGCTTTGGGGGTGTTTTTCTGCACATGGGACAGGGCGACTGCACTGTATTAAGGAGAGGATGACCGGGGCCATGTATTGCGAGATTTTGGGGAACAACCTCCTTCCCTCAGTTAGAGCATTGAAGATGGGTCGAGGCTGGGTCTTCCAACATGACAATGACCCGAAGCACACAGCCAGGATAACCAAGGAGTGGCTCTGTAAGAAGCATATCAAGGTTCTGGCGTGGCCTAGCCAGTCTCCAGACCTAAACCCAAAAGAGAATCTTTGGAGGGAGCTCAAACTCCGTGTTTCTCAGCGACAGCCCAGAAACCTGACTGATCTAGAGAAGATCTGTGTGGAGGAGTGGGCCAAAATCCCTCCTGCAGTGTGTGCAAACCTGGTGAAAAACTACAGGAAACGTTTGACCTCTGTAATTGCAAACAAAGGCTACTGTACCAAATATTAACATTGATTTTCTCAGGTGTTCAAATACTTATTTGCAGCTGTATCATACAAATAAATAGTTACAAAATCATACATTGTGATTTCTGGATTTTTTTTTTTTAGATTATGTCTCTCACAGTGGACATGCACCTACGATGACAATTTCAGACCCCTCCATGATTTCTAAGTGGGAGAACTTGCAAAATAGCAGGGTGTTCAAATACTTATTTTCCTCACTGTATATAAAATGGTGCATGGCAATGAAATTTAAATGTTGTAAGGCCAGTGAAATTCTCGCAATACAGGCTGGATCAAGGAATAATTATACGGCTACCACATATCACCTAGAACCAAGAGTGTATCAAAAGAAAAAGAAAAATGGAGGCTTGAAACAAATAATAGGGATTGTTTACAGGCATTGGATTTCGGATAACCTCAGCCAACCCATAGGTGTTAGACAGAAATTCAAATATAGCTGTGTGTATGTCCCCACAGAAAATCCTGATATCAAAGGCCCCTGGGAAGTGGACGGTGGTACCACTGACTTTGGACTTGGCCGAAAGAGGACTAATCTTCGCAGTAAACCAGATAAATCTGGACAAACTGCTCAAAGTCTGGCGAAAACCACAGGAGTTTCAGTGGCAGTCAGCACTCAAACCATGGGACAGGCAGAAGGTTATCCAAAGTCTGAGAACCTGGTGTCTTCAAGCTGGGATGAGCCAGGATCAGGCCAATTCATTAAAAGTGATGATATGTAAAAATGATGGAATCAGTCACCGCCTGTACCAGATAGAATTTGACGGCCTTACTTCAAGCGTTTATTGTACCGATTTTGTAAGCAAAATGGATAGATTTAGTGTAAGAGATTTTGTAGGTAAACTGAAACGAAAACCGAGAAAACCTAGGTTAAACAAAACCAGAAGGATTAAAGAAGCTCATTTAATGCCAACAGGGGGTGTGATGATAAGTCACGAGGCTCCATCTGAAAGTGGCATTTCATTCACTTCACCCAACCCCCAAAATAGACTGCAGCGCAGGAAGGGTCACAATAAAAAGCCTGTAACTAATAATGCTGCAGACGCGCTTTCTGGGTTACTAAAACACATGACTGTTTAACATTACTGTACTGAATTAAGAGTTTTTGCCCATTGCTGCTACTCTCAAGTCACATGAGAGAGCGATGAGAAGGTTTCTTTGTCCATACATACAGAGAGGCTATTGTATCTTCTGGGGAAGTACCGCTGACTGGACAGTCATGCGGAGATCGGGAAAATTGTTAGAGACAAGCTGAAAACAGCAGTTGTTCATGTAATGTTAAGATCATGTGTGCCTTACAGTAAATATGATGAAGACACCTGAAATCGGACTATAAAAGAAGGAAACCGAACAGGACTCGAGGCTCTTCCTTGCATCTCCAACTCGGGACTCCAGCTTTTCCGAGCGCAAGAAGCCATATGCTTTAGCTAAATATTCCTCTGTTAGACTAGAACTTATATTATAATCTGTAACAAGTATTCTTTTTACTTTGATTCTTTTAATAAATATTGTTAAACATTTATTATAATCATTGGACTGGAACTTGGATTTTTGAGTACGTGTCTCTTTCTTCACACGGGATCAGGAAGACCCACAACTGAAGAAAGACATCACAGGATAGGTGAGCATCTCTTTTCTAAAAAGAAAATATATGCACTGTGATATTTGATTGATTTAATTAGCCTAGCCAAAGAGGCAGTTTACGACAGGGTTATTGTTGTATAACAAACACGGTTCAAGGGTACCTAAAAAGATAGACTTATATTACAACAGGGACATCTATTGTCATTATAATGAACTATTTTTATAGTCAACTATTATGATTGTGGTTTATTATCTTTATAATAGAATACGAAGTTGTAAAGACTGATCATCTAACTCTTAAATGGCACAACTATAGAATAGGCACTATAGTTACCGCGGGGCTATTTTACGTCCTGGATAGGATATAAGATAGCTTGGAACGGTATTAATTGTGTAATCCATTACAGTTGTTCAGACCAAATGCAACAATCATTTTGTCCGGCATGATCTCAAATATGGCTTTCTCAATTAGAGTACTCGCATGGTGAATCTTGGCCCCCGGGTAGCTTTCTACCTGTAAGTCGGGGCAATAGGAAGCCGGGAACCTCGCTAGATTTGAATCTCCAATTATGACGATTTTTTTGTTTATTTTGCTTCGTGTTGATGTGTCGATTAGGTATGCCTAATGGAGTGAGAGACAGCCTTGGAACTATGGTTGTAACACCCGGTGTTTGTGGTGTTGTGGGCGGTTGTGCCCTGTGCATGCTGGTAAATATAGGCGCAAGTCTAGGTTGTTCAGGTGACGAGTTTTCTGAGGCTGTTTCCCGGTTTTCTAATTCCCCGACCTGCTGATCTGCTTCCATTAAAAAGTCAGATAGCTGTGCAGATGGATCGAGTTGCTTGTCAGAGTGCTCCGTGAAGAGCAGGTCGCTGGAGTGTGTCGACTCCGCTTTTTGAAAGGGACGGGTAAGAATCATCCTCACTTACGGGTGCTAAAAGGGCCACCACAGGTTCCTCCACCCGCTGGAGATCGGTTATACTTAAACCCCGGACCCCCTCAGCAGGGGTAGGAACCTGTGTGGGCTCCCCCAGGGGGGGTACAATATCTTTACAATGTTTCTCTTTACGTTTTTTTTTACTCGGTCTTTGTTCGAGAGGGAGGGGCTCTGCCAACTGAATGAGAGGGAGCTCTGGTACCTGTGTGGGTTGAGGCTCAACCTCTCGTGTATTCTCCATCTCTTGAATGAGAGGGGGTTCCATGGCCTGTGTGGCTTGGGGTTCGACAACCGGTGTGGGTCGGAGCGTTTCTGGAAGGCCTACTCGAGGAACTTCCTCATCAATCGGCCAGTCCCCCCTAATTAATAGACCCGGAGAAGTTTGAATCTCAATGGTGTTCGTTCTCATTGGAGGTCGAATCGGTGAGTCAGTGAATGTTGCCCGTAGTGGTGTTTGTATTACCCGTAGTGGTGTTTTTGAGGTGTCTGTGATCTGTGCGGTGGTAGTGACGACAGGTGCTTGTGCGGCCTGTGGTGGCAAAAGTGTAGTGTGGGTTGCCAGTGTGGTGGTAGACACATTATGGGTGGGTGCATGGTCCCCTCTTGTCACTACCTCCGCATAGGTCGGAGCACGTACTGTCTCTGTTCTAGGTACATTAGAAGGGCCTGGCGTCTCTGCCGTAATGAGAGCTTCCGCCTGTTGGATCGACTCGGCAGTAATTCGACTATGAAAATTTCTACTGGCCCAGCCAGCAGCTATCTCGAATGCCTTTGGCCACTCATGGTGGTTACTCTGTGTACGAATGTTCTGTAGCGCTTCATCTATCAGAGTCTCATAATGTTGTTCTAAAATGAGTTGCGTGTTGAATGCCCAATTTTCGGCATTACCCTCAAGCATTGTTTTGACCTCACCACCAGGAAACGCTGGTCTGACCGTGTTTGTGAGCAGCTGCTTGAGTCGCTGGAAGGTGATTGGTCGATTATCAGTAACTTTTGTTGTTACCTTGCTCAAATGGTGCACGAGTCTGATGATGTCGTAAAAGCATTTAATTGTATTCTTTAGTGCTGGCTGGGCTGGTGTATATTCATTATTTTGTGTAAACCTTTGAGATTTTTCTTCTGCTCGGTCATTTCCACTCGGGAAGTAACGTGGAGTTCTTTCTCTTTTTCTTTTTTGTGTTGTGATTGGTCTATCAATTGAGATGTCGATATCTCTAAAATTACCCCCATGATTTATAAATGAGACCCTTTTATTTTGTTGTCTCGAGACGGAGCGTGAGGGGAAACTGTATGTAGAAATCCTCCTTTGGAATTGTGTTGCTGGTCTCGAATATTGACGAGAATAACGATTTTGATATTATTTGCAAAAAATTCACGCTCGGCGTGCTCATTTTGTTCAAAGAAAGGAGGAGTTCTATTTGGTGGTATTGTCCCACGTCTTTTTCTGTTATTATTTCTTCTCTGTCTTTTACTTCTGATGGGAGGCTTGTATGAGGCTGCAACCATCTCATAGCTCATGGGAGGCCTGTTTGGGCCTGCAACCATCTCATATCGCTCAGAGTGACTGGGATACCCGTTCGGATTTTCGACCAGTCTTAACTCATCTTCATGATAAAAATAATTAGGCCTTCGAGAGGACACAGGCTTGTGTCCTCTGGCCGTGTTTCTGAATTCCCTCACATTATGACCATTTCTGTAGTCAAACTACTGGGAATTCCTAATCATATTTCTTCCCCTTTCTTTCGGAGTAAAATCTGTATTCCTCGCACGAGCCCGTGCATTTGAAGGAGAATAATGATTATTTGTTCTATTTGGAACAGGAGAACTGCTGGAGACTCTGAGTCTATAACGTGGAGTATCTCTCTGTCTCACACGGCCTCTAAAGACATCCATCCTCGCAGTATCTAATCAATCTCAAATAAATGTAAATAATAAATCAAAGAAAATAAATTTGTTTTGAAAAAAGAACAAGCCTTCGCGACGTTTCGATATTATATACTATATCTTCTTCAGGCAGGCTTGTGAGAAAAAGTAACAAAAAGAGGAAAAATATATCATATATGCAATAGAAAGATATTCTATAATATATATATAATATATTTTATAATAAAGTTGTCTTGAGTAGTTTTCCTTTTGAAAGTCAATATTTAAGAGAGAGCGAAATCGTGTCTGCACATCCACAGAGTGAAGTGAGAGAAATGTGCACGCGCATGTGCGCGTCGCCCTTATATAGGCTGCCGTTTGAAATTTTTTTTATTAATTAATTCTCCGCGAGCCGGCTAAACTAAGCTTCAAACGGTCAAAATACAAATCCAAATCGGCGAATTAATAGTAAGCAAGTGAAAGAACCGTTGTAGGAAAAGATTTTTGTGAAAAGAGTTGAAATGAGAGAGTTATTTCGAGTTTAGTGAAACTAGGTCACTCTCTCCTCTGCACCTGGTCGAGCAAGAGTGAAACTCAATACTATACAAAGAAAAATGGTAATATAAAATCGAATTTTTGTTCTAATTTCATGGGAGTGGTATGTGGATGTAGCTAAAGTGGTATTAAATCTTGTGGATGTAAAATTATTCGTGTATATGTGTTGTATATGTTGTTATGAATTTTTAAAGTGCTCAACCATGGCGACGACATCGTATGACGTCATCAACATCGTTCGTCCTGTGGAATGTAGCTTTCCTTATGAGGAAAAATGTTTGTTTTTAACCACAATATAAGGTTTTGATATCATAAATCATGTTTCACATATCCCACAGATCCCAATCAATTGATGTTAGGGTAAAATGAATCTTATTATTAAATCCACATATCACTTTTTAATTTTTTAATTTTTGAAGTGCTCTTCAGATAGACATAAAATGATCATTGTCTTAGACAATGATCATTTTAAATTCCAACAAATTAGTTTTTATATCAACATGAGCTTATGTGTGTAGTGGATATGTTAATTAACTGATATTCAGCTGTAATAAGTTATATTTTTAACTTTAATTATGATTTAAAATTTTTCAAAGATGGGATATGTACAGATCTGATGGAGACAATCTCTTTCACAAAAATCATAATCAGAAAATAAAGATGATACCCAAATAGATGTGAAAATTAGTCTTTTAATTCCTTCATGTGTAAGAATCCTACTCAAGAACAGTGTAGAAATAATTAGAAATCAGTAAAATACGTGGGGAGAGTAAGATGAATAAATTAAGGAATGCAAAACAAATGTCCTCATAATTCAACGGTTGACAACCCCACACAGGGAAACCTCACGGAACGAAACACACTCCAACATTTAGAACTCCAACAAGAAACTAAATGTCTGGGGCAGGAGATGAGGGACAGAACGACAACGGAGCTCTACGACGCGCGCCCAAGAAGCTCTCCTGCATTGCCGTCTTTCTCAGCTTATCAACACTCCCGCTCATCAACGTGATCTGCCGCAGCTGAACCCAATCAAGCCTGCACAGAAGGAGAGGGAGGAAAAGAGAGAGACAACGAACTGCACAACAACAAATCACATCACAAAATCAAAAAATAAAAGAAATAACATTACATCCTGGGATGTAACACCCCCACCCTTAGTTACAAAACCTGATTTGTAACAAATTAGTTGAATCCATCAACACTTCATGCCGTTTTTTTGTTTGTTTTTGTTTTTACGGTCAATTAGGCATCAGCAATATAAGCCCTTGATAATGCGTCAGCTACGACATTATCTATACCTTTTTTATAACGTATGTCCAAGTTGAACTCTTGTGAGTGCTAAGATGAGTGCCCATCTCATTAGACGCTGATTAGAGTTAGATATACGAGCCAGGAACACTAGAGGGTTGTGATCAGTGTACGCCACAATGCAGTCACCAGAACTTAAATACACCTCAAAGTGTTGGACGGCCAACAGCAACGCCAGGGCTTCCTTCTCTATTGTGCTATAATTTTTCTGACACCGAGTGAATTTTTTTGAGAAATAGCTCACTGGATGTTCTATACCAGCATTATCTGCTTGCATCAGCACCGCACCGGCGCCATGAGCACTCGCGTCCACCTGCAGGCTAATAGGTTCAGTGAAGTTCGGGGCAGAAAGCACAGGAGCATTACACAATAAATCTTTGGCAGAGCAGAAGGCAGATTCACATACTTCGGTCCACACAAATTTCCGCTCAGTACTTAAAAGGTCAGTAAGGGGTGCAACCACTGTGGAAAAATTCCTACAGAATCCCCTATAGTATCCGGCCATTCCTAAGAAACGCCTCAACTCGCGTTTATTGGTGGGTGAAGGAAAGGTAACAACAGCTTCAACTTTAGCCTTAACGGGCTTAACTTGACCCTGCCCAACTATTTTACCAAGGTAAATCACCACTGCTTTGGCAAACTCACACTTGCTGAGGTTGAGTGTTAAGGACGCTTCAGCCAAGCGTTTCAGGACTAAACTCAGGGTGCATAAGTGATCTTCCCATGTCATGGAATAGATCATTACATCATCTAGATACATTTCACAGTTCTGTACCTCTGATAGAACAATCTGCATCAATCGCTGGAATGTGGCAGGTGCATTGCGCATCCCGAAAGCCATCACTGTATATTGCATAAATGCATCAGGCGTGACGAAGGCGGAGATTTCAGAGGCGCGCGGTGTCAATGGCACCTGCCAGTATCCCTTCAGAACATCGAGTTTGGTTACATAGCGTGACGTACCTACACGATCAACACAATCCTCCATTCTGGGGAGAGGAAAAGAGTCAGCTTTAGTAACATTGTTAACTCTTCGGAAATCAGTACAGAATCGAAAAGAGTGGTCAGACTTGGGCACAAGGATACAAGGTGAACTCCATGGACTCTGACTGGCTACAGCAAAGCCATTTTGCACCAAATAACTTACTTCGTCTTTCATAGCTTGACGTTTGTGTGGGTTAACACGATATGGGTGCTGTTTAATGGGGGTACTTTGACCCACCTCAATATCATGCTTTAACACATTTGTCTGCGAAGGGACATCGTTAAACAATGTAGGATAGTTGGAAATTAATTCAACAATATCACCACACTGACTCACAGACAAATAAGAGAGATGAGACGGCAAGTTAGCCAGAATGGCAGAGTTCGAGAGTCGTCCACAAGAGGCTTGAGCATCCTTTCCAATTAGACCATCTGTCTCTAACACATAAATAGAAGGCAGAGCAACAGCATTAACAGGCGACACAGTTTCAACTACAGGCTTAACTATTACATCATTCCGCCAAAAGCTTTTCCCAAAAACGGTGTTTTTTGGCCCCTGTGACCAAACGGGGCCGAGTTGGGGGTGGTCGTTATCAACTTGTGATGGCCCAAGGTATAGGATAATAGGAAATAATAGTGAAAAAAAGGTAGCAAAAAACATCCTGAGGAGTGGACCCTCGAGCTGGTCTCGCTTCAATCAATGAAAACCAGGTAAGCAGCTCCCGAGCCCGTCCTTTTATACGCTAAGCCACGCCCACTCTGGCGTGCTATGACGCGTGGGGGCGCAAAGTGTGACGTCACACAGGGTTCAGTGGTAGGCTGCTGCAGTTGCCGCAGAGCAGCCAATGAGCGCGCTAGTTAGCCCGCTCTAGGTCTGCTAGCTGCTGCAACGCGTTGACAATACATACAAAATTAAGGATAATTTTTGGCTTCAACATCTCGAGAAAAGATGACTTTACCCGTAGCGTAAGCAACTTACGCAACACTCGTTCCCTCTTCTAGAGAGAACCGAGGTTACGTTAGTAACCGAGTACGTTTTGTAAGCTCCGTGCAACTGCAGGAGCGGAGGACTATTATTTTTAGAATATTAGAAATCTAATACTCAAGCTGTTTTCTCATTTTTCTACTTCTAATATTAAATTAAAAAAACTAATGAACGAAAGATACACAGATTCTCTTGAACCACCACCGCGTTTGCGGCAGAAAACTACTGCAGTGCAGCCAAAATGCTCTGTTTGACTTTTCTAAGATCCTTTACTCTTGTAAGGATTGCTCAGAGTCGGTAAGATCCATTTGCAGCTTTTATTTGATTTAAGCAGACAATAGTAGAAGGGACAGGCAAAGAGTACTCAGATTCACAAGCGTAGAAGTCCAGGCCAGGCAGAGATTCGTCAAAACACGGTAAACAGTCCAAGATCGAGGGAGCCAGAGTACAATCGAAAGCCGGGAGACAGTCCAAGGTCAAGGTAGCCAGAGAGTGATCGAGATATCCACAAACTGTCCGAGATCTAAACCAGTGTAACCCAGGTTAAACTCCATCAATATATATATTAAATGTTTGTATATTGGCTCTGCCGTCCGTCCCTTTAAATTACCCGTGCGTGCGTGCCTTGCGACCTCACGTAATTCTAGTCACGTGATCGTGCTTAGCCAATCGCGCATTGGAGCGCGAGTGTTTAACTAGGCTGTGGCGTCTTCCTCATTCAGAGGTGTGGGGAAGCCGATCGACAGCTGTGGACAGGTTTGTGTTTTACAGACTATTCTCTCTTGTGCTCGATTTATGCTTTTAAGTTAAGCATGTCATTGTAACTTTTTAGAACAACTTACTGGCTGCAGGGAATCCGTCGCCGCCATCGAGT
This sequence comes from Rutilus rutilus, assembly GCA_021464565.1. Lineage (NCBI taxonomy): Eukaryota > Metazoa > Chordata > Actinopteri > Cypriniformes > Leuciscidae > Rutilus > Rutilus rutilus. Next base: position 40,371,429 of record JAJAQA010000012.1, on the reverse strand, counting down.
TATGTTTACATAGAGGAACTGGTGAGTAAATTGAATGAATGAACTACGTTATATGCTGGAGGCTGACATGCTAAGCTAGCGGCGTTGAATATTAGTATTAGTCTTAGCAGTGGCATTTGGCTGTTTTAACAAAAAGGGTTTTGATTTATACTGTTGTAAAGTCTGCTATTTCTGGTTTACAAATAGATTTGTTTGCACCAAGTGTGTTTACACATGCACTAATGAAATCAGATTATAGTACTGTTGGATTATTTATTTGAACTGTACAGGCAATGCAACTTTAATATTGCACTTTTGACTGTGTTGTCAAGTATTTAATGTTTATTTATTGTAGTTTATACATTTGATTATTCTGTAATGATTTAGAATTGGGTACACAAGGAAGTGATATTTGAGTGTGGGATCAGCTAAAGTTTAATGTAACTTTAGTTCCAATTTAGCTTTATTATTTACTGGTCCTGTTGTTGCACTACAGGCCAGGTTTTTTTTCTCTGTTTGGGGATGAATGATGGCGAGCTGAACTACTACGGCTGGGAGCCTACCATCTGTGCAGCATCCACTGAACAGCCACCCTACTGGTCTGGTAGGAAGGTTGTCCGCAGCCTGTTACCCACACACTTCTCCACAGACTAGCGCTTCAGTCCTACATGCACATCTTTTCCCTTAACGAACAATAACCTATGGACTTATCAATACAAACTCTCATAAACCTCTTGTGGGTTGTCGCGTTGGTCTGGAAGAAACCAAACATCGCTGGGACAGTTTTTTTCTTTTTGTTTATTGTGTGTGGCATTTGTTGTAATTTCTATTGTCATATCTTATTTGAACAATAACCACAAAGTGCACTTAACTATAACTGGTACAACTGTAGTCTGTAACTATTTTGGGTTCTTTTCCTATTTTCATTATTTTTGTTTGTAAATATTGTTTAATCACTTTTCAATACATGGTACCTGTACTAAATTTAAATTTATGTTCCTGTGTTATTACTGACTACCAGCTCCTGTAGCCGAATTTAGACTTTTGTGACCTAACTAGCCTAACTGTTTATTTTAATAGTTATTTATTTAATTTAGTATAGCTAATATTAACGATATATTAATATTGGCTAGCGAGTCGAAGTACCTGTTACACCAGCAAGAGAAAACACGTAGATAATGCTCAGTAAGAACGCCAGGGCAATACAATACTTCGCACTGAATGAGGGTAGAGAGCTGGTTATATACAAGAGCAAATGGGATACAGGTGTGAGGGCAATCAGTGGTTAACAGGTGTGTGTTTAATCCAGATAGGCTGCATGATGGGAATTGTAGTTGTTAATACTCAGGAGACGGTTCCCTACGTGGATGTGACGGAGGTGATGTAGGAAACTCCTGCGTTACAACTCTGCCCTGTGAATGACCTGTGACCTAATTTCTGTAAGATCAAAATTTTCCCGGTTTGAATTTTAGAAAACTGAATTTGAAGGTCTGAATTTCTTCTTCATCTTGAAACCTTGAATCTGTATTTTTTAAAACTGAATATTTGCAGTCTAAGAATTCAGAACAAAAAAAATAGCTGTTTGAAAATGCATACATGTCTAAAAAAATCAGCCATAAAAACATTTCAATTCGTTAAATTTCAAATGTTCAATATTCGTTTAAAGAAATCAAATTCAGAACTATTTAAAATGCCACATAAAATTCAAATTTGTTAGATTACACTTGTAAATAATTCAAATTTACACAATTCAAATTCAGATCATATTGTCATATTATAAGCTCCATTGTGTTACATTTAGCAACAACACTTCAAAAGAATTATGTTTGAAACTAGACTTCTTAGTAATTCTAAAAATATTACTATAAATTACAGCAACACCTTCCCCTTTGCCTTTCAGACGAGGTTCATGTTTATAACAGTAATCTTGCGGGGTGGACTCATATCAATTGGACTAATCATTTGGTTTTAGCCAGGTTTCTGTCAAACACAGCACATCAAATTATAGTCTGTAATCATATCATTAACAATAAGTGCTTTTGAAGTAAGGGATCGAATATTCAGCAACCCAAGCTTAATCATTTGCTCATTGTATTATATCTGTTTTTTATTTGTTGAACAATTAAATTTTTACCCTTAGATGGGTTTGGAAGTTTTTGGATGTCCTAATTCGGGGAACAGACACAGTCTCTATATGATGATATCTAGGTGAAAGAGGCTCAATGTGATGGGATTTATCTGACCTGGGTGACGTGAGACAGCTAGCAGGCGGTCTGGCCCCCTTCCTGTTCGCTGGAGTGATGAGATACTTAGCAGATTCTGTTCACTCATTGGCTGGTTGTGGTGTCCGCAAAATAATATAGAATTCATAGACAATTGGAAAAGTTTTTGGGGCAGACCTGGGGTCTCATTTATAAAACTGTGCGTAGGAACCTTACTAAAAGTGTACGTGCGCCTGAAAGCCAAAAATGACGTATGCAAAAAAATATCCAGACTTATAAAACCGTTCGTACGCCAGAACCTGCGCAGAATTCACTTTATAAATCCCAGTCAGCGTAAGATTGTGCGCACATGCGTCTCCTCCCCGAAATAACCATATATGGAGCTTACAACGCCTAGTTTTACTATGTTAATAAATTAATATATTATTATGTTAATTTATTAATACATTAATAAAAATCAAGTAGTTGCCTATCCTTGGCTTGTTTTTGAATACATAAATCAAATAGTGTAAAATACATTTCAGAGAAATTTTTTTCTCAATCTTTTCCACTGGCCAAATTGTATTTTTTATTGATTTCTATTTTTAATGGAAATGGATAGACCTTGGGCATTATTTGCACTAAACTATTTTCTCAGACAATCTGGTATTATCATGATAAGCAATTATCTCTGTGGTTAAAACATTAAAACACAGCACGCCACAGGAAAAGTGAAAAACATCGCATCCACAACAAATATTTCTATTGATTGAATATAAAAAATGTTGTAACTTCTCAGTAATGATTTCATGTTTTGTTTAACTCCATAATTTGAATGGCATATTTAATTTAAATGTTTATATCAGAAGTAAAACATAGTTTAAATCATTATTTTATTTATTTAAACTGCGTCAGTTTCACTAAACGGCCCAACGCGCTCGCTGGCTCGGACATTTAAGAAGGGATGGATATTTGATATTTGAGTGAAACTATATTTGTATTATCTTTCTGTAGATGTTTAATTTTCTTTAGATTTTCTGTCTAAAAGTGACCAAAAAGACACTTAACTCTAGCTCACCATCGGTGTCGCCAAACTGCTCCATCTCCAAAACGTTCGTACGCATGGGTCAGAGTTTGCGTGCAGGTGCGCAAATTTTCCCGTCAAGTTTGTTTTTATAAATCACAACTTATGCGTCGGAAGTGGCGTACGCCTCTTTCAGGGCCTGTTTTGTGCGTACGCAACGGTTATAAATGAGGCTCCTGACCTGTTGAAAAGAGATGGTATTCATCCCTCCTGGGATGGTGCTGCTCTTCTCTCTAGTAATATGGCACATAGTCTTAGAGCTCAAACATGACAATCTGGGGCTCAGGTCAGGAAGCAGACAGACTGGCTAAACCGACCATCTGCTAGCTGTCTCACGTCACCAAGGTCAGATAAATCCCATCACATAGAGCCTCTTTCACTTTATTAATAATCTTCTTAATCAGTTTCATCATCTCAGCATCCCAGATAGCTTAGAAGAACTCGATATTGCGACAGAAACTTTTAACTCTCTCTTTTCCAGCACTTTAGACACAGTTGCTCCGTTGTGCTTAACCCCCTGAGGTCGGCAAACGTGCAGGCGTGTTTTGCTGGATTTTCTTCACATTGTAGCACAATAAACTTAAATTACTCCGTCATTTGTGGTCACACAGAAAAAAGAAATATGAAAAAAGAATCTGTGATATTTCTACTTTTGTATGTGTCCACTTACAATCAGATCAAAACATTGTGCTTTTGTAAAATAAAGAAAATAAACAGGGTGTGTTTTCTGCCTCTCCGTCGCGGTGAACTTTTTTTTCTTGAGCACGTCTATAAACTGAAACAAAACTCAGCGAATACATGTCACACATTTATGAGCCATACATTTAAGTGTGTACTTTTAAATGATCGGATTCAACCGAAGTGAATCAATCAAATTAACTTTAGCTGGAAAATAACTTTATTCAAGAACTGCTATAAAGCCAAAACAATCTCTGTTACTTTAAACTATCCTTGTATCTCTGTAAAGCTTCTTTGGAACAATCTACATTGTTAAAAGCGCTATATAAATACTGATTCAGGCAAATTATCAGTGCTGGTACTACTCAACCTCAGTGCTGCATTTGACACTGTCGATCATAACATACTTCTTGACAGGCTGGAAAACTGGGTGGGGCTTTCTGGGATAGTCCTAAAATGGTTCAGGTCATACTTAGATGGGAGAGGTTATTATGTGAGTATAGGAGACCATAAGTCTGAGTGGACATCCATGACATGCGGAGTCCCTCAAGGCTCAATTCTTGCGCCACTCCTGTTCAACCTGTATATGCTCCCAATGAGCCAAATAATGAGAAAGAACCAAATTGCTTACCACAGCTATGCAGACGACACACAGCTCTACTTAGCCCTATCGCCTAACGATTACAGCCCCATTGACTCCCTGTGCCAATGCATTGATGAAGTCAACAGTTGGATGTGTCAAAATTTTCTTCAGTTAAACAAAGACAAAACTGAAGTCATTGCATTTGGAAACAAAGATGAAGTTCTCAAGGTGAACGCATACCTTCACTCTAGGGGTCAATCAACTAAACATCAAGTCAGGAATCTTGGTGTGACACTAGAGTCAGACCTTAGTTTCAGTAGTCATGTCAAAGCAATAACTAAATCAGCATACTATCATCTGAAAAATATTGCAAGAATTAGATGCTTTGTTTCCAGACAAGACTTAGAGAAACTTGTGCATGCTTTCATCACCAGCAGTGTGGATTATTCCTGAAATTACTAACCCTTCCCAAAAAGACCATAAGACAGTTGCAGCTTATACAGAACGCTGCCGCCAGGATTCTGAGCAGAACCAGAAAATATGAACATATCACACCAGTCCTCAGGTCTTTACACTGGCTCCCAGTTAAATTTAGGATTGATTTTAAAGTATTATTACTGGTATATAAATCATTCAATGGCCTAGGACCTCAATATATTGCAGATATGCTCACTGAATATAAACCCAACAGATCACTCAGATCATTAGGATCATATCAGCTAGAAATACCAAGGGTTCACTCTAAGCATGGCGAGTCTGCTTTTAGCTATTATGCCAGCCACAGCTGGAACCAGCTTCCAGAGGAGATCAGACATGCTCCTACAGTAGTCACATTCAAATCCAGACTCAAAACACATCTGTTTAGCTATGCATTTACTGAATGAGCACTGTGCCACTGTTCGTCCGACTGTTTGTACTGTACTGTATTTTATTTAATTTTTCTAAACTGTTCTAATTATTCTTATTTCTTTTTATTATTTTAATTTCTTCTATGTAAAGCACTTTGAATTGCCATTGTGTATGAAATGTGCTAAATAAATAAACTAGCCTTGCCTTGCCTTGCCTAAATGAAGATGACTTGACTGGACTGAAAAGGAACATAGTTGTGAGTATACCGCCTTGTCTAGTATCTTTGACAGAAAAGGAAGATTCGAGATTGGCCTGTAATTGACTAATTCTGTACGATCAAATTGCGTTTTTTAACAAACGGTTTAATCATAGCCAGCTAAATAAGTTTTTGGTACGTATTCTAATGACAAAGATGAATTAATGATATTAAGAAGAGGATCTATGACCTCTGGAAGCATCTCTTTCAGTAGCTTAGTCGGTATAGGGTCTAACATACATGTTGTCGATTTAGATGATTTAACAAGTTTGACGAATTCTTCCTCTCCTGTAGCAATGAATGAATCGAATTTTTCCTTAGGGACACTACAATGCTCTGCCTGATGCGATACTGTAGTAGACGGTCGCATAGTTATAATTTTGTCCCTGATATTATCAATCTTATAAGTGAAGAAGTTCATAAAGTCATTACTGCTGTGCTGCTTGGAAACTTCTAGGCTTGAAGCTTTATTTTTCATTTTTAGTTTAGCCACTGTTTCAAATAAATACCTAGGCTTTTGTTTATTTTCTTCTAATAGGGTTGAAAAATAAGCAGATCTAGCAGCTTTTAAGGCCTCTCTGTATGCAGTCGAGCTCTCGTTCCATGAAATGCGAAATACCTCTAGGTTTGGTTTCTTCCACTTTGCGCTCCATTTTTCTGGCTGCTCTCTTAAGGGCCTTTTTTTGTTTTTGTTTTTTTACAGATTTTACAGATACTAGACATGTGACTTTCAAATGAAAGACTGGTATCAAAGAGCACACCCAGGTTCCTAACCAACGACGAAGACTTGACACAGCAGCCATCAAGTGTTAGACAGTATTCTGGATTATTACTTGAGGAAGTTTTTTGTCCAATAATTAGAATCTCAGTTTTTTCAGAATTAAGTAGTAGGAAATTACTAGTCATCCAATTTTTTTATATCAGCTATACATTCCACTAATTTGGATGACTACTAATTTTGTGAATTGGTAAGTTTCGTCAGGGCGTGAAGAAATATAGAGCCGAGTATCGTCAGCATAACAGTGAAAGCTAATTCCAGGCTTCCTAATGATATCTCCCAAGGGTAGCATGTACAGAGTGAACAGCAGCGGTCCTAGTACTGAGCCTTGTGGTACGCCATACTGAACTTGCAATCGATAAGACATCTCTTCATGTACCGCTACAAAATGATAACGGTCAGATAAGTATGATTTAAACCATGCTAATGTAATTCCACTAATGCCAACATAATTTTCGAGTCTATTTAAAAGAATGTTGTGGTCAGTAGTATGAAATGCAGCACTAAGATCGAGTAACACTAATAGAGAGATACAACCACGATCGGATGATAAGAGCAAATTATTTGTAACTCTAATGAGAGCAGTCTCAGTACTATGGTACGGTCTAAATCCTGAGACTGGAAATCCTCGCAGATATCATTTCTTTCTAAAAGCTGGTATTGCCTAGGCCAATTTACCTTCCGGCCAGTTGATAATACCTAGAATACCAAAATCGACTGCTGGCGGTAGATCCTTTTCCTATTTAGCACCAAAACTCTGGAACAGCTCTGTCAGTTCAAAGCTAGACTTAAAAACACATCTCGTTGAGCTAGCATACACATAACACATTACAGACTTCTATAGTTCAATGTTAATTCAATTCAATTCAATTCAAATTTATTTGTATAGCGCTTTTCACAATACATATTGTTTCAAAGCAGCTTTACAGAAAGTGCATTTCAGAAATGTACATAGAAAAATACAGTTAGTTAATCATGTATTAATTTAGGGCATAAACATATCGCCAGCGTCGAGTCGTCTCTTCACAGGCGTCGAGTCGTCTCTTCACAGGCGTTGAGTCGTCTCTGCACGGGTGTTGGGGCATCTGTAGTTTCCATGGGAGGCTGGATACAAACTAGAGCTGACGATCTGTATCAGAAAAGAAGATGGGAAATAATTAGTGTAGCTGCTGTTCATAATATTAATGCATTCAATCTGATTCAACTGTAGTATAAAAGGTAAGTATTATGTGAATGCTTGGCTAAAGAGATGCGTCTTTAATCTAGTTTTAAACTGGGACAGCGAGTCTGAGCCTCGAACAATATCAGGAAGGCCATTCCAGAGTTTAGGAGCTAAATGTGAAAATGTCCTCCCTCCTTTTGTGGACTTAGATATCCTAGGAATGACCAGAAGCCTTGAATTTAGTGATCTTAAAGAGCGTGATGGATTGTAGGGCGATAGAAGTTCCGTTAAATACCCAGGAGCTAAACCATTTAGGCCTTTATAGGTCATTAGTAATACTTTGTAATTGATACGGAACTTTATAGGTAACCAATGTAGAGATGATAGAATTGGTGTTATATGATCATATTTTCTTGACCTAGTAAGAACTCTAGCAGCTGCATTTTGGACTAACTGTAGCTTGTTTATTGAGGATGCAGGAAAACCGGCTAATAAAGCATTACAGTAATCTAGTCTCGAGGTCATGAATGCATGAACTAACTTTTCTGCATCAGAAACTAGCATGTTACGTAGCTTAGCAATGTTTCTAAGGTGGAAAAAGGCTGTTCTTGTAACATATGAAATATGATTTTCGAAAGACAAGTTGCGATCTAGTATAACACCCAGGTCTTTTACTGTAGTGGATAAAGTAACAGGACATCCTTCTAAATCAGGGGTGGGCAAACTACGGCCCGCGGGCCATATACGGCCCGTTAGGCTGTTTAATCCGGCCCGTCGAGTATTTAAAAAAATGTCTTAAGATCGCATTCATTTTGCCTTTTTCTTGCAATACTTTGCGTTATATATATATATATATATATATTGCGTTGCATATATTTGACAATCGGAATATCAGATATTTCATGCCATAGCTAACAAATGTAAAAAAGGAAAAATTACATAAAAGCAGATCATCATTCATTCAGCGCTGTTGTAGCTGCGGTGTGTATGACGCGTCACCATGGAAACCAAACAGACAGCAAGCGCATAGACTTGTTGCATGTTAATGTTTTTTTCCCCTTTTTTGGAAACTCACAGAGAAAAAAATGTTTGGTAACCGCTTGCACAGCTGTTTAGTTTTTCGTTTGATTTGTCTGCTATTTAGTTTCTTTGCTCCTCCGGATTTGTGGATGTATTGTATCCTGACTGATTCCGTTTTCCGACCTTTATCGCCCGGCTTGCTACACTTGCAGGTGTTTTTTTTCTAATTTACTGTTAGGCCCATTAAATAATAATAAGGATAAACAATATTTAAAAAGTATAGGCTATAATTATCTAACATCTGATTAATTTAAAATTAACCTAAAAAAATATAGCATAAAAAAAATGTATTGTCAGAATGTCGTCTCTCAGTTGTTGAATTTCGCGCAGACGTTGCCACAACGTAAATGTGTTTGCTCAGCCCAATCTCATGAAAGTGCGAATACCACGAATTGTATTTGTAGTGCTTATTGTAACAGTCACCAGCTGGAGTGCCCTTGAGAGCCACCAGAGGGCACTCCACATAAGACTATTATCACTCACAAACTACATTTCCCATAACTCACTGCCCGGACTCATCATCACTTATCACTGATCACATTCACCTGTACCTCATTCACTGCATTCACCTGTGTCTCATCCTGTTAGTCTCAGTCTATTTATACCCTGTTCATTCATTCACTCACCGCGAAGTCTTGTTGTACTGTTAGTCTGCAATTCCGAGCATTTTCCCTGGTTTCATGTCTCTTGGTTTTTGGATTTCTTGCCTGTTCCCTGGATTTCTCTTTTGCCTCTGACCCCTGCCTGTTTTGATTGTTTGTTTGTTTGTTTGTTTATTTGTTTGGACTGCTTACCTGTGTTTCGAACATTGCCTGTTTATTGGGTTTCGTCTTTGGATTACCCCTCATTAAAGCTGCATTTGGATCGTCTATTCTTGTGTCTTGGAGCAGTTTCATAACAGAAGACTTCGCCACACCCAGATCCAGCAGCTATGAGCTCCAGAAATCCAGCAGTACGGATCTCGCCTGATCTTCCCGGCATGAGCCGGGAGTTCGCTGGACAGATCGCGGCCTTGGCCCTGGATAGCCTCGATCTGTTCCAGTACACCTGGGGGTTTGTTCCTCTCGCTGCCTCTTGCTCTCTGGGTGATGAAGCAATTAAGTTGTGTTACCGGCTGGGGGCTAAGGAGGTCGACCCGAGGGAGCTCCCCGATCTCTCAGGTCTGGATTGGAGAGAGGCACTCTCCAGATGTCTGGAGAGCTTCCTTCCGTGGCACGCCATGTCACCGCCTGCACTTCACGCCAGTCCAGCCGAGCCCGCACTTCACGCCAAATCTGCCGAAGCCAAGGCAGTATGCGTCATGCCCGCCGCCCCTGAGACTGAGAGCGTCATGCCCGCCGCGCCTGAGACAGCAAGCGACATGCCCGCCAAGCTAGAGCCTTCATCGCTGGTCCCGTCCAGCACAGAGCCCTCTTCACCGCTGGTCCCGTCCAGCACAGAGCCTTCTTCATTGCCGCTGGTCCCGTCCAGCTCAGAGCCCTCTTCGCCGCTGGTCCTGTCCAGCTCAGAGACCTCTTCGCCGCTGGTCCTACCCAGCTCAAAGCCCTCGCCGCCGCTGGTCCCGTCAAGCTCAGAGCGCGCTGATCCTGATCCAGAGACTGAGCTTCACGTCACTTCTGCCGATCCAGAGACTGAGCTTCACGTCACTTCTGCCGATCCTGATACTGAGCTTCACGTCACTTCTGCCGATCCTGATACTGAGCCTGAATCTGTTCCTCTTCCTCTTTCTGCACCTGTGTCTTCGGACAAGATGGCCGAATCCACGCCTGTGTCTTCGGACAAGATGGCCGACTCCACGCCTGTGTCTTCGGACAAGATGGCCGAATCCACGCCTGTGTCTTCGGACAAGATGGCCGAAACCACGCCTGTGTCTTCGGACAAGATGGCCGACTCCACGCCTGTTTCTTCGGACAAGATGGCCGAAACCACGCCTGTGTCTTCGGACAAGATTGCCGCCGCCGAACCAGTGTCTCAGGACAAGATGGTCTCCGCCGAGCCAGTGTCTCCGGACAAGATGGCCGCCGCCGAGCCAGTGTCTCAGGACAAGATGGTCTCCGCCGAGCCAGTGTCTCCGGACAAGATGGCCACTGCCACGTCGCCTGAGCCCTCAGCAGAGATGGCCGCCGACACGCCTGAACCTGAGCCATCAGCAGAGAAGGCCGCCGACACGCCTGAACCTGAGCCCTCAGCAGAGATAGCCGCTGCCACGGTGTCTGTCCCTGAGCCGGTCCCTGTGTCTGTTCCTGTCCCTGTGTCTGTTCCTGTCCCTGTGTCTGTTCCTGTGCCGGTGTCTGTTCCTGTGCCATGGCCGCCTGAAGGGTCGTCTCCTCCCTGGCCGCCTGAAGGGTCGTCTCCTCCCTGGCCGCCTGCACAGCCTGCTCCGCCCTGGCCGCCTGCACAGCCTGCTCCGCCCTGGCCACCTGCACAGCCGGATCCGCCCTGGTCGCCTACACAGCCGGATCCGCCCTGGTCGCCTGCACTGCCGCAGTCTTCAGGTCCTCTTCCGCTGCATGGGCCTGGCCCTCCATCCCGCCCCCGGGTCCGCCTCCGCTCCACCTCCCTCCTGGACAGTTTTAGGAGCGTCTGGAATCCGCTCCTTAAAGGGGGGGCTATGTAACAGTCACCAGCTGGAGTGCCCTTGAGAGCCACCAGAGGGCACTCCACATAAGACTATTATCACTCACAAACTACATTTCCCATAACTCACTGCCCGGACTCATCATCACTGATCACATTCACCTGTACCTCATTCACTGCATTCACCTGTGTCTCATCCTGTTAGTCTCAGTCTATTTATACCCTGTTCATTCATTCACTCACCGCGAAGTCTTGTTGTACTGTTAGTCTGCAATTCCGAGCATTTTCCCTGGTTTCATGTCTCTTGGTTTTTGGATTTCTTGCCTGTTCCCTGGATTTCTCTTTTGCCTCTGACCCCTGCCTGTTTTGTTTGTTTGTTTGTTTGTTTGTTTGTTTGTTTGTTTGTTTGTTTGTTTGTTTGGACTGCTTACCTGTGTTTCGAACATTGCCTGTTTATTGGGTTTCGTCTTTGGATTACCCCTCATTAAAGCTGCATTTGGATCGTCTATTCTTGTGTCTTGGAGCAGTTTCATAACACTTATGATACGCAGTTTTCGCGTGCATATGATACGCACTTTATGGCGTGTAATAGGCACGCACTCCGCACCCCTAATCCTAACCAAGGGGTTTACAGTGCGTAGCATATGCATGCAAAAAAACACATTTTTGCCGTATAAATGGCACGAGAAATAAAATTTGTGGTATAGATACGCACTTTCATGAGATCGTGTTTCATAATCTGCTACTGGGCCGGCCCTCTGTCAAATTTTAAAACCCAGTGTGGCCCTTGAGCCAAAAAGTTTGCCCATCCCTGTTCTAAATTAAAGTTGTATTGTAAGAGGTTTTGTGGGCAGTTTTTTTGACCAATAAGTAATACCTCCGTTTTATCTGAATTTAATAGCAGAAAATTACACGTCATCCAGTATTTTATATCTTTAACACACTCTGTCAATTTAGATAATTTATTGTTTTCATCTGGTCGTGATGAAATATATAATTGAGTGTCATCAGCATAACAGTGGAAATTAATTCCATGTTTTCTTATAATATTACCAAGTGGCAGCATATATATTGAGAATAGCAGAGGGGCTAACACAGATCCTTGTGGCACTCCATAGTTTACTGACGTTATCTTCGATTTTTTTCCCCATTTAAACAGACAAAATGGTAGCGGTCTGATAAGTACGATCTAAACCAGCTTAATGCCTGTCCATGAACACCAGTGTAGTTTTGTAGTCTATCTAAGAGTATTTTGTGATCTATAGTGTCGAACGCAGCACTAAGATCGAGTAAAACTAGTATTGAGATACAGCCTTGGTCAGAAGCTAGAAGTAAATCATATGTAATTTTAACGAGCGCATTTTCAGTGCTATGATGCGGTCTGAATCCTGACTGAAATTTTTAATAGATATCATTTTCTTGCAAGAAAGAGCACAATTGAGTGGACTCCACTTTTTCCTAGTATTTTAGACATTGTAATGGATTTTTCACAATTAATACCGTTCCAAATAATCTTATATCCTATCCAGGACGTAAAATAACCCCACGGTAACTATAGAGCCTATCCTATAGTTGTGCCATTAAGAGTTAGGTGATCAGTCTTCACAACTTCGTATTCTATTATAAAGATAATAACCCATAATCATAATAATTGACTATAAAGATAATTTATTATAACGATAATAGATGTCCCCGTCGTAATATAAGTCTACCTTTTTAGGTACCCTTGAACCGTGTTTGCTATACAACAATAACCCTGTCGTAAACTGCCTCTTTGGCTAGGCTTATTAAATCAATCAAATATCACAGTGCATATATTTTCTTTATCAGAAAAGAGATGCTCACCTTCCTGTGATGTAGCCTTTCTTCAGTTGTGGGTCTTCCTGATCCCGTGTGAAGAAAGGGACACGTACTCAAAAATCCAAGTTCCAGTCCAATGATTATAATAAATGTTTAACAATATTTATTAAAAGAATCAAAAATGAAAAGAATACTTGTTACAGATTATAATATAAGTACTAGTCTAACAGAGGAATATTTAGCTAAAGCATATGGCTTCTTGCGCTCGGAAAAGCTGGAGTCCCGAATTGGAGATAGCAAGGAAGAGCCTCGAGTCCTGTTCAGTTCCCTTCTTTTATAGTCCGATTTCAGGTGTCTTCATCATATTTACTGTAAGGCACACATGATTTCAACATTACATGAACAACTGCTGTTTTCAGCTTGTCTCTAACAATTTTTCCGATGTCCGCATGACTGTCCAGTCAGCGGTACTTCCCCAGAAGATACAATAGCTTCTCTGTATGTATTGACAAAGTCCCTTCTCATCGCTCTCTCATGTGACTTGAGAGTAGCAGCAATGGACAAAAACTCTTAATTCAGTACAGTAATGTTAAACAGTCATGTGTTTTAGTAACCCAGAAAGCGCATCTGCAGCATTATTAGTTACAGGCTTTTTATTGTGACCCTTTCTGCGTTGTTGTCTATTTTGGGGGTTGGGTGAAGTGAATGAATTGCCACTTTCAGATGGAGCCTCGTGACTCATCAAAACACCCCCTATTGGCATTGAATGAGCTTCTTTAATCCTTCTGGTTTTGTTCAACCTAGGTTTTCTCGGTTTTTGTTTCAGTTTACCTACAAAATCTCTTACACTAAATCTATCCATTTTGCTTACAAAATCAGTACAATAAACGCTTGGAGTAAGGCCGTCAAATTCTATCTGGTACAGGCGGTGACTGATTCCATCATTTTTACATATCATCACTTTTAATGAGTTGGCTTGATCCTGGCTCATCCCAGCTTGAAGACACCAGATTCTCAGACTCTGGATAACCTCCTGCCTGTACCATGGTTTGAGTGCTGACTGCCACTGAAATTCGTGTGGTTTCCGCCAGACTTTGAGCAGTTTGTCCAGATTTAACTGGTTCACTGCGAAGATTAGTCCTCTTTCGGCCACATCCAGAGTCAGCGGTACCACTGTCCACTCCCCAGGGGCCTTTGATATCAGGATTTTCTGTGGGGACATACACACAGCTATATCTGAATTTCTGTCTAACACCTATGGGTTGGCTGAGGTTATCCGAAATCCAATGCCTGTAAACAATCCCTATTATTTCTTTCAAGCCTCCACTTTTCTTTTTCTTTTGATACACTCTTGGTTCTAGGTGATATGTGGTAGCCGTATAATTATTTCTTGATCCAGCCTGTACCGCTAGAATTTCACTGGCCTTACAACATTTAAATTTCATTGCCATGCACCATTTTATATAACTCTTTGAAACCCATGGGCCGTTACGGTCCATTCTTCTTCCTCGTTGAGTTACAGTCACTTGTCCAATTTTATCCATTTTTTCATTTTGGATTGCAGTACAATTTGAACAGAGGTCTTGCCACTGATTCATCAAAAAACATCTTACTCTTAAGCCTCCTGGAAGCTTTCCACATATAACACAGTTTGTCTGTTTTTTAACCACATTTCTTGTTCCACAAATTTCATCTGAGAGGTAGTCGTAAAATCTTTTCCTCTGGCATTCAGGAGTTGCCGTTGAACCCTATTTGCAAGTTACAAAAGGGTTTGTCAGCTCAATATTGAGACAATATTCTTTACCGGCTTTTATCAGTTTTGTTACATAAAACCAATCATTACTAACTATCATTATTGCTATACCACACATTACATGATCATCATAGTAGTTTGCAATCACCATTATCATAAATGCAGTTGTAATTACAGTTATTTCATATACAGTTATTTTTACACCTTCAATTTCTACTCTCCTTGTGGCAAGTATTATAAGATACAAAATCACCAATAGTGTAGAAGAGAGTACTATGTACTTTACAGATTGGATCTCAAGATAATACTTCAGTAAATCACATGAAACAAGTATTATATTAAGTGATTCCAATCCGGTCATGCCTCTAAGTCCAAAAATGGATTTTACCTTAGGGCTTTTCACAACTTGTCCAATTATCATGCTTGCCAGATTTAGCCTTTTCTCCAAATTAAATGAGGCTATGTTACATATTGCAATTGGGATTTGTCATAACCCTTGTAAACCCATTATTAACAATATCCAATAAAGGATCAAAATTACATTGTAGATTATAATTTGAAATTTATTTACCGGCAGTTCAGGACAAGTTGTCACATTGGAATTGTTTCCCCAATTTTGTCTGGTTGTTGGAGCCATTGTTCAGGTTTCTCAAAAATTGCTTAGTCGGTTGATCAGTTCAGTCTGCTGGATTTCAGGAGAATGAATTGATTTTACGAGCCCCTAACTTTTTATGTTCGTAAGTAAGCTAGCCGTAGGCAATTCTCCTTCACTCTCATTCTCGGATTCTGAAAGATCAGCTGACAGTCGAATCTTCCTATATTTGGCTTGGGCAGCTAACTGTTTTAGTTTTCTACAATGTATGCATATTTTCACTAATTTAATTAGAATGCCTATTACCACAATGATTACCATTGTTCCTCCGATGCAATAGAGTACAGTTTTTATTATTTCCCATGAGTCTGTCATTATATCCCATACATTTTGGGCCACTTCATTTTTTCACCCATATCTACAAACGCTGTTTTCACTATCTTCCCAATCAATTTGATAAGAGTTACTTCAGAAGGGCTTCTGGTTTTTGACCAAAGATCCAATCGATGGATCCAATGCGCCCCAAGACTCTCAGACTCTGTCAAATCATCAATTGGATGTAATAATTCTTTCCACTCACTTATATATTTAATATAAGGCATAATAGCACAAATTTTTCTTATCTGGTTCTCGCCAACCATCTGCTTCAGTATCAGGGGGGTGATCTGCAAGTTTTCTCCTGCCCAGAGGGCGCCTTCCATGGCTTCGAAGCCACATGACATGTGATTCCTATCAATGCTACCCTTTATGTTCCTAGTTCCGTACGATTGCATTATGGGAGCACTGAAAGTCATATGTTGCCAATTGTTAAATAGGTTCCCTCTGCATAAATATGTGGTTTCTACCCTGTCACTCCAGAATTCGATTTTATAATTGTCCGTCCTTTCACCTACCATTAATACTTCTGTTCCCAAATCGAATTCTTTAACACACTTAAGGTTATATGCTATCCTATTTCCTTTTGAAGATTTTACAATATCGAAATTGTCTCGTCTGGTGCATGGCCCTCTATACCAACCTGTGACATTCCAGTTTTTGCTGAAGTCCCCTTGAGTGGGTCTAATATATACTTTACTCTGAGTCCCCCATTAATAACTATCTGGGTCAGCTACTTTTAAGTAATAACCACTTTCCCATTGACCTATTCTTTGGGATTTATAGGAGTTTAAAATTTTGTGTGAACCTAGATACCTCATGTGTACCGGCCGTGTAGCTTTTTTCCTTCCAGTATTTATATCTTTGATATCTTGATGCCTTCCGTGATATCTTATGTATCCATCAGGTCTTTTAGTAATGGTATAGTGTCTCAAGGCTTCTCCTCCCTGCATCATATATAAGTCAAGTCAAGTCAAGTCAAGTCAAGTATATTTGTATAGCGCTTTTCACAATACAGATTGTATCAAAGCAGCTTCACAGTATTAAAGGTAGGGTAGGTAATCCTTTTTCTAAAAAAAAAACATTCCAAATTTGTTGAAACTGTCTTTATATACCAATACATAATTAAAATGTAAGTACTCTGAAAAAGAAAATATAAAAATCGAGTGACTGTAGACCTTTTAATCTGCAATAAACACAGCTCATTATTTCCATTCACTTCCACCCCCTCCCTTCTGAGCTCCTTCCAAAGCCACGCCCCCAAAACACATGAACGCGCGACGCCAAACGCTCAGGCTCAGCTGGAAGACGCATTTATTACCTGAGACGAGTGGAGAGGAAGGAGCGCAGTACATACAGTGACATCATGTCAGACATGTAATAAAATACCTAACTTTATCACTATGAATATAAACAAATAAGATTTCTTTTAGTACTCACTATCAAGCTAGCATATCGATAATGGTAAAGTTTCATTCGGTAACGAGCTATATTTATAAGGCAAAACTAAAAACAGGTTGCATTGATATACGTTTTTCCATTACCATCAGTTACACTGTGATGAAGGTGAATTTCGTGTAAGATTCATAACATATACGTTTTTTTGCATGTAAGAGTTTCCATGATGAAAACATTGTTGACTCTAATGAAGACTAACGTACACTCCGAGTCCGGAGACAAGTACCGCATCGTCGGTTCGAGGACAGGTCCGGGGTTGAGGGCGAAGCAGAGGAGGTCGTTCAAGAGTGCGGGCAGGGTCCGAGGAAGTAGTTTTTGCCTTGTTTGCCTTCGCTGACTGCATATGCAGGTGCTTTGAGCTGAATATTTCCGGGAACGGTGACATGTGATGAGTGCACGCAGGGCAGCGTGCGCAGTGGGGCTCGGGCACGAGACATGAAGTCATCTGATTGGTTCTTTACATTCGCACCGAATGGCAGTGATTGGTCAGAGTTTTTACTGTCCTGCAGCTGCTACAGAGGTCTGATTTTTTTCATTCCTTTTTCTAAACACATAATGTATTGACTACTATCAGGATGGAAGGACCATTTCACCCAGTATAAAAAAAAGTGTTTCTGAACAGGATTACCTACACTACCTTTAAATTAAAATAATACAACAAGGTTTGTTTCTAGTGGAATTTATTGATTGATAAAATCAGATTAAATATCCCCAGAATATCCCCAACTGAGCAAGCCAAAGGCAACAGTGGCAAGGAACCGAAAAACTCCATCAAATGACCTAATGGTGTCCTAAAACTCCATCAGGTGACCCAATGGAGAAAAAAAACCTTGGGAGAACCCAGGCTCAGTCGGGGGCCAGTTCTCCTCTGGCGTTTATTAACTAGAGGCCGGATTGTAATTTGAACTGTAAGATTAAAAATATTATATGAATGCCTGGCTGAAGAGATGCGACTTTAATGTAGTTTTAAACTGGGAGAGCGAGTCTGAGCAACGAACACTATCAGGAAGGCTATTCCAGAGTTTTGGAGCTAAATGTGAAAATGCTCTCCCTCCTTTGGTGGTTCTGGATATCCTAGGTATGACCAAAAGCCTTGAATTTAGTGATCTTAAAGAGCGCGATGGATTATAGGGCGATAGAAGATCCGTTAAATAGACTGGAGCTAAGCCGTTTAGGGCTTTATAAGTCAGTAGCAATACCTTATAATTAATACGGAACTTTATAGGTAACCAATGCAGTGATGATAAAATCGGTGTTATATGATCATATTTTCTTGATCTAGTAAGAACTCTAGCGGCGGCATTCTGGACTAACTGTAGCTTGTTTATTGAGGATGCAGGACAACCGGCTAATAAAGCATTACAGTAATCTAGTCTCGAGGTCATGAATGCATGAACTAACTTTTCTGCATCCGAAACTGATAGCATATTACGTAGCTTAGCAATGTTTCTAAGGTGGAAAAAGGCGGTTTTTGTAACATATGAAATATGATTTTCGAAAGACAGGTTGTAATCGAGTATAACACCCAGGTCTTTTACTGTAGAGGATAAAGTAACAGGACATCCTACTATATTAAAGTTGTATTGCGAGAGGTTTTGTGGGCGGTTTTTTGAACTGATAAGTAGTACCTCTGTTTTGTCTGGATTTAATAAAAGAAAATTACGCGTCATCCAATATTTTATATCGTTAACACACTCTTGTCAATTTGGATAATTTAGCGTTTTCATCTGGCCGTGACGAAATATATATTTGAGTGTCATCAGCATAACAATGGAAACTAATTCCATGTTTCCTTATAATATTTCCAAGTGGCATCATATATATTGAGAATAACAGAGGGCCTAACACAGATCCCTGCGGCACTCCATAGTTTACTGGAGTTATGATCGATTTTTCTCCATTTAAATAGACAAAATGGTAGCGGTCAGATAGGTATGATCTGAACCAGCTTAATGCTTGTCCTTGAACACCAGTATAATTTTGTAGTCGATCTAAGAGTATTGTGTGATCTATAGTATCGAACGCAGCACTAAGATCAAGTAAAACTAGTATTGAGATACAGCCTTGGTCAGAAGCTAAAAGTAAATCATTTGTGATTTTAACGAGCGGAGTTTCAGTGCTATGGTGCGGCCTGAAACCAGACTGAAACTTTTCATTGATATCATTTTCTTGCAAGAAAGAACACAATTGAGCAGACACCACTTTTTCTAATATTTTAGACATAAATGGAAGATTTGAAATGCGTCTATAATTTGCTAGGTTATTATGATCTAATTGTGGTTTCTTAATGAGAGGTTTTATAACTGCCAGTTTAAATGTTCTTGGAACATGACCTAAAGATAAAGACGAGTTAATAATATTGAGGAGAGGCTCTTCCACTATAGGTAACACTTCTTTCAGTAGTTTAGTTGGTATAGGATCTAATAAACATGTTGTTGTTTTAGATGAAGTGATAAGTTTATTTAACTCTTTTTGTTCTATAGTTGTAAAGCACTGTAATTGTTCTTGCGGGGTGATAATTGAGGCTGAATTATAAGGCGCAGTTGAAGATTGAACGTTTACAATTGTGGTTCTGATGCTTTCTATTTTCTCAGTGAAGAACTTCATAAAATCATTACTACTAAACTGTAACGGGATATTTTGTTCGGGTGACGTCTGTTTATTTGTTAGTCTAGCCACGGTGTTAAATAAAAACCTTGGATTATTTAGGTTATTTTCTATTAGTTTGCGGAGATGCTCAGCCCTGGCCGCTTTTAGGGCCTTTTTATAACGTGACATACTGTCTTTCCACGCGATTCTAAAGACCTCTAAATTAGTTTGTTTCTTTTCTATTCCAGAAATAGTTATAAGTTTTTCTGGGATTCCTGCATTTGGAAAATATTCTAGCGTGTATGGATGTCTGTAATTTCCATTCGCTCTTCTCTTTCCTTCTAATGTGGCTTTCACGGTCCATGTAGTTCTATCTGTTTCACTACCTGTTCCCTGTGTGAAATTATAATTTTTCTTTATCCATTTGTGCCACATGGTAATAGTGTCTTTTTCATATTTTTCCATAAGGGTCTGATTCCATGGAGCTTCAGCTTTTATAACACAATACCAAACTTTTTTGTTCGGATTTAATTTGTGAGCACACTGCTTTTTGTGATCAATTGTTGATCTGTCTTTGTTACTTGGCCAGATCATTTTCCCTATCCATGAACAATTTGACACCTTACTACACATCGGTGTGGCCATAGGCCTATTATAGCAGTTTATCCACTTCGTGGTTTTTGCAGGAATTATTGGTTTGTTTTCATGGACTGAATGAATTATAGCTTTATCTCCGAATTCATTCATACGAAGCCAACGATCTATTGGTTTTGGCCCTGCGCGTTGCGCCGCAGGTGTCAGTGGACTTAAATTTGGTGATTCTATTTCTTCGGTGTTCTCCATATCATCAACCACTTCTAAGTCATTTGCCACTTCTAATTTACCTCGGTTCTCTTCGTCTAATATTTTTAGTCTTTTTATATTGGCTTTCCTTGTCTCACAGTCCCATTCTAAAGTTGAAATTGTTTTTCCATACGAATATGTCCACCATACTAAGTCAAAGTTTATCACACTAATGTTTCTGGCTGCAGTAATGTCTATTTCTTGCCCTTTTAATAATACATGTGTTTGATTTAGTAATCCTAGTTTATTCCATTTTATTACAGTTATCCCTTGCTCAGTCGTGGGACCATAATCTGCAGCTGCACTTAGGAAACTTCCTTCACTATACAATTCCAGTATTCTGGATCTATGTCTGTTATCCAGCTTATTAGCTTAGCATTATTTTCAGGATTGTATACTGTTCCTGCTAAAATCAAAGGTGAACCTTTAACCATTATTGTTTGATTATAGCAGTGTAATTTAACTATATTTTCTATTTTAGTACAAGGGTAGACAGTATAAACGTCCTCTGTCTCATTTGTTCCGAATCCAGTCAAAATGCATACAAAGAGAATGAAAGCCATACTTATCCCTATTATTATTTCCTGGAAAGTCTCTGTCCTCTCCTGATGTAGTTTTCTGTAGATGGTTTTCAGTCTCTGTCTCCTCCCCCCTCTAGGCATGTTGGCTGTGGATGAGACAACAAAAGGATTGCCTGTCTGACCCTAGAAGTGTTTTTTGAGCAGCCAGTCCCTAAACTTTTGTTTAAAAGGTTTAACTTCTGTCATCCACTCAATATTAAAACCCTGTATGGCAAATCCGATGTTCATGTAACCTCTGGTGCAACATAGATTCACCACCAGTTTTTTAATTATAGATGCATCGTTTTCTTGATATTTAATTTTATAACAGGCTTCCCCAGTCATAATTATTTGACTTCTGGACATTCTTGTGATGTCTGTCTCTCTCACACCCAGTTCCCATGTCCTGGTTTCGTAGTTATAGTCCGTAATTAGGAAGCTCATGTTTTTAATTTCATTAATAATAAGTTGTTCGGCTGAGCTGCATTCATCTTTTCACAAAGATAGTTTTGTTTGGTTCACTCAGATTATGTGAGACAACTCTCTCCTTAGAATCCAAACAAGTGATTTGTTCCAGAATCTGGCCTAGTACGGAACCTTTCTCCAACTGGTCCGTATAGGAGGGATTTCCTAATCCTGATAATTCACAATATCGATATAGCCATGCTTGCTCGTTTTGTTCCATTAATTGGATTGGATTGCTGACCCATGCTGTCATAATCTTCCCTTGTGAAACACATCCCATGGCTAATTTAGATTTACGGGTTAGCCAGACTTCTTTCTTACTGACAGTCTGGACCCATTGCCGCTCTTCTAGCTTTTCACATCTGTTACATAGTATTAGTTCAAAGTCCTTAAATGTACAGGAACATTTCGTGCCTAGTAAAATTTGTTTTTCTTCACATAATTTACATGTTCGGCAGACACAACTGGTTTCTCCTCGTTGTATCTTTTGAATGACCCATTTTTGTTTACCTAGTCTGCAGTTTCCGCATACGGAAATTTCCCCTAAGGCACAGTGTCCGATTCTACCTTCCGGATTGAACCAGGGGAAAAGGTTATGCTCTCCCATGGTAGAGAGTGTTTTTAAGCTCATTTTGGTTGGTCGAGACTCATTCCCAAAGTAATTCTGCTATGTCTGTTGCTTCACAAATACAACAGCTTGTGAAGGGTATCAATTTACTTATGGTACCTTCAGGGCAATCTTCATGCCATTTCTTAACTCTTAGCAGTGCATATGCCTCATTTTGACATTTGACCCATCCTGTTTTGGATTCAATAATGGACTCAAATACTGCATTTTTCATCATTATGCTTTGATTAGGTCCCTTAACGACCAAATGCCGTTATTTTCTAATTGTACAGTTGTGTTCGAAGTGACTTTTGTAACCGTATCCACGGTTCCAGTTTTATGCCTAAATCTTTTACCTCTGATTTTATGCAGTATAATTACTTGATCGCCTACCTTAAATGGATTGGCGTTATAATTTTCCTGCTCAGGCTGATCTTCAATTTTGAGTTCACTCGGTTTGATTCTATAATTTAGAAAATGTGTGCATTGATCAATCAAAGAATCCCACTCTCCTACGTGTTCGTTCTTGATGAAAAATTGTTTAATTCGTTTAACAGCGTTTTCCGCTATCCCGTTAGATTCCGGTGTGTACTTCACACTTTTAATTAATTTTACCCTGATTTTATCGCAATATTCTTCCACTTCCTTTCCTGTCAGATTTGGAGCATTGTCACCCTTAATTTTATTTGGTGGTCCTCTGAACCTTATCCATTCTCTTAGTGCTTGTACGACTACCGAACTAGTAGCTTGTTTGCATGGATTAAAAAGTTAGAACAACTATCTACAATTACTAGGAAATAACAGTTCTTCAATTTCGTCTGAGGCTGGATTGGGCCACCCCAATCTAAACATATCTCTTCATTTTCTTTATCTGTCTTTATTTTACCATACTCATTAAACCTGCTGTTCATAACTTTCCTACATTCAGGACATTTTTTCCTGATTTTAAGGTAGGTAGCTTTTAGATTCTGTATATTAAGACCTGTGGCTTTACAATACTTTGCTAAATAAGCTAGACTAGGGTGCATTAGATCTCTGTGTAGTTTTTCAACAATTTTATTCTCACTTGCCTTAGTGATAACTTTAATAGTTTTTGTTGTTCTAATCGTCTTATGTCTAATATATTTGTCTACTTCAGCATTACCTTTGGCAGCTGATGTAGTTTGTACTGTGTGACTGCTTTGGTGCAGCACTTGTGGTTTCATTTCTTCCAATAATATTGCTATTTCCTTCCACAAACTATCCTGTTTTAATGGCTTTCCCTTGGCGGTGCAAAAACCATTCAGTTTCCAAGTGGACACATGCTCTGTCAGTGCTTTGTAAACATAATGACTATCCGAGACAATAATGGGATTTATTGTTGACGTTGCTTTCATATGCCTTAAGGCTTCTAACACGGCTGTCACTTCAGCCAGTTGTGCTGAGTCTTCATTAGACAATTGCCCCTTTTGTTTGAAAACTATTTTTCCTTTTTCTTTCCTAATGAAACCCCACCAAACTTCCTCATTTTCCTTAGAGCCATCCGTAAAATAACAAATATTAGCCCCTTTAGGGATTTCTGTTATTTTGTCTTTTTTATTCAGTTAACTTTGTCCAAAAATGATCTGAGTATCATGTAGCAATTTAGTCCACTTAGCCCATGTGAATTGATGAATCTTGAGTGCTTCGCTCACTAGGTTTTTGGATTCCCTCACTAGCTGAGCGATGCCTTCACCTTTCGATTCTACAATTATCTGTTGATCAAGGGCTAGGGTTTTTATTGGTATCAAGCATTTAGCAATACTGGCTAAGATGTCCGTTGCTGATTTTGGTTCTTGTTTTAGCTGATTAGCAGGTTTTGGGTATGACATGAATTGAATTGGATTTTTCCTATCTTTTTCATTATACAATACCAATTCTATTTCATCCGCAGTATTTTCAACACTTACTACTAGGTTTTGATCTGGTTCTCGTCTTGCTATTTTCCCTGAGTCTAGTGCTAAGTCAATTAATTTTAGCCTAATATTTTCTAATTCATTGTTCCAATTGAATTCATTTCCTTTCGTGGCTCCATAAAGAGGTTTAGCCAATTTTGCATATCCTGGTATCAGATCCCTGATAAAATTCATGTGTCCCATGAAGCTTTGTAAACCTTTTAGGTTTTTTGGGATGTTTTGTCTCAAATCTTCCAATTTTTCTCTGGTAGTTTTTGAGAGTCCTCTATCCATTCCTGATGTGGCAAAACCTAAAAAATCTACTTCTTCTTTACCTATTTCGATCTTTTTGTAGCTGGGCTTAAAACCTGCTGTGATCAATCTAGTGAGCACTTCATCAACAATTTTCAGGTGTTCCTCGGGGTCATCGTTTATGATCAAAAGGTCATCAATATAAACTGTCACAGGTAAATCTTTCATTAGCGTGACGACTATGGATTGAAAAGCATTAGGAGAATTTAGATAGCCTTGGGGAAGCCTTGTGTAACAATAGGCTTTTGATCGGCAGGTAAACGCAGTTTTAGCCATACTATTTTCAGTCGATGGAACTGTCCAAAAAACGTTTGCTAGGTCAATTTTAGTCAATATTCTACCCTTAGGTAAACCGTTGGTTACATCTTTTGCATTAATTAAGTATCTCCTATCTGGTTCCGATACTTTATTCAAAGATTTGAAATTATTAACGACGCGGTAAGTTTTATCTGGTTTAATTACGGCTTGCAGTGGTGAATTAGTGATCGCGTTTTGTATTTCTTTAATCACTCCTAATTTTTCTAATTCTTTAATAGTTTCTTCAATTTCAGGTAAAGCTTTTTTATTAATTGGGTATTGCCTTTGTGGTTTATGCACACCTCCCTTTATTTCATACTCATATTCTTTCCCTAATAGGCCTAAATCATTTTTAAATTTAGCTGCTCCGTTTTTATGTTTTTCCAGGATTTCTCTTAATTTGTTTTTATCAAGTATGGTTTCCTGTACCATTCTCTGTATTTCGCCATTAAGGTCAACCATTTTCATCCATCTGATCGTTAATTCTTTATCAATCTTACCTACAATTTTAGTTGCATCTCGTAATGTCATTAGGTTTTCTGACTGGTTAGGAATAATGGCCATGTCTTTCCATAAATACCAGTCTGTATCAATTGGGCCTTGAGTTCTATTAAAACTGTATACCCTCATCATGCCTTTTTGTTTTATGGCATCTTCAGGTAAGTCAGTAAGGCAACTGATTTCGGCTCCTGTATCTAAAATGAATGTCCTTCCATTATAGTCTATATAAAAGAAACCTTCATGTTCTATAACTAGATCAGATTGGATAAAAATATTGCAAGAATTAGATGCTTTGTTTCCAGACAAGACTTAGAGAAACTTGTTCATGCTTTCATCACCAGCAGGGTGGATTACTGTAATGGACTCCTCACTGGCCTTCCCAAAAAGACCATAAGACAGTTGCAGCTAATACAGAACGCTGAGCAGAACCAGAAAATATGAACACATCACACCAGTCCTCAGGTCTTTACACTGGCTCCCAGTTACATTTAGGATTGATTTTAAAGTATTATTACTGGTATATAAATCATTCAATGGCCTAGGACCTCAATACATTGCAGATATGCTCACTGAATATAAACCCAACAGATCACTCAGATCACTAGGATCATATCAGCTAGAAATACCAAGGGTTCACTCAAAGCATGGCGAGTCCGCTTTTAGCTATTATGCCAGCCGCAGCTGGAACCAGCTTCCAGAGATCAGACGTGCTCCTACAATAGTCACATTCAAATCCAGACTCAAAACACATCTGTTTAGCTATGCATTTAATGAATGAGCACTGTGCCAATGTTCGTCCGACTGTTTGAACTGTACTGTATTTTATTTTTATCTGTATAAACTGTTTTAATTATTCTTATTCTTTTTATTATTTTAATTTCTTCTATGTAAAGCACTTTGAATTGCCACTGTGTATGAAATGTGCTATATAAATAAACTTGCCTTGCCTTGCCTTGCCTTGGATGGCTGCTTTTCCCCTATGGCTGTCCTATGTTTGTTTTTGCTCAACTTGGCTATGTCTCACATATTTAGGCTTAGGTTGTCCCTTACTGTATGTTTTTTCTACAGTCATTTTTTGTTTAGTTCTCTGGTCCCTGATTTTGTTTTGCTGTTCAGGAGATAGTTTGTCCCATTCATCTCTAGAAACATAGGTAGAGCTAGTTTGCTTATTGGCATTTTTTATGAATGGTGGTCTTTGTTCCCAGCTAGGCTTTCTCTGAATTCCTCGGCTCTGAGATCTGCCTCTTCTCTGAAAGTCTGCTGGTCTGAATTGGTTCCCTTGTTCTCTCAAGGTTTTGGGCTGTCCAAAATATCTGGGTCCTTGTTGAGCATCACGGCCTTGTGATTTGATTCTCTCGGATCGTCTTAGACTTGGCTGCCTGTTATTTCTTTGGAAATTCAAATCTTGATTACCTTTTTTCTCTGTCTCCAGTTTGGACTTTCTATCATATCTCACTGCATAATTTTGTAATTCCTTCCAATCAGTCTCGTATCCCCAAGATTTTAATGTACTTAGACCTGGAAGATCTTTATCGAATTGCAGTAGCTCTTCTACAGTTTCTGATGTGCTTTTCCCTTCAAGGGCTCTATTTTTGCAGAATAGTAACATCCCTGTGCTTTTTATTTCTCTCAGTCTTTTTTCATACATTTCTTTTTTAGTTTCTCCTGAAATGTTTCTTTGGTGTAGAGAAACATAATTTATTCTTAGATTTAATCCTAGTAGTTGATTAATCATTAGTTCTATATCTTCATCATGGATATTAAGTTTCTTTCCTAGCTGCACTATTCTCTGACTGCTTCTCATGTTATCTGCTGGATCAAACTTCATTGCATTGAACATCCCCATTTCTGTCGCTGTTATAGTATGTTTAGGTCCAACTCTAGTTTTTCTCTCTAAGTTTTGTCTAAAGTCATCTCTTGAGTAAACAGACTCACTGGATACAGAGTCTTCATAGTAGTCACATTGTTCTCTATAGGCTCTCCTCGCCTGAGGGCTATGTCCTTCTCGTTTCTTTGTCTTTACAGAGGAAGCTGCTATTTCAGCTAAGCTTATGCCTAGCCCCCCTTCTTCGGGTTTTTGGTCTTCCCTCTCTTCCTCAGAGTACAGTTTATCATGTGTTATTATTTCATTTTCTGGTGAAGTTTCTGGTAAAGTTCTCCTATAATATATAGGGTTTTTTGATTCATTTAAACCTTCTTTCCTGAGTTCAAATATATCACCCATAATGGGATCCCTACCACTTCGTCCTCTATTCTCTGCGAGGGTCAAGCGGAGCAGCAATGACAGAGATTTTTGACAAGAGTCTTTTTGTTCTGCAAGCATATCGTGTTTAGCCTTTATGCTTGTGTCCCTCATGTCTAAAATCTCATCAGATGTTGGTCCAGTCGCTGCTAAGAACATTCTTTGCATGTATTCAGGTTCTCTTTTGAGTCTCTCTTTCAAGTTATGCCCTGGCCTTGTTAGAGTTTTTCTCCCTGCAAGATCTATGTGTTCTCTGGCATAACTACTACTCTTTCTTTCACGAGACAACGGTCTTGAATTTTTGTGATTAACTCTGTTCCTTTGTGGAATGGGTTCGTCCCACTGGCAAACTACACTTTCTTCACCATCCCATTCAGTTTCTTCACCCTCGGTGGTTGTATCCTCACCTCTATTTCTTGCGTGAACAGATTTATTTTTACTTTTTAAAGTATGAATTAATTCATTTGCCAGCGGTATGTATTGAAGTCCAGGACTAGCTTCTCGAAAGTCTAATCTTTTTTGAGTGCTAGTGCCAGGCTTCTCTACATCAGAATAGTAAATTTCTGTATCATGAGAATCCCTGCGTTTTCTTTGAGGCATAGCTGTTCCATCATACATAACTCTCGTTTTACCATAGAATACCGCTATACTGGAATCTGTGGTCGGTTTGTATGTTACTTCCATTTCAGGATCAAAGTGAACTTTAATTTTGTCCCCTTTTAATCTGGTGTCATTAATTCGTTCTATAATGGCCCTTACATCTACTGCTGAAGTGCAGATGAATTCCTGTCCATTATTTATCTCAAAGTCTCCAATATACCAATTCTCATCCTTTTCTTTAGCTTTTTTCTGCTTTTGAAAATTATCTCGTTTAGTTATAGTGATTTGGTATGTAGATTCTTGTTGAGGAGCTGGACATATATTTAAATCTATTGGTAGTTGAGCCATTTGAGTCATTTGGGTCTTTTATTTGGAAATGCAGACTAGGAAAAATTCTACCCTTTAACCCTCTGGGGACCAAAAACGCGCCCGCGCGTTTTGCTCGTTTTTTTTTTTAGCAATGAAAATAAACACTAAATGCTCTGTTAATTTTGATCTTTCATTTTCGTGTAATACATCAATCGATCCTGTTCAGTTTCTATTTTTTTTTCTGTATACTCACAATAAAAATAAAGTGTTTTGCTTTTTGACAAATAAAGAAAAATTAACATGATGCGATTTCTGCCTTCTCTCTGTCAGTAAACTCCCATTTGAAACGCGTTCGAAAATGATCTATAACTCCGCGAAAATTCAGTCAAAGAGGCAAACAGACCCACGGGCATAAAGCTTGAGATCGCATCTTTTAAATGAAGTAATTTATATAAAAAACAAATATTCTCAGCTTCTGTAATCTGTATAAAAAGAGAGCGACTCCAGTCGAGCTCATTACGAGCCATTCAAAAGTAATTTGACCACGCCCCGGAGAGCGCGTGCTATTCAAACGCAAATTCTGAGAACCATTTCAGTCTGTGAAACGCCCCCACATCAGCTGTAAACAAAGCGCGTCGTGTTGTGGAAATTCTTTTCTCAACTTTTATCAATAATTGTAAGACAGTAGGATATCTCAAAGGTTAACAAAGATCAGCTTTATTTCTTGCAAGAAAGGCTGTTCACACATCAGTCAGAGTCTGATATGAGAAGCGCAAAGGGTTAGTTCCCTTGCCGAGGTTATATACCCCTAACACATCCTGGGTAGGCTTCATCTGTCTCAAAAGATCGTTTTGTTTACCTTAAAAGGAAACATCCTTGTTCAAGATCTCTTGTCTGGCATAAATTATATCTAGACAGAACAATACCACGTCTGCAAAAGTTTCCTGTTTTTAGCTGCAGCTTTTTCACACATTTTGCTTATCTCTATTTCTATCAAAGCTGCGCACATACTTTTCACACTTGAAGTACAACAATAGGTCATTTGAGTACTCATAGTCTCTTTGCTACCCTGAACATTTTGTTCCTGCAAGCTTATATGATTATATTTCTTTAAATGCTTATGAGTAAAAATAAATGTTCAACGTTAACACAAGTTGCACACATCTGAAAGTAAAAAACACATCTAAATGTAAAATTTCCTTTACAGTCGCAATCGAGTGAGGCATAATATAGCCTACCTTATGGAGAAAAGTTTCCTCAGAACAGTGCTGATATGAGGAGCAATATCTCCTGATATGAGGAGCAGATCCCGCTGAGGAGTGAGGTAGGCTGTTTTCTTTTCTCAAGTGTTGATGTGGAATAACGTTATGGAATAACGTTAGTGTAGGCCTATGCAAACCGCAAAAAGATGAATCGCATTTCTATAATATGACTCGCCTTTCTGTGAGATGAATGAAGGGTACATATTTGTAAAGACTGTTTAGCCTAAATATGAATCGCGCGTCTGTGTGTGAAAGAATAAACTGCTTTGCTATAGCCTACTGAGATGAGTAAAAATCGACTGGAATATGTTGAAATTAAATGTATTTGTATAAGGAACGTATTAAACTGCAAATTAGCATTTATATGCCCTAATATTTCATAAAAACAACGTTACAGTCAGTCACTTGTTGACTAGATTTGGGTACAGTTTTTAGGCTACTGTAGAATATACTGCCACATCAAATAAGCTTTTGTTTAGCAATTTCTGCTCATATCTAACGTTATATATATATATATATATATATATATATATATATAACTATATTATTTATATATATTATATATATATATATATGTATATATATATATATTTGCTATATTCAAACTAATGAATACATATGATAAAATGTAGGCCTATAATCTTTTTTCTTTTTCTTTTTTACAAAGAAAGAGTACACTTGAAATATTGTTGAAATTGTAATTATTGTTGTAATTGTAACATTTTTAATAAAATAGCAAAACATATTTACAAGATAGATGTAAGCGAAATCTTAAATGGTCAATATAAGTCTTCTAAATACATCTTTTGTCCTTGCATTGTGGCTCAGTCAGTGTCACACCTGAATGAATGGCTAATTATGCAGAGTCATTATGCAGAGTGGGTGGGACATTGTAATCTAAGGTGTAAACTACTCCTCCCCCTCGCATATTGGCTTTCCAAGCAAAACCTGTTTTACACCATTTAAATCAATGTATTTTTTTTTGTGAACGATAAAGCAAGACTATTTTCACATAATTTTGAAGCTAGAACTCAAAGGGACAACATCCATTAATATGTGTTTTGTGGTCTTAATTCAGCAACTTTCATTTTAATTTTTTCCAATAACCACGCATAAACATTATTCTCTTAAAAATACAAACATCTACATACACGTTGCTCGCATATTATGGTAGCCCTGTTTGTGCTATATAGAGTGAATTTACACCTTTGCCATTAACATGTTTATAAATAACTGAAAAAAGCACAAATGTCTGAGCATGTCAGAACATCTCAAGGACCCCAAAAACAGCTTGGTCCCCAGAGGGTTAATCTAGGTATTTTATTTCTGTTTTTACAGATACTCACTGGTTCTGCCGCGCGGTTTCGCTTGCTTTTTAATAGAGCGTCCTCTATTTATTTTTGCGAATTATTATTATTATTATTATTATTATTATTGGGTCATTCAATCTGATTGATTATATTCACTTATTTCTCCGGGTTTTATAATTCTAAGACCGGCGAGCCCCAGTAACTATAGAGCAGGGGTGGGCAACTTCGGTCCTGGAGGGCCACTGTCCTACAGAGTTTAGCTCCAACCCTGAAAAAATCACCTGCCTGTAATTTTCTAGTAATCCTGAGGGCCTTGATTAGCTTGTTCAGGTGTGTTTGATTAGGGTTGAAGCTAAACTCTGTAGGACAGTGGCCCTCCAGGACCGAAGTTGCCCACCCCTGCTATAGAGCCTATCCTATAGTTGTGCCATTAAGAGTTAGGTGATCAGTAGTCTTTACAACTTCGTATTCTATTATAAAGATAATAACCCATAATCATAATAATTGACTATAAAGATAATTTATTATAATGATAATAGATGTCCCCGTCGTAATATAAGTCTACCTTTTTAGGTACCCTTGAACCGTGCTATACAACAATAACCCTGTCGTAAACTGCCTCTTTGGCTAGGCTTATTAAATCAATCAAATATCACAGTGCATATATTTTCTTTATCAGAAAAGAGATGCTCACCTTCCTGTGATGTAGCCTTTCTTCAGTTGTGGGTCTTCCTGATCCCGTGTGAAGAAAGGGACACGTACTCAAAAATCTAAGTTCCAGTCCAATGATTATAATAAATGTTTAACAATATTTATTAAAAGAATCAAAAATGAAAAGAATACTTGTTACAGATTATAATATAAGTACTAGTCTAACAGAGGAATATTTAGCTAAAGCATATGGCTTCTTGCGCTCGGAAAAGCTGGAGTCCCGAGTTGGAGATAGCAAGGAAGAGCGTCGAGTCCTGTTCAGTTCCCTTCCTTTATAGTCCGATTTCAGGTGTCTTCATCATATTTACTGTAAGGCACACATGATTTCAACATTACATGAACAACTGCTGTTTTCAGCTTGTCTCTAACAATTTTTCCGATGTCCGCATGACTGTCCAGTCAGCGGTACTTCCCCAGAAGATACAATAGCTTCTCTGTATGTATGGACAAAGACCCTTCTCATCGCTCTCTCATGTGACTTGAGAGTAGCAGCAATGGACAAAAACTCTTAATTCAGTACAGTAATGTTAAACAGTCATGTGTTTTAGTAACCCAGAAAGCGCGTCTGCAGCATTATTAGTTACAGGCTTTTTATTGTGACCCTTTCTGCGTTGTCGTCTATTTTGGGGGTTGGGTGAAGTGAATGAATTGCCACTTTCAGATGGAGCCTCGTGACTCATCAAAACAACATAAAAGGAAGATTTGAAATGGGTCTGTAATTTGCTAGGTTATTATGATCTAATTGTGGTTTCTTAATAAGAGGTTTTATAACTGCCATCTTGAATATTCTTGGAACATGACCTAAAGATAAAGACGAGTTAATAATATTGAGAAGAGGCTCTTCCACTACAGGTAACACTTCTTTCAGTAGTTTAGTGAGTATATTGGATCTAATAAACATGTTGTTGGTTTAGATGCAATGATAAGTTTATTTAGCTCTTCCTGTCCTATAGTAGTAAAGCGGTGTAGTCGTTCTTGAGGGGCGATAATTGAGGCTGAATCATAAGACACCATTAAAGATTGTACATTTACAATTGTGTTTCTGATGCTTTCTATTTTCTCAGTGAAGAAATTCATAAAATCATTACTACTGAACTGTAACGGAATATTTTGCTCAGGTGATGTCTGTTTATTTGTTAGTCTAGCCACGGTGTTAAATAAAAACCTTGGATTATTTTGGTTATTTTCTATTAGTTTGCGGAGATGCTCAGCCCTGGCCGCTTTTAGGGCCTTTTTATAATGTGACATTTCCACGCGATTCTAAAGACCTCTAAATTAGTTTGTTTCCATTTACGCTCTATATTACGAGTTTCTCTCTTGATAACATGCGTAGCACGGTTGTACCATGGTGCTTTAGTTTTCTCTCTAACCTTTTTTAATCTAATTGGTGCAACAATGTTTAATGTACTAGAGAAAATGGTGCTCATAGTGCTAGTCATTTCCTCTAGTTCATCTGCTTGTTTGGGTTCACTGAGCAGCTGAGATAGATCAGGTAAGCTATTTGAGAATCTATCTATAGTGGTTGGAAGGATTGTTCTGCCTGGTCGATAACGTGGCGCAACATGACAAATTTCAGCAGTACGTAGTATGCAAGTGACCATGTAATGGTCATTGACTTCATCACTTTGCGGTATAATCTCTATATCGGTTGGATTGGTTCCATGTGATATAATTAAATCTAGTGTATGATTAAGACGATGAGTGGGACCAGTGACGTTTTGCTTGACCCCAAAGGAGTTTAATAGATCTATAAACGCAGCCCCTAACGCATCATTTGTGTTATCTACGTGTATGTTAAAATCTCCAACAATTAATGCCTTATCGACATTGACCAATAGATCTGAGAGAAAGTCTGCAAACTCTTTTAGGAAATCAGTATAGGGCCCTGGAGGTCTATATACAGTAGCCAAGGCTAGAGATATTAGGGATTTCTTTCTTACATCTAAGAGCGTAATATTTAGCATAACTACTTCAAACGAATTAAACCTGTGACCTGTTTTTTGAGTAACATTAAGAATATCTCTATAGATTGTTGCAACATCGCCGCCACGACCAATCAGACGGGGCTCATGCTTATAGGAGTATCCAGGAGGAGTAGACTCATTAAGACTGAAATAATCATTTGGTTTAAGCCAGGTTTCAGTACGGCAAAGTACATCAAAACTATTATCTGTGACCATTTCATTTACAATAACCGCCTTAGGAGTGAGCGACCTAATGTTAAGAAGACCTAGCTTTATAAATTGTTTTTGTTCACTAATATTGAGATTTTCTGGTTTAATCACAATTAGATTTTTCCTAGATCCTACAGTAGATTTAAGGTTTGACCTCACTAAACGAGGAATAGACACAGTTTCAATATAATGTTCTACATTGGTACTTATATCAATTAAGTTTGGACAGCAAAGAGTGTGATTTGGACTTTGACTTACTAGTCATATGGCGTGCAACGCTTTGGAGATGTTGTCCGACAGAAGAGCCGCTCCGGTTCTGCTGGGGTGCAGGCCATCAGCACGGAAGAGCCTAGGTCGCTCCCAGAACAGATTCCAATTATTTACAAAGAGCAGTCTCTGTTCATTACACCATGACATTAACCATTCATTTAGAGCAAATAATCTACTGAACCTTTCTTGTCCTAGTCGGTACGTGGGAAGAGGTCCAGACACGATGATCGTTGTTTCAGGCAATGTGCTGTGTACCATCTCGATCAGGCTCCTGTAGTCCTTCTTTAGAACCTCCGTCTGCCGCAGCCTGATG
Source organism: Rutilus rutilus (assembly GCA_021464565.1). NCBI lineage: Eukaryota > Metazoa > Chordata > Actinopteri > Cypriniformes > Leuciscidae > Rutilus > Rutilus rutilus. The sequence goes on along the minus strand of JAJAQA010000012.1, from coordinate 40,336,946 downwards.
TCGTTCGTTCCCGCGTGCAGCACGACAGCTCCGACGCGCTCGTCACCGTTCAGGATCTCGGGGACCTGCGCAGCTACATCGAGAACACGAGCACCAGGAAAGCAGTGAATGCGCACCTTACCTTTACCTGAGGTAGCGTGGACATGCCGGACGATGGAAGTGCCGATGATCACAGCGTCATGTTCCGTCTCACGTAGAGGGGAGAAGTGGTTCCGGGTGGATATCTCGAAGGCCGGGAGGGGCGGAGAGGTCCTTGCTCTGGTCCTGGCTCGCGTCTTCCGCTGTGGAATCACCCAGGGTCCATGGTGTTGTGTTGGCGCCGGAGTGAACGAAACCAGGGATGATCGCGTCCTGGCTGCTCGGGTCCTGTGCAGAGAAACACACGGAGTAGACGAGGTCGGAGTCAAAAGGTTACTAACCACTGACTTGTGAGCATCGGCGTGTGATGTTTCAAGCGCGGATCGCCGATCTCGCAGCTCGGCCTGTCTCTCTAGTAGGTCGCGGATCTGCTTCTCGACGGACTCAAGCTCTAACTGCACCGAATGCAGCTCGAAGGTGTCCTCACCTGCACTCAAAGGTAACGTTAGACACACATCCGTTATATTCGCCATTAGGGGGCTAAGGCTAGTATCGGAAGTTCGGAAAATTGGATATAAGTAGCGATATCAAAGCAATCCGATTGTTTTTTAAAGAGAATAGTATTCCAGATATGTTCACACGCTATAAAAATGAAAATGTTCGTTTGTAAAAGAGTGTAAAGAAGAAAATCAAGGTTTCTGAATTAATTCGACGGAGCTCCAAACACAACCCGACGGAGCTCCAAACACAACCCTGTTAGGCTGCATAGATCAGGTCAGCCGGAACCGGGAACACTTTCCACAAATCCTGATGTACTCGTTACATCATAAGAAGAATGGCATCTACGCTAATTTTAGTGTCTTTGTTTATCTCGAGGTTTTCCCGCAGCCTGCCGGATCCAGGCCGTATCCAGATCTGATGAAGGACCTGCGCCTGGATCCGATGTCATAGCGGGGTGCTAAAGTGGCAACTAGTTTCTCCTTACGGAGGATCCCTTTACCAGTCTACAGATAAAGCGTTGTCGGGAATATTCGGTTCGCTTATCTACCCCGAAGTGATATAATTCTGCATCACAATGTTAAGGCCAGACAAGCAGTTTTTTAAGGCTTGGTTTGTAGGGAATTACAAACCTGCGCAGATATATTCAAACGCGCATACCAATAGACTGAACACGTAATACGCATGTGCACGCCATCAGCGTTCTCACAGGTTTCGCGTTTAAAGTCTGTGTAGAGTTACCTGTTAAAACGGTGTCGTGTTAGCGGCCCCCCAAGTTAATAACTAATGATCGTTGCGACCGAAGTGAATCAATCAAATTAACTTTAGCTGGAAAATAACTCTATTCAAGAACTGCTATAAAGCCAAAACAATCTCTGTTACTTTAAACTATCCTTGTATCTCTGTAAAGCCGCTTTGGGACAATCTACATTGTTAAAAGCGCTATATAAATGAAGATGACTTGACTTGACTGGACTTAAAAGGAACATAGTTGTGAGGATCCCGCCTTGTCTAGTATCTTTGACAGAAAAGGAAGATTCGAGATCGGCCTGTAATTGACTAATTCTGTACGATCAAATTGCGTTTTTTAACAAACGGTTTAATCATAGCCAGCTAAATAAGTTTTTGGTACGTATCCTAAGGACAAAGATGAATTAATGATATTGAGAAGAGGATCTATGACCTCTGGAAGCATCTCTTTCAGTAGCTTAGTCGGTATAGGGTCTAACATACATGTTGTCGATTCAGATGATTTAACGAGTTTGACGAATTCTTCCTCTCCTGTAGCAATGAATGAATCGAATTTTTCCTTAGGGACACTACAATGCTCTGCCTGATGCGATACTGTAGTAGACGGTCGCATAGTTATAATTTTGTCCCTGATATTATCAGTCTTACAAGTGAAGAAGTTCATAAAGTCATTACTGCTGTGCTGCTTGGAAACTTCTACTCTTGAAGCTTTATTTTTCGTTTTTCGTTTAGCCACTGTTTCAAATAAATACCTAGGCTTTTGTTTATTTTCTTCGAATAGGGTTGAAAAATAAGCAGATCTAGCAGCTTTTAAGGCCTCTCTGTATGCAGTCGAGCTCTCCTTCCATGAAATGCGAAATACCTCTAGTTTTGTTTTCTTCCGGTTTGCGCTCCATTTTTCTGGCTGCTCTCTTAAGGGCCTTTTTTTAATTGATTTTTTTTGTTGATTTTACAGATACTAGACATGTGACTTTCAAATGAAAGACTGGTATCAAAGAGCACACCCAGGTTCCTAACCGACGACGAAGACTTGACAGAGCAGCCATCAAGTGTTAGACAGTATTCTGGATTATTACTTGAGGAAGTTTTTTGTCCAATAATTAGAATCTCAGTTTTTTCAGAATTAAGTAGTAGGAAATTACTAGTCATCCAATTTTTTATATCAGCTATACATTCCGTTAATTTTGTGAATTGGTAAGTTTCGTCAGGGCGTGAAGAAATATAGAGCCGAGTATCGTCAGCATAACAGTGAAAGCTAATTCCATGCTTCCTAATGATATCTCCCAAGGGTAGCATGTACAGAGTGAACAGCAGCGGTCCTAGTACTGAGCCTTGTGGTACGCCATACTGAACTTGCAATCGATAAGACATCTCTTCATTTACCGCTACAAAATGATAACGGTCAGATAAGTATGATTTAAACCATGCTAATGTAATTCCACTAATGCCAACATAATTTTCGAGTCTATTTAAAAGAATGTTGTGGTCAATAGTATGAAATGCAGCACTAAGATCGAGTAACACTAATAAGAGAGATACAACCACGATCGGATGATAAGAGCAAATTATTTGTAACTCTAATGAGAGCAGTCTCAGTACTATGGTACGGTCTAAATCCTGAGACTGGAAATCCTCGCAGATATCATTTCTTTCTAAAAGCTGGTATTGCCTAGGCCAATTTACCTTCCGGCCAGTTGATAATACCTAGAATACCAAAATCGACTGCTGGCGGTAGTTCCTTTTCCTATTTAGCACCAAAACTCTGGAACAGTCTTCCTAACATTGTCCGGGAAGCAGACACACTCTGTCAGTTCAAAGCTAGACTAAAAACACATCTCTTTGAGCTAGCATACACATAACACATTACAGACTTCTATAGTTCAATGTTAGGCTGCATAGATCAGGTCAGCCGGAACCGGGAACACTTTCCACAAATCCTGATGTACTCGTTACATCATAAGAAGAATGGCATCTACGCTAATTTTAGTGTCTTTGTTTATCTCGAGGTTTTCCCGCAGCCTGCCGGATCCAGGCCGTATCCAGATCTGATGAAGGACCTGCGCCTGGATCCGATGTCATAGCGGGGTGCTAAAGTGGCAACTAGTTTCTCCTTACGGAGGATCCCTTTACCAGTCTACAGATAAAGCGTTGTCGGGAATATTCGGTTCGCTTATCTACCCCGAAGTGATATAATTCTGCATCACAATGTTAAGGCCAGACAAGCAGTTTTTTAAGGCTTGGTTTGTAGGGAATTACAAACCTGCGCACATATATTCAAACGCGCATACCAATAGACTGAACACGTAATACGCATGTGCACGCCATCAGCGTTCTCACAGGTTTCGCGTTTAAAGTCTGTGTAGAGTTACCTGTTAAAACGGTGTCGTGTTAGCGGCCCCCCAAGTTAATAACTAATGATCGTTGCGACCGAAGTGAATCAATCAAATTAACTTTAGCTGGAAAATAACTCTATTCAAGAACTGCTATAAAGCCAAAACAATCTCTGTTACTTTAAACTATCCTTGTATCTCTGTAAAGCCGCTTTGGGACAATCTACATTGTTAAAAGCGCTATATAAATGAAGATGACTTGACTTGACTGGACTGAAAAGGAACATAGTTGTGAGGATACCGCCTTGTCTAGTATCTTTGACAGAAAAGGAAGATTCGAGATCGGCCTGTAATTGACTAATTCTGTACGATCAAATTGCGTTTTTTAACAAACGGTTTAATCATAGCCAGCTAAATAAGTTTTTGGTACGTATCCTAAGGACAAAGATGAATTAATGATATTGAGAAGAGGATCTATGACCTCTGGAAGCATCTCTTTCAGTAGCTTAGTCGGTATAGGGTCTAACATACATGTTGTCGATTCAGATGATTTAACGAGTTTGACGAATTCTTCCTCTCCTGTAGCAATGAATGAATCGAATTTTTCCTTAGGGACACTACAATGCTCTGCCTGATGCGATACTGTAGTAGACGGTCGCATAGTTATAATTTTGTCCCTGATATTATCAGTCTTACAAGTGAAGAAGTTCATAAAGTCATTACTGCTGTGCTGCTTGGAAACTTCTACTCTTGAAGCTTTATTTTTCGTTTTTAGTTTAGCCACTGTTTCAAATAAATACCTAGGCTTTTGTTTATTTTCTTCGAATAGGGTTGAAAAATAAGCAGATCTAGCAGCTTTTAAGGCCTCTCTGTATGCAGTCGAGCTCTCCTTCCATGAAATGCGAAATACCTCTAGTTTTGTTTTCTTCCGGTTTGCGCTCCATTTTTCTGGCTGCTCTCTTAAGGGCCTTTTTTTAATTGATTTTTTTTGTTGATTTTACAGATACTAGACATGTGACTTTCAAATGAAAGACTGGTATCAAAGAGCACACCCAGGTTCCTAACCGACGACGAAGACTTGACAGAGCAGCCATCAAGTGTTAGACAGTATTCTGGATTATTACTTGAGGAAGTTTTTTGTCCAATAATTAGAATCTCAGTTTTTTCAGAATTAAGTAGTAGGAAATTACTAGTCATCCAATTTTTTATATCAGCTATACATTCCGTTAATTTTGTGAATTGGTAAGTTTCGTCAGGGCGTGAAGAAATATAGAGCCGAGTATCGTCAGCATAACAGTGAAAGCTAATTCCATGCTTCCTAATGATATCTCCCAAGGGTAGCATGTACAGAGTGAACAGCAGCGGTCCTAGTACTGAGCCTTGTGGTACGCCATACTGAACTTGCAATCGATAAGACATCTCTTCATTTACCGCTACAAAATGATAACGGTCAGATAAGTATGATTTAAACCATGCTAATGTAATTCCACTAATGCCAACATAATTTTCGAGTCTATTTAAAAGAATGTTGTGGTCAATAGTATGAAATGCAGCACTAAGATCGAGTAACACTAATAAGAGAGATACAACCACGATCGGATGATAAGAGCAAATTATTTGTAACTCTAATGAGAGCAGTCTCAGTACTATGGTACGGTCTAAATCCTGAGACTGGAAATCCTCGCAGATATCATTTCTTTCTAAAAGCTGGTATTGCCTAGGCCAATTTACCTTCCGGCCAGTTGATAATACCTAGAATACCAAAATCGACTGCTGGCGGTAGTTCCTTTTCCTATTTAGCACCAAAACTCTGGAACAGTCTTCCTAACATTGTCCGGGAAGCAGACACACTCTGTCAGTTCAAAGCTAGACTAAAAACACATCTCTTTGAGCTAGCATACACATAACACATTACAGACTTCTATAGTTCAATGTTAGGCTGCATAGATCAGGTCAGCCGGAACCGGGAACACTTTCCACAAATCCTGATGTACTCGTTACATCATAAGAAGAATGGCATCTACGCTAATTTTAGTGTCTTTGTTTATCTCGAGGTTTTCCCGCAGCCTGCAGGATCCAGGCCGTATCCAGATCTGATGAAGGACCTGCGCCTGGATCCGATGTCATAGCGGGGTGCTAAAGTGGCAACTAGTTTCTCCTTACGGAGGATCCCTTTACCAGTCTACAGATAAAGCGTTGTCGGGAATATTCGGTTCGCTTATCTACCCCGAAGTGATATAATTCTGCATCACAATGTTAAGGCCAGACAAGCAGTTTTTTAAGGCTTGGTTTGTAGGGAATTACAAACCTGCGCACATATATTCAAACGCGCATACCAATAGACTGAACACGTAATACGCATGTGCACGCCATCAGCGTTCTCACAGGTTTCGCGTTTAAAGTCTGTGTAGAGTTACCTGTTAAAACGGTGTCGTGTTAGCGGCCCCCCAAGTTAATAACTAATGATCGTTGCGACCGAAGTGAATCAATCAAATTAACTTTAGCTGGAAAATAACTCTATTCAAGAACTGCTATAAAGCCAAAACAATCTCTGTTACTTTAAACTATCCTTGTATCTCTGTAAAGCCGCTTTGGGACAATCTACATTGTTAAAAGCGCTATATAAATGAAGATGACTTGACTTGACTGGACTGAAAAGGAACATAGTTGTGAGGATACCGCCTTGTCTAGTATCTTTGACAGAAAAGGAAGATTCGAGATCGGCCTGTAATTGACTAATTCTGTACGATCAAATTGCGTTTTTTAACAAACGGTTTAATCATAGCCAGCTAAATAAGTTTTTGGTACGTATCCTAAGGACAAAGATGAATTAATGATATTGAGAAGAGGATCTATGACCTCTGGAAGCATCTCTTTCAGTAGCTTAGTCGGTATAGGGTCTAACATACATGTTGTCGATTCAGATGATTTAACGAGTTTGACGAATTCTTCCTCTCCTGTAGCAATGAATGAATCGAATTTTTCCTTAGGGACACTACAATGCTCTGCCTGATGCGATACTGTAGTAGACGGTCGCATAGTTATAATTTTGTCCCTGATATTATCAGTCTTATAAGTGAAGAAGTTCATAAAGTCATTACTGCTGTGCTGCTTGGAAACTTCTACTCTTGAAGCTTTATTTTTCGTTTTTCGTTTAGCCACTGTTTCAAATAAATACCTAGGCTTTTGTTTATTTTCTTCGAATAGGGTTGAAAAAATAAGCAGATCTAGCAGCTTTTAAGGCCTCTCTGTATGCAGTCGAGCTCTCCTTCCATGAAATGCGAAATACCTCTAGTTTTGTTTTCTTCCGGTTTGCGCTCCATTTTTCTGGCTGCTCTCTTAAGGGCCTTTTTTTAATTGATTTTTTTTGTTGATTTTACAGATACTAGACATGTGACTTTCAAATGAAAGACTGGTATCAAAGAGCACACCCAGGTTCCTAACCGACGACGAAGACTTGACAGAGCAGCCATCAAGTGTTAGACAGTATTCTGGATTATTACTTGAGGAAGTTTTTTGTCCAATAATCAGAATCTCAGTTTTTTCAGAATTAAGTAGTAGGAAATTACTAGTCATCCAATTTTTTATATCAGCTATACATTCCGTTAATTTTGTGAATTGGTAAGTTTCGTCAGGGCGTGAAGAAATATAGAGCCGAGTATCGTCAGCATAACAGTGAAAGCTAATTCCATGCTTCCTAATGATATCTCCCAAGGGTAGCATGTACAGAGTGAACAGCAGCGGTCCTAGTACTGAGCCTTGTGGTACGCCATACTGAACTTGCAATCGATAAGACATCTCTTCATTTACCGCTACAAAATGATAACGGTCAGATAAGTATGATTTAAACCATGCTAATGTAATTCCACTAATGCCAACATAATTTTCGAGTCTATTTAAAAGAATGTTGTGGTCAATAGTATGAAATGCAGCACTAAGATCGAGTAACACTAATAAGAGAGATACAACCACGATCGGATGATAAGAGCAAATTATTTGTAACTCTAATGAGAGCAGTCTCAGTACTATGGTACGGTCTAAATCCTGAGACTGGAAATCCTCGCAGATATCATTTCTTTCTAAAAGCTGGTATTGCCTAGGCCAATTTACCTTCCGGCCAGTTGATAATACCTAGAATACCAAAATCGACTGCTGGCGGTAGTTCCTTTTCCTATTTAGCACCAAAACTCTGGAACAGTCTTCCTAACATTGTCCGGGAAGCAGACACACTCTGTCAGTTCAAAGCTAGACTAAAAACACATCTCTTTGAGCTAGCATACACATAACACATTACAGACTTCTATAGTTCAATGTTAGGCTGCATAGATCAGGTCAGCCGGAACCGGGAACACTTTCCACAAATCCTGATGTACTCGTTACATCATAAGAAGAATGGCATCTACGCTAATTTTAGTGTCTTTGTTTATCTCGAGGTTTTCCCGCAGCCTGCCGGATCCAGGCCGTATCCAGATCTGATGAAGGACCTGCGCCTGGATCCGATGTCATAGCGGGGTGCTAAAGTGGCAACTAGTTTCTCCTTACGGAGGATCCCTTTACCAGTCTACAGATAAAGCGTTGTCGGGAATATTCGGTTCGCTTATCTACCCCGAAGTGATATAATTCTGCATCACAATGTTAAGGCCAGACAAGCAGTTTTTTAAGGCTTGGTTTGTAGGGAATTACAAACCTGCGCACATATATTCAAACGCGCATACCAATAGACTGAACACGTAATACGCATGTGCACGCCATCAGCGTTCTCACAGGTTTCGCGTTTAAAGTCTGTGTAGAGTTACCTGTTAAAACGGTGTCGTGTTAGCGGCCCCCCAAGTTAATAACTAATGATCGTTGCGACCGAAGTGAATCAATCAAATTAACTTTAGCTGGAAAATAACTCTATTCAAGAACTGCTATAAAGCCAAAACAATCTCTGTTACTTTAAACTATCCTTGTATCTCTGTAAAGCCGCTTTGGGACAATCTACATTGTTAAAAGCGCTATATAAATGAAGATGACTTGACTTGACTGGACTTAAAAGGAACATAGTTGTGAGGATCCCGCCTTGTCTAGTATCTTTGACAGAAAAGGAAGATTCGAGATCGGCCTGTAATTGACTAATTCTGTACGATCAAATTGCGTTTTTTAACAAACGGTTTAATCATAGCCAGCTAAATAAGTTTTTGGTACGTATCCTAAGGACAAAGATGAATTAATGATATTGAGAAGAGGATCTATGACCTCTGGAAGCATCTCTTTCAGTAGCTTAGTCGGTATAGGGTCTAACATACATGTTGTCGATTCAGATGATTTAACGAGTTTGACGAATTCTTCCTCTCCTGTAGCAATGAATGAATCGAATTTTTCCTTAGGGACACTACAATGCTCTGCCTGATGCGATACTGTAGTAGACGGTCGCATAGTTATAATTTTGTCCCTGATATTATCAGTCTTACAAGTGAAGAAGTTCATAAAGTCATTACTGCTGTGCTGCTTGGAAACTTCTACTCTTGAAGCTTTATTTTTCGTTTTTCGTTTAGCCACTGTTTCAAATAAATACCTAGGCTTTTGTTTATTTTCTTCGAATAGGGTTGAAAAATAAGCAGATCTAGCAGCTTTTAAGGCCTCTCTGTATGCAGTCGAGCTCTCCTTCCATGAAATGCGAAATACCTCTAGTTTTGTTTTCTTCCGGTTTGCGCTCCATTTTTCTGGCTGCTCTCTTAAGGGCCTTTTTTTAATTGATTTTTTTGTTGATTTTACAGATACTAGACATGTGACTTTCAAATGAAAGACTGGTATCAAAGAGCACACCCAGGTTCCTAACCGACGACGAAGACTTGACAGAGCAGCCATCAAGTGTTAGACAGTATTCTGGATTATTACTTGAGGAAGTTTTTTGTCCAATAATTAGAATCTCAGTTTTTTCAGAATTAAGTAGTAGGAAATTACTAGTCATCCAATTTTTTATATCAGCTATACATTCCGTTAATTTTGTGAATTGGTAAGTTTCGTCAGGGCGTGAAGAAATATAGAGCCGAGTATCGTCAGCATAACAGTGAAAGCTAATTCCATGCTTCCTAATGATATCTCCCAAGGGTAGCATGTACAGAGTGAACAGCAGCGGTCCTAGTACTGAGCCTTGTGGTACGCCATACTGAACTTGCAATCGATAAGACATCTCTTCATTTACCGCTACAAAATGATAACGGTCAGATAAGTATGATTTAAACCATGCTAATGTAATTCCACTAATGCCAACATAATTTTCGAGTCTATTTAAAAGAATGTTGTGGTCAATAGTATGAAATGCAGCACTAAGATCGAGTAACACTAATAAGAGAGATACAACCACGATCGGATGATAAGAGCAAATTATTTGTAACTCTAATGAGAGCAGTCTCAGTACTATGGTACGGTCTAAATCCTGAGACTGGAAATCCTCGCAGATATCATTTCTTTCTAAAAGCTGGTATTGCCTAGGCCAATTTACCTTCCGGCCAGCTGATAATACCTAGAATACCAAAATCGACTGCTGGCGGTAGTTCCTTTTCCTATTTAGCACCAAAACTCTGGAACAGTCTTCCTAACATTGTCCGGGAAGCAGACACACTCTGTCAGTTCAAAGCTAGACTAAAAACACATCTCTTTGAGCTAGCATACACATAACACATTACAGACTTCTATAGTTCAATGTTAGGCTGCATAGATCAGGTCAGCCGGAACCGGGAACACTTTCCACAAATCCTGATGTACTCGTTACATCATAAGAAGAATGGCATCTACGCTAATTTTAGTGTCTTTGTTTATCTCGAGGTTTTCCCGCAGCCTGCAGGATCCAGGCCGTATCCAGATCTGATGAAGGACCTGCGCCTGGATCCGATGTCATAGCGGGGTGCTAAAGTGGCAACTAGTTTCTCCTTACGGAGGATCCCTTTACCAGTCTACAGATAAAGCGTTGTCGGGAATATTCGGTTCGCTTATCTACCCCGAAGTGATATAATTCTGCATCACAATGTTAAGGCCAGACAAGCAGTTTTTTAAGGCTTGGTTTGTAGGGAATTACAAACCTGCGCACATATATTCAAACGCGCATACCAATAGACTGAACACGTAATACGCATGTGCACGCCATCAGCGTTCTCACAGGTTTCGCGTTTAAAGTCTGTGTAGAGTTACCTGTTAAAACGGTGTCGTGTTAGCGGCCCCCCAAGTTAATAACTAATGATCGTTGCGACCGAAGTGAATCAATCAAATTAACTTTAGCTGGAAAATAACTCTATTCAAGAACTGCTATAAAGCCAAAACAATCTCTGTTACTTTAAACTATCCTTGTATCTCTGTAAAGCCGCTTTGGGACAATCTACATTGTTAAAAGCGCTATATAAATGAAGATGACTTGACTTGACTGGACTGAAAAGGAACATAGTTGTGAGGATACCGCCTTGTCTAGTATCTTTGACAGAAAAGGAAGATTCGAGATCGGCCTGTAATTGACTAATTCTGTACGATCAAATTGCGTTTTTTAACAAACGGTTTAATCATAGCCAGCTAAATAAGTTTTTGGTACGTATCCTAAGGACAAAGATGAATTAATGATATTGAGAAGAGGATCTATGACCTCTGGAAGCATCTCTTTCAGTAGCTTAGTCGGTATAGGGTCTAACATACATGTTGTCGATTCAGATGATTTAACGAGTTTGACGAATTCTTCCTCTCCTGTAGCAATGAATGAATCGAATTTTTCCTTAGGGACACTACAATGCTCTGCCTGATGCGATACTGTAGTAGACGGTCGCATAGTTATAATTTTGTCCCTGATATTATCAATCTTATAAGTGAAGAAGTTCATAAAGTCATTACTGCTGTGCTGCTTGGAAACTTCTACTCTTGAAGCTTTATTTTTCGTTTTTCGTTTAGCCACTGTTTCAAATAAATACCTAGGCTTTTGTTTATTTTCTTCGAATAGGGTTGAAAAATAAGCAGATCTAGCAGCTTTTAAGGCCTCTCTGTATGCAGTCGAGCTCTCCTTCCATGAAATGCGAAATACCTCTAGTTTTGTTTTCTTCCGGTTTGCGCTCCATTTTTCTGGCTGCTCTCTTAAGGGCCTTTTTTTAATTGATTTTTTTTGTTGATTTTACAGATACTAGACGTGTGACTTTCAAATGAAAGACTGGTATCAAAGAGCACACCCAGGTTCCTAACCGACGACGAAGACTTGACAGAGCAGCCATCAAGTGTTAGACAGTATTCTGGATTATTACTTGAGGAAGTTTTTTGTCCAATAATTAGAATCTCAGTTTTTTCAGAATTAAGTAGTAGGAAATTACTAGTCATCCAATTTTTTATATCAGCTATACATTCCGTTAATTTTGTGAATTGGTAAGTTTCGTCAGGGCGTGAAGAAATATAGAGCCGAGTCTCGTCAGCATAACAGTGAAAGCTAATTCCATGCTTCCTAATGATATCTCCCAAGGGTAGCATGTACAGAGTGAACAGCAGCGGTCCTAGTACTGAGCCTTGTGGTACGCCATACTGAACTTGCAATCGATAAGACATCTCTTCATTTACCGCTACAAAATGATAACGGTCAGATAAGTATGATTTAAACCATGCTAATGTAATTCCACTAATGCCAACATAATTTTCGAGTCTATTTAAAAGAATGTTGTGGTCAATAGTATGAAATGCAGCACTAAGATCGAGTAACACTAATAAGAGAGATACAACCACGATCGGATGATAAGAGCAAATTATTTGTAACTCTAATGAGAGCAGTCTCAGTACTATGGTACGGTCTAAATCCTGAGACTGGAAATCCTCGCAGATATCATTTCTTTCTAAAAGCTGGTATTGCCTAGGCCAATTTACCTTCCGGCCAGTTGATAATACCTAGAATACCAAAATCGACTGCTGGCGGTAGTTCCTTTTCCTATTTAGCACCAAAACTCTGGAACAGTCTTCCTAACATTGTCCGGGAAGCAGACACACTCTGTCAGTTCAAAGCTAGACTAAAAACACATCTCTTTGAGCTAGCATACACATAACACATTACAGACTTCTATAGTTCAATGTTAGGCTGCATAGATCAGGTCAGCCGGAACCGGGAACACTTTCCACAAATCCTGATGTACTCGTTACATCATAAGAAGAATGGCATCTACGCTAATTTTAGTGTCTTTGTTTATCTCGAGGTTTTCCCGCAGCCTGCCGGATCCAGGCCGTATCCAGATCTGATGAAGGACCTGCGCCTGGATCCGATGTCATAGCGGGGTGCTAAAGTGGCAACTAGTTTCTCCTTACGGAGGATCCCTTTACCAGTCTACAGATAAAGCGTTGTCGGGAATATTCGGTTCGCTTATCTACCCCGAAGTGATATAATTCTGCATCACAATGTTAAGGCCAGACAAGCAGTTTTTTAAGGCTTGGTTTGTAGGGAATTACAAACCTGCGCACATATATTCAAACGCGCATACCAATAGACTGAACACGTAATACGCATGTGCACGCCATCAGCGTTCTCACAGGTTTCGCGTTTAAAGTCTGTGTAGAGTTACCTGTTAAAACGGTGTCGTGTTAGCGGCCCCCCAAGTTAATAACTAATGATCGTTGCGACCGAAGTGAATCAATCAAATTAACTTTAGCTGGAAAATAACTCTATTCAAGAACTGCTATAAAGCCAAAACAATCTCTGTTACTTTAAACTATCCTTGTATCTCTGTAAAGCCGCTTTGGGACAATCTACATTGTTAAAAGCGCTATATAAATGAAGATGACTTGACTTGACTGGACTGAAAAGGAACATAGTTGTGAGGATACCGCCTTGTCTAGTATCTTTGACAGAAAAGGAAGATTCGAGATCGGCCAGTAATTGACTAATTCTGTACGATCAAATTGCGTTTTTTAACAAACGGTTTAATCATAGCCAGCTAAATAAGTTTTTGGTACGTATCCTAAGGACAAAGATGAATTAATGATATTGAGAAGAGGATCTATGACCTCTGGAAGCATCTCTTTCAGTAGCTTAGTCGGTATAGGGTCTAACATACATGTTGTCGACTCAGATGATTTAACGAGTTTGACGAATTCTTCCTCTCCTGTAGCAATGAATGAATCGAATTTTTCCTTAGGGACACTACAATGCTCTGCCTGATGCAATACTGTAGTAGACGGTCGCATAGTTATAATTTTGTCCCTGATATTATCAATCTTATAAGTGAAGAAGTTCATAAAGTCATTACTGCTGTGCTGCTTGGAAACTTCTACTCTTGAAGCTTTATTTTTCGTTTTTCGTTTAGCCACTGTTTCAAATAAATACCTAGGCTTTTGTTTATTTTCTTCGAATAGGGTTGAAAAATAAGCAGATCTAGCAGCTTTTAAGGCCTCTCTGTATGCAGTCGAGCTCTCCTTCCATGAAATGCGAAATACCTCTAGTTTGTTTTTCTTCCGGTTTGCGCTCCATTTTTCTGGCTGCTCTCTTAAGGGCCTTTTTTTAATTGATTTTTTTTGTTGATTTTACAGGATACTAGACGTGTGACTTTCAAATGAAAGACTGGTATCAAAGAGCACACCCAGGTTCCTAACCGACGACGAAGACTTGACAGAGCAGCCATCAAGTGTTAGACAGTATTCTGGATTATTACTTGAGGAAGTTTTTTGTCCAATAATTAGAATCTCAGTTTTTTCAGAATTAAGTAGTAGGAAATTACTAGTCATCCAATTTTTTATATCAGCTATACATTCCGTTAATTTTGTGAATTGGTAAGTTTCGTCAGGGCGTGAAGAAATATAGAGCCGAGTCTCGTCAGCATAACAGTGAAAGCTAATTCCATGCTTCCTAATGATATCTCCCAAGGGTAGCATGTACAGAGTGAACAGCAGCGGTCCTAGTACTGAGCCTTGTGGTACGCCATACTGAACTTGCAATCGATAAGACATCTTCTTCATTTACCGCTACAAAATGATAACGGTCAGATAAGTATGATTTAAACCATGCTAATGTAATTCCACTAATGCCAACATAATTTTCGAGTCTATTTAAAAGGAATGTTGTGGTCAATAGTATGAAATGCAGCACTAAGATCGAGTAACACTAATAAGAGAGATACAACCACGATCGGATGATAAGAGCAAATTATTTGTAACTCTAATGAGAGCAGTCTCAGTACTATGGTACGGTCTAAATCCTGAGGACTGGAAAATCCTCGCAGATATCATTTCTTTCTAAAAGCTGGTATTGCCTAGGCCAATTTACCTTCCGGCCAGTTGATAATACCTAGAATACCAAAATCGACTGCTGGCGGTAGTTCCTTTTCCTATTTAGCACCAAAACTCTGGAACAGTCTTCCTAACATTGTCCGGGAAGCAGACACACTCTGTCAGTTCAAAGCTAGACTAAAAACACATCTCTTTGAGCTAGCATACACATAACACATTACAGACTTCTATAGTTCAATGTTAGGCTGCATAGATCAGGTCAGCCGGAACCGGGAACACTTTCCACAAATCCTGATGTACTCGTTACATCATAAGAAGAATGGCATCTACGCTAATTTTAGTGTCTTTGTTTATCTCGAGGTTTTCCCGCAGCCTGCGGATCCAGGCCGTATCCAGATCTGATGAAGGACCTGCGCCTGGATCCGATGTCATAGCGGGGTGCTAAAGTGGCAACTAGTTTCTCCTTACGGAGGATCCCTTTACCAGTCTACAGATAAAGCGTTGTCGGGAATATTCGGTTCGCTTATCTACCCCGAAGTGATATAATTCTGCATCACAATGTTAAGGCCAGACAAGCAGTTTTTAAGGCTTGGTTTGTAGGGAATTACAAACCTGCGCACATATATTCAAACGCGCATACCAATAGACTGAACACGTAATACGCATGTGCACGCCATCAGCGTTCTCACAGGTTTCGCGTTTAAAGTCTGTGTAGAGTTACCTGTTAAAAACGGTGTCGTGTTAGCGGCCCCCCCAAGTTAATAACTAATGATCGTTGCGACCGAAGTGAATCATCAAATTAACTTTAGCTGGAAAATAACTCTATTCAAGAACTGCTATAAAGCCAAAACAATCTCTGTTACTTTAAACTATCCTTGTATCTCTGTAAAGCCGCTTTGGGACAATCTACATTGTTAAAAGCGCTATATAAATGAAGATGACTTGACTTGACTGGACTGAAAAGGGAACATAGTTGTGAGGATACCGCCTTGTCTAGTATCTTTGACAGAAAAGGAAGATTCGAGATCGGCCAGTAATTGACTAATTCTGTACGATCAAATTGCGTTTTTTAACAAACGGTTAATCAAAGCCAGCTAAATAAGTTTTTGGTACGTATCCTAAGGACAAAGATGAATTAATGATATTGAGAAGAGGATCTATGACCTCTGGAAGCATCTCTTTCAGTAGCTTAGTCGGTATAGGGTCTAACATACATGTTGTCGACTCAGATGATTTAACGAGTTTGACGAATTCTTCCTCTCCTGTAGCAATGAATGAATCGAATTTTTCCTTAGGGACACTACAATGCTCTGCCTGATGCGATACTGTAGTAGACGGTCGCATAGTTATAATTTTTGTCCCTGATATTATCAATCTTATAAGTGAAGAAGTTCATAAAGTCATTACTGCTGTGCTGCTTGGAAACTTCTACTCTTGAAGCTTTATTTTTCGTTTTTTCGTTTAGCCACTGTTTCAAATAAATACCTAGGCTTTTGTTTATTTTCTTCGAATAGGGTTGAAAAATAAGCAGATCTAGCAGCTTTTAAGGCCTCTCTGTATGCAGTCGAGCTCTCCTTCCATGAAATGCGAAATACCTCTAGTTTTGTTTCTTCCGGTTTGCGCTCCATTTTTCTGGGCTGCTCTCTTAAGGGCCTTTTTTAATTGATTTTTTTTGTTGATTTTACAGATACTAGACATGTGACTTTCAAATGAAAGACTGGTATCAAAGAGCACACCCAGGTTCCTACCAACGACGACGACGAAGACTTGACAGAGCAGCCATCAAGTGTTAGACAGTATTCTGGATTATTACTTGAGGAAGTTTTTTGTCCAATAATTAGAATCTCAGTTTTTTCAGAATTAAGTAGTAGGAAATTACTAGTCTATCCAATTTTTTATATCAGCTATACATTCCGTTAATTTTTGTGAATTGGTAAGTTTCGTCAGGGCGTGAAGAAATATAGAGCCGAGTATCGTCAGCATAACAGTGAAAGCTAATTCCATGCTTCCTAATGATATCTCACAAGGGTAGCATGTACAGAGTGAACAGCAGCGGTCCTAGTACTGAGCCTTGTGGTACGCCATACTGAACTTGCAATCGATAAGACATCTCTTCATTTACCGCTACAAAATGATAACGGTCAGATAAGTATGATTTAAACCATGCTAATGTAATTCCACTAATGCCAACATAATTTTCGAGTCTATTTAAAAGAATGTTGTGGTCAATAGTATGAAATGCAGCACTAAGATCGAGTAACACTAATAAGAGAGATACAACCTCGATCGGATGATAAGAGCAAATTATTTGTAACTCTAATGAGAGCATTCTCAGTACTATGGTACGGTCTAAATCCTGAGACTGGAAATCCTCGCAGATATCATTTCTTCTAAAAGCTGGTATTGCCTAGGCCAATTTACCTTCCGGCCAGTTGATAATACCTAGAATACCAAAATCGACTGCTGGCGGTAGTTCCTTTTTCCTATTTAGCACCAAAACTCTGGAACAGTCTTCCTAACATTGTCCGGGAAGCAGACACACTCTGTCAGTTCAAAGCTAGACTAAAAACACATCTCTTTGAGCTAGCATACACATAACACATTACAGACTTCTATAGTTCAATGTTAGGCTGCATAGATCAGGTCAGCCGGAACCGGGAACACTTTCCACAAATCCTGATGTACTCGTTACATCATAAGAAGAATGGCATCTACGCTAATTTTAGTGTCTTTGTTTATCTCGAGGTTTTCCCCGCAGCCTGCCGGAATCCAGGCCGTATCCAGATCTGATGAAGGACCTGCGCCTGGATCCGATGTCATAGCGGGGTGCTAAAGTGGCAACTAGTTTCTCCTTATGGAGGATCCCTTTACCAGTCTACAGATAAAGCGTTGTCGGGAATATTCGTTCGCTTATCTACCCCGAAGTGATATAATTCTGCATCACAATGTTAAGCCAGACAAGCAGTTTTTTAAGGCTTGGTTTGTAGGGAATTACAAACCTGCGCACATATATTCAAACGCGCATACCAATAGACTGAACACGTAATACGCATGTGCACGCCATCAGCGTTCTCACAGGTTTCGCGTTTTAAAGTCTGTGTAGAGTTACCTGTTAAAACGGTGTCGTGTTAGCGGCCCCCCCAAGTTAATAACTAATGATCGTTGCGACCGAAGTGAATCAATCAAATTAACTTTAGCTGGAAAATAACTCTATTCAAGAACTGCTATAAAAGCCAAAACAATCTCTGTTACTTTAAACTATCCTTGTATCTCTGTAAAGCCGCTTTGGGACAATCTACATTGTTAAAAGCGCTATATAAATGAAGATGACTTGACTTGACTGGACTGAAAAGGAACATAGTTGTGAGGATACCGCCTTGTCTAGTATCTTTGACAGAAAAAGGAAGATTCGAGATCGGCCTGTAATTGACTAATTCTGTACGATCAAATTGCGTTTTTTAACAAACGGTTTAATCATAGCCAGCTAAATAAGTTTTTGGTACGTATCCTAAGGACAAAGATGAATTAATGATATTGAGAAGAGGATCTATGACCTCTGGAAGCATCTCTTTCAGTAGCTTAGTCGGTATAGGGTCTAACATACATGTTTGTCGATTCAGATGATTTAACGAGTTTGACGAATTCTTCCTCTCCTGTAGCAATGAATGAATCGAATTTTTCCTTAGGGACACTACAATGCTCTGCCTGATGCGATACTGTAGTAGACGGTCGCATAGTTATAATTTGTCCCTGATATTATCAGTCTTACAAGTGAAGAAGTTCATAAAGTCATTACTGCTGTGCTGCTTGGAAACTTCTACTCTTGAAGCTTTATTTTTCGTTTTTCGTTTAGCCACTGTTTCAAATAAATACCTAGGCTTTTGTTTATTTTCTTCGAATAGGGTTGAAAAATAAGCAGATCTAGCAGCTTTTAAGGCCTCTCTGTATGCAGTCGAGCTCTCCTTCCATGAAATGCGAAATACCTCTAGTTTTGTTTTTCTTCCGGTTTGCGCTCCATTTTTCTGGCTGCTCTCTTAAGGGCCTTTTTTAATTGATTTTTTTTGTTGATTTTACAGATACTAGACATGTGACTTTCAAATGAAAGACTGGTATCAAAGAGCACACCCAGGTTCCTAACCGACGACGAAGACTTGACAGGAGCAGCCATCAAGTGTTAGACAGTATTCTGGATTATTACTTGAGGAAGTTTTTTGTCCAATAATTAGAATCTCAGTTTTTCAGAATTAAGTAGTAGGAAATTACTAGTCATCCAATTTTTTATATCAGCTATACATTCCGTTAATTTGTGAATTGGTAAGTTTCGTCAGGGGCGTGAAGAAATATAGAGCCGAGTAGTCGTCAGCATAACAGTGAAAGCTAATTCCATGCTTCCTAATGATATCTCCCAAGGGGGTAGCATGTACAGAGTGAACAGCAGCGGTCCTAGTACTGAGCCTTGTGGTACGCCATACTTGAACTTGCAAATCGATAAGACATCTCTTCATTTACCGCTACAAATGATAACGGTCAGATAAGTATGATTTAAAACCATGCTAATGTAATTCCACTAATGCCAACATAATTTTCGAGTCAATTTAAAAGAATGTTGTGGTCAATAGTATGAAAGTGCAGCACTAAGATCGAGTAACACTAATAAGAGAGATACACCACGATCGGGATGATAAGAGCAAATTATTTGAAACTCTAATGAGAGCAGTCTCAGTACTATGGTACGGTTCTAAATCCTGAGACTTGGAAATCCTCGCAGATATCATTTCTTTCTAAAAGCTGGTATTGCCTAGGCCAATTTACCTCCGGCCAGTTGAAAATACCTAGAATACCAAAATCGACTGCTGGCGGTAGTTCCTTTTCCTATTTAGCACCAAAACTCTGGAACAGTCTTCCTAACATTGTCCGGGAAGCAGACACACTCTGCCAGTTCAAAGCTAGACTAAAAACACATCTCTTTGAGCTAGCATACACATAACACATTACAGACTTCTATAGTTCAATGTTAGGCTGCCATAGATCAGGTCAGCCGGAACCGGGGAACACTTTCCACAAATTCCTGATGTACTCGTTACATCATAAGAAGAATGGCATCTACGCTAATTTTAGTGTCTTTGTTTATCTCGAGGTTTTCCCGCAGCCTGCAGGATCCAGGCCGTATCCAGATCTGATGAAGGACCTGCGCCTGGATCCGATGTCATAGCGGGTGCTAAAGTGGCAACTAGTTTCTCCTTACGGAGGATCCCTTTACCAGTCTACAGATAAAGCGTTGTCGGGAATATTCGGTTCGCTTATCTACCCCGAAGTGATTATAATTCTGCATCACAATGTTAAGGCCAGACAAGCAGTTTTTTAAGGCTTGGTTTGTAGGGAATTACAAACCTGCGCACATATATTCAAACGCGCATACCAATAGACTGAACACGTAATACGCATGTGCACGCCATCAGCGTTCTCACAGGTTTCGCGTTTAAAGTCTGTGTAGAGTTACCTGTTAAAACGGTGTCGTGTTAGCGGCCCCCCAAGTTAATAACTAATGATCGTTGCGACCGAAGTGAATCAATCAAATTAACTTTAGCTGGAAAATAACTCTATTCAAGAACCTGCTATAAAGCCAAAACAATCTCTGTTACTTTAAACTATCCTTGTATCTCTGTAAAAGCCGCTTTGGGACAATCTACATTGTTAAAAGCGCTATATAAATGGAAGATGACTTGACTTGACTGGACTGAAAAGGAACATAGTTGTGAGGATACCGCCTTGTCTAGTATCTTTGACAGAAAAGGAAGATTCGAGATCGGCCTGTAATTGACTAATTCTGTACGATCAAATTGCGTTTTTTTAACAAACGGTTTAATCATAGCCAGCTAAATAAGTTTTTGGTACGTATCCTAAGGACAAAGATGATTAATGATATTGAGAAGAGGATCTATGACCTCTGGAAGCATCTCTTTCAGTAGCTTAGTCGGTATAGGGTCTAACATACATGTTGTCGATTCAGATGATTTAAACGAGTTTGGACGAATTCTTCCTCTCCTGTAGCAATGAATGAATCGAATTTTTCCTTAGGGACACTACAATGCTCTGCCTGATGCGATACTGTAGTAGACGGTCGCATAGTATAATTTTGTCCCTGATATTATCAATCTTATAAGTGAAGAAGTTCATAAAGTCATTACTGCTGTGCTGCTTGGAAACTTCTACTCTTGAAGCTTTATTTTTCGTTTTTTCGTTTAGCCACTGTTTCAAATAAATACCTAGGCTTTTGTTTATTTTCTTCGAATAGGGTTGGAAAAATAAGCAGATCTAGCAGCTTTTAAGGCCTCTCTGTAAGCAGTCGAGCTCTCCTTCCATGAAATGCGAAATACCTCTAGTTTTGTTTTCTTCCGGTTTGCGCTCCATTTTTCTGGCTGCTCTCTTAAGGGCCTTTTTTTAATTGATTTTTTTTGTTGATTTTACAGATACTAGACGTGTGACTTTCAAATGAAAGACTGGTATCAAAGAGCACACCCCAGGTTCCTAACCGACGACGAAGACTTGACAGAGCAGCCATCAAGTGTTAGACAGTATTCTGGATTATTACTTGAGGAAGTTTTTTGTCCAATAATTAGAATCTCAGTTTTTTCAGAATTAAGTAGTAGGAAATTACTAGTCATCCAATTTTTTATATCAGGCTATACATTCCGTTAATTTTGTGAATTGGTAAGTTTCGTCAGGGCGTGAAGAAATATAGAGCCGAGTCCTCGTCAGCATAACAGTGAAAGCTAATTCCATGCTTTCCTAATGATATCTCCCAAGGGTAGCATGTACAGAGTGAACAGCAGCGGTCCTAGTACTGAGCCTTGTGGTACGCCATACTGAACTTGCAATCGATAAGACATCTCTTCATTTACCGCTACAAAATGATAACGGTCAGATAAGTATGATTTAAACCATGCTAATGTAATTCCACTAATGCCAACATAATTTTCGAGTCTATTTAAAAGAATGTTGTGGTCAATAGTATGAAATGCAGCACTAAGATCGAGTAACACTAATAAGAGAGATACAACCACGATCGGATGATAAGAGCAAATTATTTGTAACTCTAGATGGAGAGCAGTCTCAGTACTATGGTACGGTCTAAATCCTGAGACAGGAAATCCTCGCAGATATCATTTCTTTCTAAAAGCTGGTATTGCCTAGGCCAATTTACCTTCCGGCCAGTTGATAATACCTAGAATTACCAAAATCGACTGCTGGCGGTAGTTCCTTTTCCTATTTAGCACCAAAACTCTGGAACAGTCTTCCTAACATTGTCCGGGAAGCAGACACACTCTGTCAGTTCAAAGCTAGACTAAAAACACATCTCTTTGAGCTAGCATACACATAACACATTACAGACTTCTATAGTTCAATGTTAGGCTGCATAGATCAGGTCAGCCGGAACCGGGAACACTTTCCACAATCCTGATGTACTCGTTACATCATAAGAAGAATGGCATCTACGCTAATTTTAGTGTCTTTGTTTATCTCGAGGTTTTCCCGCAGCCTGCCGGATCCAGGCCGTATCCAGATCTGATGAAGGACCTGCGCCTGGATCCGATGTCATAGCGGGGTGCTAAAGTGGCAACTAGTTTCTCCTTACGGAGGATCCCTTTACCAGTCTACAGATAAAGCGTTGTCGGGAATATTCGGTTCGCTTATCTACCCCGAAGTGATATAATTCTGCATCACAATGTTAAGGCCAGACAAGCAGTTTTTTAAGGCTTGGTTTGTAGGAATTACAAACCTGCGCAGATATATTCAAACCGCGCATACCAATAGACTGAACACGTAATACGCATGTGCACGCCATCAGCGTTCTCACAGGTTTCGCGTTTAAAGTCTGTGTAGAGTTACCTGTTAAAACGGTGTCGTGTTTAGCGGCCCCCCAAGTTAATAACTAATGATCGTTGCGACCGAAGTGAATCAATCAAATTAACTTTAGCTGGAAAATAACTCTTTTCAAGAACTGCTATAAAGCCAAAACAATCTCTGTTTACTTTAAACTATCCTTGTATCTCTGTAAAGCCGCTTTGGGACAAATCTACATTGTTAAAAGCGCTATATAAATGAAGATGACTTGACTTGACTGGACTGAAAAGGAACATAGTTTGTGAGGATACCCGCCTTGTCTAGTATCTTTGACAGAAAAGGAAGATTCGAGATCGGCCTGTAATTGACTAATTCTGTACGATCAAATTGCGTTTTTTAACAAACGGTTTAATCATAGCCAGCTAAATAAGTTTTTGGTACGTATCCTAAGGAACAAAGATGAATTAATGATATTGAGAAAGAGGATCTATGACCTCTGGAAGCATCTCTTTCAGTAGCTTAGTCGGTATAGGGTCTAACATACATTTGTCGACTCAGATGATTTTAACGAGTTTGACGAATTCTTCCTCTCCTGTAGCAATGAATGAATCGAATTTGATGCGATACTGTAGTAGACGGTCGCATAGTTATAATTTTGTCCCTGATATTATCAAGTCTTATAAGTGAAGAAGTTCATAAAGTCATTACTGCTGTGCTGCTTGGAAACTTCTACTCTTGAAGCTTTATTTTTCGTTTTCGGTATAGCCACTGTTTCAAATAAATACCTAGGCTTTTGTTTATTTCTTCGAATAGGGTTGAAAAATAAGCAGGATCTAGCATGCTTTTTAAGGCCTCTCTGTATGCAGTCGAGCTCTCCTTCCATGAAATGCGAAATACCTCTAGTTTTGTTTGGTCTTCCGGTTTGCGCTCCCTTTTTTCTGGCTGCTCTCTTAAGGGCCTTTTTTTAATTGATTTTTTTTTGTTGATTTTACAGATACTAGGACATGTGACTTTCAAATGAAAGACTGGTATCAAAGAGCACAACCCAGGTTCCTAACCGACGACGCAGACTTGACAGAGCAGCCATCAAGTGTTAGACAGTATTCTGGATTATTACTTGAGGAAGTTTTTTGTCCAATAATTAGAATCTCAGTTTTTTCAGAATTAAGTAGTAGGAAATTACTAGTCATACCAAATTTTTTATATCAGCTATACATTCCGTTAATTTTGTGAATTGGTAAGTTTCGTCAGGGCGTGAAGAAATATAGAGCCGAGTATCGTCAGCATAACAGTGAAAGCTAATTCCATGCTTCCCTAATGATATCTCCCAAGGGTAGCATGTACAGAGTGAACAGCAGCGGTCCTAGTACTGAGCCTTTGTGGTACGCCATACTGAACTTGCAATCGATAAGACATCTCTTCATTTACCGCTACAAAATGATAACGGTCAGATAAGTTATGATTTAAACCATGCTAATGTAATTCCCACTAATGCCAACAATAATTTTCGAGTCTATTTAAAAGAAGTTGTGGTCAATAGTATGAAATGCAGCACTAAGATCGAGTAACACTAATAAGAGAGATACAACCACGATCGGATGATAAGAGCAATTTATTTGTAACTCTAATGAGAGCAGTCTCAGTACTATGGTTACGGTCTAAATCCTGAGACTGGAAATCCTCGCAGATATCATTTCTTTCTAAAAGCTGGTATTGCCTAGGCCAATTTACCTTCCGGCCAGCTGATAATACCTAGAAATACCAAAATCGACTGCTGGCGGTAGTTCCTTTTCCTATTTAGCACCAAACTCTGGAACAGTCTTCCTAACATTGGTCCGGGAAGGCAGACACACTCTGTCAGTTCAAAGCTAGACTAAAAACACATCTCTTTGAGGCTAGCATACACATAACACATAACAGACTTCTAATAGTTCAATGTTAGGGCTGCATAGATCAGGTCAGCCGGAACCGGGAACACTTTCCACAAATCCTGATGTACTCGTTACATCAAAAGAATGAATGGCATCTACGCTAATTTTAGTGTCTTTGTTTTATCTCGAGGTTTTCCCCGCAGCCTGCCGATCCAGGCCGTATCCAGATCTGATGAAGGACCTGCGCCTGGATCCGATGGTCATAGCGGGGGTGCTAAAGTGGGCAACTAGTTTTCTCCTTACGGAGGGATTCCCTTTACCAGTCTACAGATAAAGCGTTGTCGGGAATATTCGGTCGCTCTATCTACCCCGAAGTGATATAATTCTGCATCACAATGTTAAGGCCAGACAAGCAGTTTTTAAGGCTTGGTTTGTAGGGAATTACAAACCTGCGCACATATATTCAAACGCGCATACCATAGACTGAACACGTAATACGCATGTGCACGCCATCAGCGTTCTCACAGGTTCGCGTTTAAAGTCTGTGTAGAGTTTACCTGTTAAAAAACGGTGTCGTGTTAGCGGCCCCCCAAGTTTAATAACTAATGATCGTTGCGACCGAAGTGAATCAATCAAATTAACTTTAGCTGGAAAATAACTCTATTCAAGAACTGCTATAAAGCCAAAACAATCTCTGTTACTTTAAACTATCCTTGTATCTCTGTAAAGCCCTTTGGGACAATCTACATTGTTAAAATCGCTATATAAATGAAGATGACTTGACTTGACTGGACTGAAAAGGAACATAGTTGTGAGGATACCGCCTTGTCTAGTATCTTTGACAGAATCGAGATCGGCCTGTAATTGACTAATTCTGTACGATCAAATTGGCGTTTTTTAACAAACGGTTTAATCATAGCCAGCTAAAGTAAGTTTTTGGTACGTATCCTAAGGACAAAGATGAATTAATGAATATTGAGAAGAGGATCTATGACCTCTGGAAGCATCTCTTTCAGTAGCTTAGGTCGGTATAGGGTCAACATACATGTTGTCGATTCAGATGATTTAAACGAGTTTGGAACGAATTCTTCCTCTCCTGTAGCAATGAATGAATCGAATTTTCCTTAGGGTACACTACAAAGCTCTGCCTGATGGCGATACTGTAGTAGACGGTTCGCATAGTTATAGATTTTGTCCCTGATATTATCAGTCTTATAAGTGAAGGAATTTCATAAAGTCATTACTGCTGTGCTGCTTGAAACTTCTACTCTTGAAGCATTTATTTTTCGTTTTTCGTTTAGGCCACTTTTTCAAATAAATACCTAGGCTTTGTGTTATTTTCTTCGACCCTTCTGTAAATCAGTCGAGCTCTCCTTCCATGAAATGCAAATACCTCTAGTTTGTTTTCTTCCTTCGCTCCATTTTTTCTGGCTCTCTCTTAAGGCTTTTTTTAATTGTTTTTTTTGTTGATTTTACAATACTCTCATGTTACTTTTCAAATGAAAACAGTATCAAAACACTCCCATGTTCCTAACCACGACGAAGAGACTGACAACAGCATCAAGTGTTAAACAGTATCTGGATTATTACTTGAGGAGTTTTTGTCCAATAATTAGAATCTCATTTTGTCTGATTAAGTATAAAAATACTAGTCATACCAATTTTTTTATATCACTTTACTTCCGTAATTTTGTAATTGGTAATTTCCTCAGGGCGTGAAGAAAATAACCATCTCGGCAGCATAACAGTGAAACTAATTCCATCTTCCTAATAGATATCACCCAAGGGTAAGCATGTACACGGAGTGAACAGCAGCGTCCTAGTACTGAGCCTTGTGGTCCGTCCAACTGAACTTGCAATCGATAAGACATCTCTTCATTTACCGCTACAAAATGATAGACGGTCAGATAAGTAGGATTTAAACCATGCTAATGTAATTCCACTAATGCCAACATAATTTTCGAGTCTATTTAAAAGAATGTTGTGGTCAATAGTATGAAATGGCAGCACTAAGATCGAGTAAGCACTAATAAGAGAGATACAACCACGATCGGATGATAAGAGCAAATTATTTGTAACGTCTAATGAGAGCATCTCAGTACTATGGTACGGTCTAAATCCTGTGAGACGTGGAAATCCTCGCAGATATCATTTCTTTCTAAAAGCTGGTATTGCCTAGGCCAATTTAACTTCTTTCCGCCCAGTTGATAATACCTAGAATACCAAAATCGACTGCTGGCGGTAGTTCCTTTCCTATTTAGCACCAAAACTCTGGAACAGTCTTCCTAACATTGTCCGGAAGCAGACACACTCTGTCAGTTCAAAGCTAGACTAAAAACACATCTCT
>JAJAQA010000012.1:40154002-40296502 GCA_021464565.1 Rutilus rutilus | reverse complement strand
GTTCTACAGTCGCCATTCATCATGTTTACTGTGGCGAGCAGGATGAGGCTGACGGCCGCGGGAGAACGGCGCGAGGCCGGTGGCGTCATTGCTGAGACGCGCCGGATCTCGCATCTCTCACGGAGGAGCGGGAATTTTCTTAGCAATGGTAAAACGCACATCAACCGATCACTTGTTTAGCGTTCATGTAAACACTACATTCAGATTCACCAATCGGAATGAATTCAGTTAGATTGAAACAAAAGGTGCATGTGCATGTAAACAATGAATGGCGACCGCAGAACGCAAAAGCTGAATCCTGTACATTTTGAACGATCTCGCCCGTCGGACAAGTCCGGGAAAAGGAGGATGTTGTTGTTTACCCCTACCCACTCAGCTTTCTCCTACTATTCAGCTTTCTCCACAGAACAAGAGCCTGCTAGCTTAGCTTCCAAAGAAAGACAGCTGACACTGTGTGTACATTCTGTGAGTGAGATCCCACCCTCTATGGGCGGGCTGAAAACATGCGGAACAACGCCATCTACTGGCTGTAGTCTTTAGCCTCTGACCAGAAAATCCTCCGATGACGCAAAATGACGATTTTTGCGTCATCGGAGGATTTTTTCCAGACAAAAAATACATAAATCTCTTGTCTCAGGGGGATATGAGGGTGGAAAGCACGGTAATTCGAAAATACTACAGGTTTTCTACTAATACAAAGCTTAATGCTAAATCCTGAAGTAACCCTTTAATTATGATCACATACTTGTATATTTTATATCATTGATCAGTATGTGAATCTGTTGACCAGGCTACACATCACTCTGTCATGGAACAGAAGGATTCACACAGGTAAAGTGGATAACAGTTTTTTTGGCAGAAGTATTATATCACAGCGAAGGAAGCAGGCAAGTACTATAGAATGTAGAGTACTGCATGAATGTGGAAGTTAAAGAGTCTTATCTGATGTAGGTTCTGAAATGGAGATCGAAGCTGAAGACTGAAGACTAATGAACGAAGTAGATGACTGAAGATGGATGAAGGAAGCCGCTGACTGAAGGTAAAAGGTATCTCAAAGGGAAAGAGTCAGGTAGAGTTCTCTGAGGGAACGACAAGACCAGACAGTAGTGAACTGCAGAGGGAAGGGTTAAATAGTGCTGGATGATGATCAGTGAAGATTGGTGACAGGTGATGGTGATCTGTGATTGGGAACTGCATGCAGGTGAGGGCCAGGGAGGATGATGGGAAATGTAGTGAGGAGGTGGTGACTAGCTGAAAACCGTGACACACACGAGTTGTGGCCTCATTGGCACACATTAATTTGCTGTAGGATAAACACCATACAAGCTCTGTGTGGGATGTACTGTAGCTGCTTTTTACTCACCCTTTTCCAGTGACAATGAAAAAGCAATTAACCAATTCCTCAGATTCACACATTGATGATGTATAAAACAAGCCACAATTAGACTAACATTAGACTAACAGGAAAAATAAAACAAACCAGTGAAGACTATAGAAACACAAGAACAGAAAAATAGACAAACACAATATATACCAAAGTGGAGGGCTGGAGTTAAACTTGTAGTTGGTTGATTCTGTTTCATAAAGCAAACTTAAAATAGTTCAAACTCAGTTACTCTGGCAACTTATGCTGGGAAACTAACATGGTCCAGGGCAGACTAACTGTCAGGCTAAGCCTGAGTTGTTACAGTTTGTGCAAATACAGTTAAACCGTTGTCACTTAGTTCTTCACACTTCCAGAAGGTCAAAGCAAATGAACAAAGTACCAAATAACCAGAGTGGCCATTCCATCAAGGAGGGAGTAAATTCAAACAGGTTAAATTGAAATGTGATAAATTGTATGTGTGCCTGATGCAGTCAAAGGCAATATTACAAAGCAGAAATAACAGGGCAAACCAATACAAAAGTATAAATAAGAGTACAAATAAAAGCCAGTCAGAGAAAGAAAACCAAAGAGCATAAATGGCATTCCAGCTTGGAAGCATAAAAAAGGACAACTTCATAAATACAAAAGGGAAAAAGGCTATAATACAGAGTGGCATAAAGGGAATGCACAAGGCAAAAAAAGCATACATAAGATAATACAAAAGGCAAAAAAAAAAAAAGTACTTGTCAAGTTTTGTGTGTTTTCTGATTGACCACAGCTCTGCCCAAACTTGAAAACTGCTTTATCTCTGATGAACGCAAAGGACAACTCAAATCTGTTCACTTTATGATTTTTAATTTTCTTAAAGATGGTTTGATAGATTTGGGATGAAACAGAATAGGTTGATAACCTTTAAGATACACAAACAAAACATGAATTAGTTACAAATAAATCTCAATAACACTTTCTCAAAGTAATAATACAAAAATGGTACTGAATCCTCAAACCAAACAAAGTAATTTAGATCTCTAAACCTAGGATCTCTAATAGTTAATAATTAAACAATACACATGATCCCATAATTAAATGTATAATAATTAAACAATACACATGCTTAGAGTAACATTACTTCTGTCAAGTTCTACGTTCACATAATAAAGTCTGCACTATTTAATTTAAATTGCACGTTACAACCAAGTCATATACTCACAATTCACAAAAAGTCATATACTATATACAAAAAGTCATATACTGTAGAAGCATGAACTCAACACATTCAAACACATTCAATCCTACCAGTTGTGTCTTTGGATGTTCAGGAGCTGTGGTCACAGTATCTTTCTTCAGGAACAGGTGAGAGAGCCAACAGAGCTCTTACCAAACATTTCAAATGCCATGCACTCCCTGTGGGTGCGCAGGTAAATATGGTCCCAAGAGCACTTCCTAGAAGTTGGTTCCACCAACTCTGGTTGCCCCCTGCAGTTTGGGAGTGCTCAGTACAACTTGTAACCATGAATTGACACAACAGTACTCTAGTCAAATGTATACAACTTGTATAAGTATAATGGAAGAAAGGGGCATAAATATAAAAGGCGCATAATACTAAACCAATGGTTAAGTTACATTTATAATTACTTATAGCTGGTTTGAATAAATGTAATGGTATATACAAAAAACCACAATGAGGCATAAAAGGCAGAGGTACAAAAAGGGGGAAGAAAAAAAGCTCACAGAGAGTAGCATAAAGACAAATGAAGGGGCTATAAAGTCCAAACCTGTCATTAAAATTAAACTAAGACAACAATTAAAAGCAACACTATGAGGCACAAAACCACTTGAAATGGTAAAAGCACTTGGGCACAAAACCAACAACTAGTAATAAGTAAAACGTAGTAGTAGTAGTAGTAGTAGTTAAAGTGTTAATGAATACAAAAAGGTTATAAAATGCATAATTAAGGCCTAACCCAGAACAAACATAAATAAATAAAATTAAAAAAAGGAAAGGGACATAAAGACAAAAAAAACTGACAATCATAAGCTTAAAGAGTGCATTGAAGAGGGCACACAGGCATAAATACAAAATGGTGCAAAGGAGCAAAGGCAAAAATAAAGTGGCAGAAAGACACTTAAAAACCATTTTGAGAAGCACTATACAACTAAAATTGACTCAAACAAATAGGACAAAGGCATAAATACAAAGAGTTTAAAGGGGAAAAGGAACAGAAGTATGGAAGTCTTGCAAGATTAAATAAATGCAAAGAATGCAGATGAGCACAGGCAAACTTACAAATTACAAATCTCATTCACCCATAGTACACAACATTAACAAGTACAAACTTTAAGACACATACATATACATATACATATACATATACATATACATATACATATACATATACATATACATATACATATACATCAATAAATAACCACCCCAAAAATTTAACAGTCACATTGTCAAAAACACCTCTGTTAGTATTAGTAACAGCATGAATTCAAGAAAATTATTATACAGAAGAGAATTCACCTGCTCTCAAACCCCTACAAGGTTTGGTTGAGTTTGTAGAGGGAGGTAGTGTCACTTTGTTCTTTGATCAAATCCAGGTCTCAATTTTACCCAATTGTCATACTTGGCTCGTTTTGGGTTTGACCAAGTCAGTTTTGGGACTTTGTAACCATCAGACAGCTGTAAAACAATGAGGGATGAGATACAAAGTGTAGCTTAACAAGACATTAAAAGTAGAAGGGTGCACAAAAAAACCCTCAAGTGCCTGATCTGCACCCTTGCTCAGATCGCCTCTACACTCACAGAGTGCTTCAGAGGACAGGCTTAAACTTCAGCATCAGTGCTAATCATTTAGGTGCATGAGTGATCAAATAGGACAGTCCAGCACTTTAAACTAAAACAAAAAGCAACACTTAAACAACAAAGTTACACCAGATCAATACACGGCTATGATAATGCTTTATTGCACAGTGTCCGAAACAGGTGAGTATAGACAACAAACAATAAGCAATCCAAGTATAATGCTTCAGTTGTTGGGTTTGCAGGTGAATATAGAAGGTATGACTTCAAATGGTAAGGATATACACACACACACACACACCTTTTTGTTGCCATGATAGTGAATGAATAAACAATGTCTTTGACTTAAAGGGATTGTGGAAAGTTGGAAGTAGAGAACAGATGAGGAAACAAGGTGACAGCATCTTGGAGAAATCTCAGAGGGTAAATAACTCAGGTAATAGAAAGATAAGTAATTCGCAGTCCAAGACAAGTCTTAGACCAGACAAAGGCTGAGTTCGAAACCGCATACTCACTGAGTAGGTACTTAATTTCAATAAGTACTTACTTAATGAGCGCTAAAAGAGTAGGTACTTTATAGCCAGATCTCGTTAAGTATGAATGTGAGCCGTACATCATCCGCCATGTTGACATTTTCACGTGACCTACAACGTTATCACAAGCGCAACAACTGAAAAGATATGAGCGACAGATTTAATTCATCTATCTGTAAATACCTTGATATTGACAAAATTGGCTAATTTTGTGTCTTGTTGAAGAAACAGCTGCCCATTTATTTTGTGAATACATTTAGAGTTGATTTGAGTTCTTATATTTTAAACCCTACTAATGTGACCCAGTTTTATCCTTAACGATATTATTTTTATTACGAAAACCCAAAATCGTCATCTCTTGAATATGTTTATTTCTTTATTTTATCCACAATTTTTCACCCACAAGCAAAAGTGGTTTAAATCTCCTGTTTCCCTCTTTTTCTTGTTAAATTTACTTCTCATTTCATCCCTCAGCCTTATAAATAACAAATAACACACACACACACAAAAAGGTTTTTATGTATTATGATGAATTATTTAAAGATATTTAACCTTGTCATTGTTCTTTTTTTGAACAATGATTTATGCAAACCAATTCTTTTTGTTAATTTTTTTTTTTTATCATTATGATTGTTCATTGTTAAATATACAACCATGATATATTTACCTGATCTTGTATGTAACTAAGTTTGGCAATAAAAAAATGTTATATGAGTGACAGGTGTACTAACACCTCAACATCAGTAACTCGACAGCCCTACCTAGAATGGTTCTCCAAAGTGTCTCTAATGTTTGCACAAAGGAGACGGGCAGCTGCTCGAAAATCTCGCCTTTGGAGAAAACTGTAAGTATCACTCCTTAAAAATTTATATTACCCCAGAACAAATTGTATTGCTAGCCCACCCCAAAACTTACACACAATAATAATGATAAATGCTGGCCAATAATTAATTATATTACTTTTGTGGTAACACTTTACGGTAAGGGTACATGAATTATCATGAATTCATGTATAAATATCTCATGAATCATCAGGAACTAACACGAGTTCAACGTTTTTCATTCATGACTTCATGGATGAACAACACCTTAATTAAAACATTAACTAAGATGAGTACATCATCATGAATTATGATTTATTACGCATGATCATGATGTTTTCTTTGTTCACACAAAAAATTGGTCTTTACCACCCATTGTGGATAAAGCTATGGTTATGGTACATGAATCATCATGAATTCATGCATAAAAAAGTATTAATTCATGCATGCAAGACTACTCTTCGAATTATTAAAGGAATGTACAAAAATCCACATTATCTAATGCATGCATACAGGCTAGAACAGTATATCAATTAATGTGAGAACTTTTTTTCTGAATTATGATCTGAGTTATCCAGCATGTTCATGTCTTCTTCATAGCCTGCAGGTAAATGGACAGACCCCCAAATTGGCCAATCACAGCACATAACATACGAATTCTGTTGGCATTCAAATACAGTAGTCATCATTAACTAAGCATTATTTATCTATGACTTCCTCATGTGTGTGGCCCCTCAACTAAAGTGGTGACTTGGTGCTTTGAAACACTGATGAACAATGTGGCATAACTGTGAAATGACATGAATATGAACATGAAAGTTCAAGTCTTTGCAAACAATGTGCTGTGGACAAATGTACTTTGATCTTAACTGTACTGCTTTATTCTTAAACGATATAAACCAGTTAAAAACCATAAAGCTGTTTAAAAAAAAAAGTTTCACAAACAGCTTGATCTCTATTTGGGTAAAGAGTCACCTTTTAACGTATAAAGCAACTGATGTGACTCCTCCATATCATGAAATTGTAACAGCTTTATGGTTTTGT
The DNA here is from genome assembly GCA_021464565.1 of Rutilus rutilus. Taxonomy (NCBI): domain Eukaryota; kingdom Metazoa; phylum Chordata; class Actinopteri; order Cypriniformes; family Leuciscidae; genus Rutilus; species Rutilus rutilus. The sequence goes on along the minus strand of JAJAQA010000012.1, from coordinate 40,289,932 downwards.
AAAGAGTTTTCAGATATACAGGCACTTAAAATAAAGTTCATGGTGTATACCGAATTCCTTCTCAGCTCTTTCCAGCTGTTGATTTAACTGGTTTATACCGTTTGGTCTCAGAATAAAGCAGTAAAGTTACATAACATTATTACGATTTTACAGCTAAAAAATGTACGTTAAACTATTTACGAATATTTCATATCATAAAGATATCTGTATAATTTCCCTTTTACCATTTAATAGATTATAAATGTACGATCCCTTAACCCTAACTCCACACCTAAACATACCCATTTTATAGATAATATTAAAAGGATAAAACGTAATGGACAGATATGTGTAGGGAAATGGCAGCTTTATTAACAATGTAGCATTAAAAGATAGTTTGAGCCACTAATCCTACCCCTACCCCTAAACCTAACCATTTCTTAAAACTACGTAACTACAATTATAAATTAAAACAACAGACAGACAATCACAATCATTTATTTGTTGAGAAAATGTCAAAACCGGTACCAAAAGTCGTTCACATGACGATGTGTCGCAGTCCTCTCTGGCAATATATAATAGTTATGTATGAGGTAACGTTACAGAGCAGAATTTAAGTTATTAATCCATGAAAATGTTAATCCGGTTTCGGTTCGCTGTTCGCTCTGTGAAGGCGCGCGCGCTTCTCCATTTCAAATGTAGTACACAACAAACACGGCATGTCGCAATCTGTGACGAAGCATGCGAGAGCCAATGAGCGTTTGATATCACTGCCGTAAAACATGTCGTAACGCTTCGGGCGCAATTTTTGAATTTGAATTCACCACGAGCGCGGGATGCCGGGATATGACGTTGACGGTCTCTGCCGAGAAATGGAGATGAAGATCACTGGATAAAGGGCTGCATTTGGATCTGTTTCTTGCAAACAACGTATGGATTCTAAAGATTTGGATCACATTAAGCTAATAAAATTGATTTCTTTTGTGAATTTATGTTGTGTTTTAGTGTATTATGTGTCAAAATATTAATGCCACGATTTTAATATGCATAAGTTAAATAGGAATACGCCTAAATTTGTACGTCGTTGTTTGTATAAGTTGTTTATAAGTAAATAAATTACGTTTTTGTGCTGTCCACTGTCAGTATTATACGTTTCTGTGTGTATAAAACATAAATAAATGTACGTATGGTAGAACTACACTTTACATAAAAATACACATGTATTCTCATGAGATCACGTTGCAAGTTAAGATCAAAGTCCATTTGTGTCCACAGTACATTGTTTGCAAAGACTTGAACTTTCATGTTCATATGTCATTTCACAGTTATGCCACATTGTTCATCAGTGTTTCAAAGCACCAAGTCACCACTTTAGTTGAGGGGCCACACACATGAGGAAGTCATAGATAAATAATGCTTAGTTAATGATGACTACTGTATTTGAATGCCAACAGAATTCGTATGTTATGTGCTGTGATTGGCCAATTTGGGGGTCTGTCCATTTACCTGCAGGCTATGAAGAAGACATGAACATGCTGGATAACTCAGATCATAATGAAAACACATTGTTCATCAGTGTTTCAAAGCACCAAGTCACCACTTTAGTTGAGGGGCCACACACATGATGAAATCATTGATAAATAATGCTTAGTTAATGATGACTAGTATTTGAACGCCAACAGAATTCGTATGTTATGTGCTGTGATTGGCCAATTTTGGGGTCTGTCCATTTACCTGCAGGCTATGAAGAAGACATGAACATGCTGGATAACTCAGATCATAATTCAGAAAAAAAGTTCTCACATTAATTGATATACTGTTCTAGCCTGTATGCATGCATTAGATAATGTGGATTTTTGTACATTCCTTTAATAATTCGAAGAGTAGTCTTGCATGCATGAATTAATACTTTTTTATGCATGAATTCATGATGATTCATGTACCATAACCATAGCTTTATCCACAGTGGGTGGTAAATACCAATTTTTTTGTGTGAACAAAGAAAACATCATGATCATGCGTAATAAATCATAATTCATGATGATGTACTCATCTTAGTTAATGTTTTAATTAAGGTGTTGTTCATCCATGAAGTCATGAATGAAAAACGTTGAACTCGTGTTAGTTCCTGATGATTCATGAGATATTAATGCATGAATTAATGCATATTTCATGCATGAATTTATACATGAATTCATGATAATTCATGTACCCTTACCAAAGGTGTTACCACTTTTGTTTTACTGAAAATTATAGAATTTAATAAAACAAGCAAAATGTAATTTGTTTTGTCATATGACATGCATGAATACACTGTAGATAAATGCAGTGAAACATTACAATTTTCAGTCAAGCAATGAATTTGTAAGACTGAAAATACTGGTTGAGGCCCTGGTCTGAGACAAAGGGCTAATTACCATTTGACCTCCCCCATACGACCTCACTTCCGCAAACTACTAAGAACTCACACAAGAATATGGTTTAATGTGAATGTTTATCATTGACTGTTATGTTTTTGGTGTCATTTGAAATGTCTCAAAGTGAGTGGTACAGATATCTCATATCCAGATAGATAAAATAAAAGGTAATAAGGTTTTAAGAGTTTATGGATAACTGACTTACAAAGGAAGGTGGTCTCTCAAGCAAATGGTCACCCACCCCCATGAAGGTGCGACCACTGCATGCAAATTTCTTTTGTTAGCACATGTTTCCATGTGAAAGAGGTCTGGCTATTTAATGAGATGCAGCAGAAAGTTCGGGGCCCTTTTCTGTACTTCAGATTGGCCCGTGAGGCTGAGAGATAGATCGAGATAGATCTCTCAGCCTCACGTATTTCTTAAAGTTGGGTTTGCATCTTCTCTCTATTCCAGAGCATTTGATGTTTTGTATCGATTATCTTTGAATTGATTATGAAATTGGCATGATACATTTACCTGACATAATAAATCCTTACATGTGATTATTCTAACTGATCTTGACATCGTTCATTTAATGGTTAAAAGGAATAGTCAAACATTCGCTCACTTTTAGTGAGGCACAGATATTATTAAAACCTTTCATTTATGGAGTCAGATGAATTAACGAGTAAATACATATGATTAATGTATTACAAATCTAACCAACCAATACTTTGCTTGAGTGAGGACAGAACACGTGATTCCTTCCCCGTATATTGGCGAACCGGCAATTGGGCCAATATAGCGGGCCTTACAAATTAATGGGTAACACTTTATTTTGATGGTCCCTTTTGAACGTGCTGTTGACTATAAGTAACTTTGCAACTATATGTCAACTAACGTTCATTGGAGTATAAGTAGACTGTCTGCTTAATATCTGCAAAAAACTTTATTGTGATGGTCCTCCAACAGACACTCTACTGACTTTAAGTAATTTTGCAACTTGTTGTGTTGCTAGATTCTAATATGAAATCTTCTGATAAATCCCTTCAATTGGAACCTCTCCTAAATGATTTACATGTTTCAAAGGGAACTGACAGTGTCTCAAAAGTAACTGATAAAATTGAAATATCTATGGACGATCTTTTAGTTGCACAACTACAGAAGGACCACGCCAGAAAACTTCATAAAGCTAAGAAAACAGAGAAGAGGAAGAAGAAGGACCCAACATCCACGGAACAAGCTGACATATCAAAGTCGACGAATAATGAGGATTCTCCGACAGATGGAGAAATTGCATAAAAGATTACTTAGTATTGTAAGGGGAGTTATGTTAGAGAATCAGTTTAAATGTCCAAATTGTGAAATATCCTGTTTACAGGAGAAGTTTGAATTGCTCGATGCAAACTTGCCCTGTGATAACGTTTTGTAGTTTAAGTGTCATTGCTTGCAAAAGAAGCTTGCAACGCTAGATGCATGTTGCAAGCTTGCTTTGCAACCACAGTGTTTGTGGTTTTCTTTGATCTCTCTGAGTGAGTTCAGTGGAACAACAGGTGTTAAGGCTATGCCCGCTTAGTTGACCTTTAACACAGTTCAAGAAGATGGAAAGATGCCTCCCACAGTTAGAGATGAGGCGAGAAGCGAGCTGTGGTTTTAACACCTGCAGGCCAAGTAACGGTCAAAATGTATATTAAGCTTTTTAGCGTAGGTGGTGCGGATGAGATAACCTATACACGCATGCTTATTGCATAACAGCTTTAAGGTCATGGAAAATTCCAGATCAATTGTTTTATTCTTCTAAGAATTGCTTCATTGTAAGGGACAGCCCTAAATGTTTAAGACGGCCCCCCATCAAACCATATAAAAGGTTTTGTTTCCAGTTGCTCGGGGCCGCAATTCGAGGTGAAGACCTATACGCATTTCTGTTATTTTTTCCTTTTTGAATTTATTGTCTTTGTATTGTTCTGAAACTTTTTCTTAAGTAAAACGAAACCAATTTTTGGTGATTCGAAAAACTTTTAAAATAAGTCTCAGAGTGATTTTTCCTAGAGATATCTTTACTTTGTTATAGTTAAGATATTAATACTAAGCAAAAGCCCAGTGAAACGGACCCCGGACTGAACTGGATCGGACACCGCCGAGGACCCTGAAGCCACTTATAACATCTTTAACCAGCAGGTAAGGACAATCTTTGATTGAAATAGGTTATGGGATTGTTATAGAAGGATTTGGATGTTACAGCGGTATAGAAACACAACAAACTACATGTCAACTTAATCTAACCCTAACCCTACCAGTCTATTAATACTTAACTAACACTCTAATGAGAGTTAGTAGACATGTAGGTGCAGCGTTACTTATAGTCAACAGAACGTGTTAAAGGGACCATCAAAATAAAGTGAAACCAATTAATGCATTAATTAAATAATTATATTTTATTTACTGACAACAATAAGAAACATGAATAAGTTAGTAAAAGAACAAATAAAAGTATCTATCAATAAACAAATGCATATTCAAGTCAACAACACATGAAACTTTATTCAAACTACAATCATGTATTTACAGGCGGTGAACCCCACATCCTACTGCCATCTCAATACAGCGGTTCCCATTCTGTGGCTTTATTCTGATGAATCAGCTGACCGCCAGAGTTGAGCCGGTCCTTCGTGCCTGAGGTTGTTGCGTGCTGCACTGTGCTTTACAATCTGAGGCAATAAAAGCAGGTGTAGTGATGGTGGGTCTCATAAGGGCAGGTGGAGTGATGGAGGGACTCGTAAGGGCAGGTGTAGTGATGGAGGGACTCGTAAGGGCAGGTGTAGTGATGGAGGGTCTCATAAGGGCAGGTGGAGTGATGGTGGGTCTCATAAGGGCAGGTGTAGTGATGGAGGGACTCGTAAGGGCAGGTGTAGTGATGGAGGGACTCGTAAGGGCAGGTGTAGTGATGGAGGGTCTCGTAAGGGCAGGTGGAGTGATGGAGGGTCTCATAAGGGCAGGTGGAGTGATGGAGGGTCTCGTAAGGGCAGGTGGAGTGATGGAGGGACTCGTAAGGGCAGGTGGAGTGATGGAGGGTCTCGTAAGGGCAGGTGGAGTGATGGAGGGTCTCGTAAGGGCAGGTGGAGTGATGGAGGGTCTCGTAAGGGCAGGTGGAGTGATGGAGGGTCTCGTAAGGGCAGGTGGAGTGATGGAGGGACTCGTAAGGGCAGGTGGAGTGATGGAGGGTCTCATAAGGGCCGGTGGAGTGATGGAGGGACTCGTAAGGGCAGGTGGAGTGATGGAGGGTCTCGTAAGGGCAGGTGGAGTGAAGGAGGGTCTCATAAGGGCAGGTGGAGTGATGGAGGGTCTCATAAGGGCAGGTGGAGTGATGGAGGGACTCGTAAGGGCAGGTGGAGTGATGGAGGGTCTCGTAAGGGCAGGTGGAGTGATGGAGGGTCTCATAAGGGCAGGTGGAGTGATGGAGGGTCTCATAAGGGCAGGTGTAGTGATGGAGGGTCTCGTAAGGGCAGGTGGAGTGATGGAGGGTCTCGTAAGGGCAGGTGGAGTGATGGAGGGTCTCGTAAGGGCAGGTGGAGTGATGGAGGGACTCGTAAGGGCAGGTGGAGTGATGGAGGGTCTCATAAGGGCAGGTGGAGTGATGGAGGGACTCGTAAGGGCAGGTGGAGTGATGGAGGGTCTCGTAAGGGCAGGTGGAGTGAAGGAGGGTCTCATAAGGGCAGGTGGAGTGATGGAGGGTCTCATAAGGGCAGGTGGAGTGATGCTGGGTCTCATAAGGGCAGGTGGAGTGATGGAGGGTCTCATAAGGGCAGGTGGAGTGATGGAGGGTCTCATAAGGGCAGGTGGAGTGATGGAGGGTCTCATAAGGGCAGGTGGAGTGATGGAGGGTCTCATAAGGGCCGGTGGAGTGATGGAGGGTCTCATAAGGGCAGGTGGAGTGATGGAGGGTCTCATAAGGGCAGGTGGAGTGATGGAGGGTCTCATAAGGGCCGGTGGAGTGATGGAGGGTCTCATAAGGGCAGGTGGAGTGATGGAGGGTCTCATAAGGGCAGGTGGAGTGATGGAGGGTCTCGTCCATGGCACCGTTTCCAGGATTCAGCTCTGGGCTCCTCATCCTCAGTGCTTACACCAGTCTGCAGAGATTTCAGATCCTACAAAAATACACAAACGTAATACAAAAGCAGTCATTTTAACAGCACAGTGTCATTTGATTGTATTAGAAGTACAAAAGTAACACATTATCTTACTTTATATTTTAGTAAGATCCCTAAAATACCCTTTTTTCCCCCCACAAACGCCGCCATCATCTTTCCTTGCAGGTCCTGCTCCACCACAAAAGATCTGCAGCAAATGCACAGAAATCAAGAATCAGAAAAGTGTTGTAATAGCTCTGTTTGAAATTACAATAATTAAAATAAACTACAACTTAATATTTAAATAGATTTTGTTATTCATTTCTGTAGTATACTCACTCAAAGCCTTCTTCAGCCACTCTCCACCGGATAAACACACACGTGTTCATCTGTCCCTGTAACATCCAGACAAGATTCACGTTACCTCTGTGATTTATGAGCTCAATAAACACACCTGTTCATCTGTCCCTGTAACATCCAGACAAGATTCACGTTACCTCTGTGATTAGAGCTCAATACTACATTTATATGTTCAGGTTGTTGCTGATCTGTTAACTCACTTTTTATGCAACATAAACGTTCCTCAATTTGTCAACAGTACAAATAAAATAGGCAAGGCAAGGCCGTGTTGACAACAGTGAATTATCTTACATAATAGCACACATTCATCACTCAGATGTCTATTTCATGTTGTGATGTGCTCATCTGCAATACTTTTAGAAGATTTTCCTGTCAGATGTAAATAGACATTTAAAATGAGCGTCTTTGCTATCAGGGGAGCTCCAGTAAACACACGTTTACGTCTCCAAAGTGGATTTACATAAACCATATACATCTTAAAGACGCTCATTTTAAATGTCTATTTACATCTGACAGGAAAATCTTCTAAAAGTATTGGTGTAAAGACATTAGACCGTATAGTATAGTATAGTTGAGATTTTGCTGTAAAAACACATTTTATTATGTACATACTTTTTTCGCTCGCCTACTGCTTTTCCCCTACTATATAGTAGGGAAGTATGCAGTTTCAAACACAGCCAAAGTGTGTGACTGAGGTGTGCTTAAATACTGTGGTGATGAGTGTGCTGATCAGGTGCAGGTGCAGATGATGGCTGAGTAATTGCAGGTGATGAGCAGGAGGAATTCTGGAAATTGTAGTTTTGAGTGATATACTGGTCTCTGTGTGTGTGAATGGAGTATGGAGTGTATGAGGGAACAGCAGATGGGGGGAACTGTAACAGGTAACACTTTATAATAACGTTCAGTTAAGTCATGTATAAGTGGTTAGTTAATGATGAACTAATCATTTGCAAAACATTCATAAATGATTAGCAAGTGATATACTAACATTTTATGTATGTTTTGTAAATTCCATTACAAGTCATTTACAAGTGATTAGTAAATTTACTTTAGTAAAGCAAGTAAAGATTACAGATCAGAGTACACGCAAACAACTGGAAACAAGATAAGAAATCAATCGGTATGTTCATCTGTTTGTACAATTTACTACAATAAACCACAAACTTCAACTGCAATAATCTCTGGAAAATCTTTGTGTGTCTGCGTAAAAACTTCACTCCTACCTGTGCATGATGGCAAATCTAGAGGTTCAGCAAGGCAAGATTGCCATTACATACACCCCATTAGATCTCAGACCTATATAGAGAAAACAAGTTAGCATGATACCATTGTTCAACCATTTTTTTTAAACCATACATTTCCCAAAATCTGTGTGAAAGCAGAAAAAGAGAAAGACAAAAGATAAACTTGAAAAGAATGGTGGAACATCGCCATAGACCAGCTGCTAATACGCTGCAAAACACCCTCATTTATGCTACTAGGTCTGTAACAAAATCAAATTGTCTAAAAACAACTCAACATTAATGAACATACAAGTCAAGTCACCTTCATTTATACAGCGCTTTTAACAATATGGACTATTTCAAAGCAGCTTTACAGTGATAATAGGAATGTTTTGGCTTTACAACAGTTCTAGAATAAAGTTATTGTCCAGCTAAAGTTAGTTTTGATTGATTCACTTCCGTTGCAAAGATCATTAGTTATTAACTTAGGGGGGCGGATACAGAAACTGATACAGTACATTGATACAGTATGTTTCACATTAAATCTAAATCTACATAACCTATTAGTAATGGAATATTTATAGAAGCAATACACAAAGTTATTAACATGTACTGTAATTCTTACATTTTTATCCCATTACAAGTATTGTGTATACAGCACCATATCACTTTGATCAGAGGATTCAAGGTGTGTGTTCTTATAAAACAGATTTCTTTTTTTAGTTTTTACTAGTGATGGGATGGTTGATACTAGGGGTGCACCGATCCGACTTTTTCAGTCCCGATACCGATACCGATGCCTGGGCTTTGTGTATCTGTCGATACCCGATACCGATCCGATACTATAGTTGAATTAATAATAAACTGTATACCTTCCACCTTATACCTTCCTTGAAGAGACTAAAGGCACCAGACTTTACTAACTAAACATAACTAAGACAAAATAACAGATGTATGTAATGTGTTGTATTCTTATTTATTTAAAAAACAATTGTGCATTCAAATCGAAAATAGAATATAATCAAACTTCTTTAAATAAATGTAAAAAAAATCAAATTAAAATGTAGCGGTGGAAACAAAAAAACTGTGTTTCCAAAAATTGTAAACATGTAAAAATATAAAGTGCAAAGTCCTGCAACAGGAATTTAAAATGCAACATAGCAGCTGAACCTGAGATTAAAAAAATAAAAAGTTGGTCGAACAACAACTTGATCACACATACAAATAATAATAACCAAACATTGTAATGTGTGTCACACCACCATCACAAACATGACCTGTGAATGCTCACTTAATCAGCAATGGCAAATTTAAATGTCAGTTTTAATGATCATTATGTTTCATATTTTAAAAAATGAAAACAAAAAGAAGCAGGGTTGTGTTTTATATTTCGTGTTGTTAATATGCAGTAAAGATAATCAATGTACGCGTTTGCCTGAACCACATTTATGTGGCCATTAATATGTTTAAGATTTTTTTTTTTTAAATGAAAAGAGGCAGAGTGGTGTTGTATAACATACTTCGTTTTATTTTTGGCTAAAATATACATAAAGAGATTACCGGAGTAGCCAGAGCGAGCTGAGTGACGCGATCAAGAACGCATGCTGTTCCATTTGCAGAATAACCGGACTCGCGTCCTCTCGTCCTCGGGAGTTCGTTCTCCTGAGTCGAACTTGGCAAGTCCGAACTACCAAGGAGGACGCAAGTCCGAAGTTTGCGTACTTGGTATTGAGAAACGGCCTCTGGCTCGCTCCATGTTGCTTCTAGCATGCGACACGCGTGAAGCTGACGAATGACGTAGGTTCTGTTGCGACGACGAAAAAAAAAAAAAAAAAAAACCTGGATCGGCCCGTGGATCTGTTATTTTTTCCGATCCCCGATCCAGCTATTTTATCAGTATCGCGGCCGATATCCGATCCTAATATCGGATCGGTGCACCCCTAGTTGATACCGAGGCTCCAATGCTTCAACGCAGTTTTCAAAGCACTATTGTATCACACACTATACCGATGCTTGTATCAAAATGACAATATAATGTGATTGATGACGTTTGAAGCTTCGAACATCATGCAGTATTGGAAAGTCGGGGCAGCTAGTTTGAAAAAATTGGTGCTTCACGACCCCACCTGATGCATACACAGACAGCAACATACTGTAGTGTCAGCCCAGATCCGGCCTATATCTGGTACACATGGATTCCACACGTACCAGATGTGGGCCGGATCTAGGGTTAACATTATGTTGCTCTCTGGGTAAAAGGGAAATTATTATCCCGTGGAGGTCTGCTACCCGACCCGAGCCCGACGGGTCCCGAAAAAACTCACAAGGAATTTGTGACTGTTACACCTGTTTAACCACACCATAATTTCATAATTGATAAGTCTGTGCTTTTTCTCTTTTTTTTCTTGTGTGCTGACCGCTGTGCTTTGGTGAAACTGTGTTTGTACATGTATTTGTTTTAATTATTGTTGCAAGCAATCATAAAATACAGCATATTGCAAAAACAAAAGGCATTTACTGTGAGAAACAGTAATCCAAGGGAATTATTTTTATTTGACTAATGATTTGAGTGACGGCGCGAAACGACTGGAATATGCCGCCTAAGAAAAATGCAAACCTACCAGATGAGATGGAGGAGATCAAGAAGTCTCTTAAGTTCTTTCTGCGCAAACTTCAAAAACGCGAACCCGTGAGAACGCTGATGGCTTGCACATGCGTATTACGAGTTCAGTCTATAGGTATGTGCGTTTAAATATATGTGCGCAGGCGTGTAGTCCTTCCCTACAAACCAACCCTCAACAAACTACTTGTCTGGCCTTAAAATTTATAATACAGAATTTGTATCACTTCCGCGTAGCCACGCGAACCGGAATCATCCCGACAATGCTTTATCTGTACAGAGGTAAAAGAGAAGGGAAGGAGGCCTTCACAGGGGAGAGACTAGTTGACACTTCAGGACTGTGTTGTCGATGCGCCCAGGCGCAGGTCCTTCATCAGATCTGGATACGCCCTGGATCCGGCAGACTGCAGCTAACCTAGGGATAAACAGAGAGACTAATATTAGCGTAGACGATATTCTTCTCATGATGTAACGAGTACATCAGGATTTATGGGAAGTGTTCCCGGTTCCAGCTGACCTAAACTATGCAGCCTAACATTGAATTATAGAAGTCTATAATGTGTTATGTGTATGCCAGGTTAACCCCCTGGGGTCTGCGGTATCGCCGGCGATACCAGCTCGCTTTTTTTTATCAGTGTAAAAGAGACTCAAAAATACTCTGTTGACTTTGATTTTCCATAGGAGTTTCATACATCATTCGATCCGAAGTGTGTACTATTTTTGTGTATACTCAATAAAAACAAAGTGTTGTGCTTTTTTCCAAATAAAGAAAAATAAACACGAAGCGAGTTCTGCCTTCTCTCTGTCAGTTAAGTCCATTCTGAAACGCGTCCGAAAATGAACCATAACTCAGCGAATACTCAGTCAAACAGGCACACAGGCATGAAGCTTGAATTCTCTTCTTTTAAATGAAGTAATTTTTATAAAAAACAAATATTCTCAGTTTATGTAATATGAATGAAAAGAGAGAGATGTCAGTCATTCTCATCTCAGCTAATTAAGTTTTAATGTGACCCCGCCCACGGAGAGCGCGCGCTATTCAAACGCAAATGTGAGGCGATCCTGCAATCCTGTGAAACGCCCACATCAGCTGGATAACACACACTGCGAGTTCACTTTCAGACTCATGTACTTTACGACGCTGTGAGGAATAATACTATCTTGATAATAATCCTGGAAAATTTACCTCAGAAGTTCTGGAAGTTTCATTTCGAGGAGCAACGGATCCCGCTGTGGAATAGGTCAGTTCTATGCTTTGTTCTAATCGCAAAGTGTCTGTACACGCAAAAAGACTGTTTAAATATGAATCGCGTTTCTGTGCGTGAATGAATGAACGCACAGATGCTGTCACAGTTGTGTTCTGTCTGAGTATTGTTGTCACTGATCACATGTCTTCCTTTGTTCTGTTTTCCCGCCACTCCTTGGTTTCCACGGTAACTGTCATTTAGTTCATATCAGATCCTTTATCAGTACGAAATCTCCTGGCCTGATGCTGTGCAGGGCTGTCTCAGCTGGCTCTGGAGCTGCTGCCTGGACCTGTTTTGAGATATCACAGAACACCTTATCCAGTTCAACACAATATTGCAACATGTCATGTTCACATAGAGTGGTGTCAGGCAGTGGTCTAGGTTTTTGAGGTTCCCAGCCCATGTGAGGTGGACGAGCAAACAGAATCTCAAATGGTGAGAGTTGTGCTCGCCCCCTCTTTCTCATTCTCATATAAGTCAAAGCAATGGGCAGGGCCTTTGGCCATGAAAGCCCTGTCTCATCACAAATTTTTACCAGTTTGTTTTTCAGAACTTGGTTCTGTCTTTCTACCGCTCCGGCTGATTCCGGATGATAGGAACAAAAATTCTTCCAGGGAGTACCCAAGAAAGCTTCAACTGCTGAAATTGCACTGTTTACAAAATGTGAGCCATTGTCACTTGATAATTTCTCAGGAATTCCCCATCGTGGGACAATTTCTTGCAGGAGTAATTTCGCCACTCCTTGTGCATCTGCTTTTGCTGTTGGCAGAGCCTCAATCCAACCTGAGAAAAGATCCACGGCAACTATGCAGTATTTCTTTTTATCTGATTGTGTCAAGTCAATATAATCAAGCATTACATGTGAGAATGGTCTTGGCGGCCTGGGATGCCCCGCCTGTCTCATTGCCTGACCCCTGCCGACATTGTTAGTTCCGCAGATCAGACATCTGCTGCAAAAATCTGCTGCCACTGTGGAAAAACCTTTAGTAAACCAGTTATTTTGCATAATAGAAAACATTCCCGTCTTGGAAGTATGGTCCAAACCATGTGTTAGTTTAGCATATGCTGGAAAGAAATGAGAAGGTAAACACGGTTTATTATTGGGGCCACACCATTGTCCATTCTTATAAACACATTCTGCCTCTCTCCATTTTCGCTTGTCAGTTTCAGAGGCGTGCTGTTGCATGGCCTCTATGTCACCTAGTTCCTCATTCAGCCGTGCTGCTGTGGTTATCTGAACAGGAAGCAGAGCCCCAGCCTTTGCAGCTAAATCTGCAGATCTGTTTCCTTTGGAAACGTCATCGCTACCCGAAGTATGGGCCTGACACTTGCAAACTGCCACCTCGTCTGGCAATAGCAAAGCATCCAACAATTCACTCACAAGCAGGTGATTCAATATTGGTTTACCATCTGCTTTCAGAAACTTTCGATGTCTCCATAATGAGCCTAAATCGTGCACAACGCCAAAAGCATACCTGGAGTCAGTGTAAATTGTAACACGTTGGCCACTTGCCAATTTGCATGCTTCAGTCAGAGCAACCAGTTCAGCAGCTTGTGCAGAAAAATGTGACGGCAGTGATTTTTGTTCAAGAACCTCAGTTAATGAAACTACCGCGTATCCAGCCCTGTTTTTGCCAAGGTCATCCCTACTGGAAGACCCATCCACAAAAAGGATCATGTCACTGTTGAGTAAGGCCTCGTCTTTCAAGTCTGGTCTTGGACTACATATCTGTTCCAAAGCTGAAACACAACAGTGTGGTTCACCATCCTGTTCCGTTGGGAGCAGATTTGCTGGATTTAAAACATTACAACGTTTAACAGTAACGTTAGGCATTTCCAACAGCACAAAATTATATCTCAGCCACCGGGCTGCAGATAAATGAGAAGTCTTCTGTTCTAACAAAATTAGTGACACTGCATGTGGTACTAATAGTGTTAGGTCGCTAAAACCTACAAAATCTCTAGAGGCTATCACAGCTCGCTCTGCTGCAGCCACAGCTCTTAGACAAGCAGGGAAACCTCTTGCTACTGCGTCTAATCTCGATGAGAAAAACGCCACGGGCCTCAACTTTCCTCCGTGTTCTTGTAACAAAACAGAGGACATGTAACCATCTTTTTCAGCTACTGTCTGTGTAAAATTTTTATCTGGGTTCGGAATACCGAGGGTAGGCGAACTCAGCAATGCCTGTTTCATTTCACAAAAGGCACTCTCTGCCTCTGTGGTCCATGTCAGTTTGTCAGAGGCTGCCATTTCCTGACCATAAATTAACGCTGACAAAGGTCCTTCCTTTTCGCTGTAGCTAGGAATGAATGTTCTACAATACGAGGTCATTCCTAAAAATGACATCATTTGTTTCTTTGTGATCGGTTTAGGAATGTTTTGTATGGCTGTGACTCTTTTGTCAGATAATGACTTCCCATTTGCTGTCAACACGTGACCTAAAAAGGTAACTTTGGTTTGATTTACAGCTATTTTACTCGGGTTGACCTTGTGTCCCCGCTCTGCTAAGTAGGTTAACAATGTGATGGTAGCCTGCTTACAGATCTGTTCATTTGGACAGCAAAGTAACAAGTCATCAACATACTGCAACAGAGCCACGCCAGGTGGAAGTACCAAATCTTCCAAACTACGTTTTAAAGCTTCGCTAAAAACGGTCGGACTCTCACAGAAACCCTGCGGTAAACGTGTGAAGGTGTACGCTTTACCATTGAAATTAAATGCGAACCAAAATTGTGAGTCAGGATGTACTGGAACACTAAAGAATGCATTCGCAATGTCAACCAGCGTGTAACATTTGGTGTCAGCCGGAATCTGAGATAAGATCGTATAAGGATTTTGAACGTTCGGAGTTCTGGCTTGTACTGCGTCATTAACAGCTTTGAGATCCTGAACGAATCTATATTGAGTGGCCTGGTTTGAATCACGTATTTTCTTTACTGGAAAAATAGGTGTACGGACACGCAAGTCCGGACATTCAATAATGACCCCTTTTTCCAACAAAGAATTAAACACTGGAGTAATGCCCTCAATCGCTTCCTTTTTCAATGGATATTGCATCTTTTTTGGTCTATAGTCAGATTTGGGTTTAATTTGAACCGGTTCACAGCCTGCAATCAGACCCACATCATATTTATCTTTAGCCCATAGACAACTCGGAACTCCCTCCAACCCCTCTGGGATGACTGGGAGGTGCGATAAGGTCAGACTATCAAGTGTTGTTTCCTCTTCCCACACTGTGACTGCTCTCAAACCTCTCAATGTTTTATGACATGGTTGTTTAAACCATCCGGTACTTTCACTTTGGCAGATCAGTCTTTTTTGATCTATTATGACCCAGTCGGTCAGTTCATGGCATTTGGCCATGAAGGGACCTGCGTCACGCCATTCAGCCTTCACTGGTTTGGCCAGTGATATATGAGGCTGTGCATTTTCCACGTCATAAAACATTGCCTGTTTGTCAGTCAGTTTCACACTCAAAACACACCAGTGGTTTGTCCAATACAGATAATCTGTCTTTACATTTTCCACATCAACATTAAACCAACGCTGTGCATATTCATCATCCGGTTCAGTGCTGACATGTGAAGTACAGTGCAAATCTGTGTCATTTATAAATTCAGACGATGGCAACACCCTGTCATGAGCCTTTGTGGTTAGACACGTGTTAGAAACTTGCCATTCGTAGACAAACAAAGGGGTTTCCCCTGTATCTACATGCAACATCCTCATGCCAGCAAAAAGCCCTTGAGTAGTACAGTGAACAGAAACACCCAGCTTACAGAGCAAATCTCTACCCATAAGATTAACTGGACACGTCTGAGTAATCAAAAAACAATGCTCAAATTTTTTCTCATCAATTGAACACTCAAACAGCGTTGAGAATGGTTCTGTGACCACATGACCCGTTGCACTTCTGGAACAGGTTGTTTTTCCAGAAAGTGGAATGGGTTTTGTCAATTCTGTTTCTTTAATTAATGAGTTACTAGCTCCTGTGTCCAGCAAAAATAGTAATGTCTTATCAAGAACATTTACTTCTATCATAGGTAAAGAATTATGAGCCTTATAGAAAACATTAGCAAGCACTTCTTCATTGCAGAGAGCAGAGTCAAAAACGAAAGGAAAATGATACTCATCTGATGAAGAGACAGGAGACCCGTTGCTCGCACCCCCCTCCTCTCAATCTGCTTGTTCTGGTCTGTAGGCTGCTTGTGGACAAGTGTCTCGCCAATGTCCTTTTTGTCCGCAGATGAAACAAGTGTCTCGATCTGGGCGTTGTTGATTTTGCGGAAAATGTCTACCTCTTCCACGGCCACGTCCTCTGCCTCTTCCTCCACCACCTCTTTGGTTTTGTTGGTAGTGGTTTGGTTTGGGGTTGTTGTTTTCGTTCATGTGCAGCGCTATCAGAGCCAGAGAAAGATCTTTTTCTTGTTTGGTGGTTTTGACTGTCTTTTGCTTCTTGATGATTCCCTCGTGATGTCTCGCATGTCGTCTGATTTCTGTTGTAGAAGCCAATTGCCATCCAACACAGCTTTTTTCAATTTCTTTCGAAATCTCTCTGTCCAGTCCATCCATGAACAAAGTTCTTAAATAGTCGTCATAAGGATCAGATCCCACAGCCCCCGTAGTCGGGTCCGCTGGCGGTTGTCTTTTCTCTATACCACCATGGCGGTCAAAGCACTCTTTCAGTCGTAAGAAATATGCTTCAGTAGTTTCATCTTTTCCTTGAGTACATTGACGAACTTGGTGGATGTCCATCGTACGTGGAAATACTTTCTTTAAAGCTTTGACTATATCATCGACTTTCTTTGCGTAGTCATTGTTCATCTGATGGTCGTATTCGACGTGTATCGGACGGGAATCTTCTGGCCAATAGTCTGACAGTTTAGCCATGTGCACTGGTCCATATTTCAAAACCATTAGTCTCCACAGCTCACCAAGAGTCGGTCTGAATTCTTTGCAGAAAACAACTAAATCAGCACCTAATTTTGCCCCACCTGCTTCGATGTTTGGCAGGTGTTCAGAAGCTTGCTTCAATTCCCCTTGGGTCCATGGACGCATTACCAGAACTGCTCCATCTGGTCCGGCTACTTCGAGCATCGGTGCCTGAAAATCTCCATCGTCATCATCACTTTCACTCTTTATCTCTGTTTCTGAATCATCAGTCTGCTGGCTCTTGCGTTGATTTCGCAGGTTCGGTCGCGGCGCTTGATACCGTCTGCCCATCAACCTGGTCGAATTTTGGTTAAGTTTTCTTTTTGTATGTCTTCGTGAGTGCAAAGTTAAGTCTTTCATGTTTGCAGTTAGCAATTCTTCTAGGTCTTTGTTGCATCTCGGCCGCCTTCCTGTTTGATATGGAGCCCCAGAGCGCGTTGACGATGTGTCACCTCTCTTTTCCTCTGTTGCAACATATGTGGGCGGCGGTTCAGCTGGCTCACTGGCTTGCACTCCTCCTGCAGCAGCTCCGTCCCGAGTAGGATTGAGAGCAGGTGGGTGATGAGCCGGATACGCCCCGTCCTCCACCGTCATTTTCACGTATTGACCGAAAAAGGGAGAAGAAGAGTCAGCAATATCACAACAGTCATTTTTAAGATTCTGTAGTGCTTTCTTTGAAGCATCCTGTCTTTCTGTATCAGAGTATAATGGTGCGATGGCTCGACAGACTTGTTTTTGTTGTCTGCGTGTTGCCTCTTCTAACCATTTTACTATGATTTCACCACATTTCTTGTAATTCTCTTTGTCTTTTTTCTTAACAATATGAGTAACCCAATTCACTTTGGTTTGAGTCAACTGTGACACACTTAAACCCCCGTTAAATCCATATTGTTTTATTAAAAACGGCACATAAGCATGGTACCAAGTTCCCATTATTCTATCCATGGCTTTGTACGAGCTTTTAGAGAAATTAACCCGTTCCTCCTCTCCTTTAGAACTTTTACTTCCCATTGATTCTAGTCAAGTCAAGTCAAGTCATCTTCATTTATATAGCGCTTTTAACAATGTAGATTGTCTCAAAGCAGCTTCACAGAGATAAATGTATAATATAACGTAAGATTGTTTTGGCTATATAGCGGTTCTTTAATAAAGTTATTTTCCAGCTAAAGTTAGTTTCGATTGATTCGCTTCCGTCGCAACGATCATTTGTTTTTAAATTAGGGCCGCCAAGACGACACCATTCTCTCTACACAGACTTTAGCGAACCTGTGAGAAACGCTGATGGCGTTCAGATGCGCATTAAGAACGGGTTCTATAGTTATGTGCGTTTGAATATATGTGTGCAGGTTTGGAATTCCCTACAAACCAAGCCTAAACAAATTACTGGTGTTTCCTTATAGTTTTGATTCAGAATTTTATTTTATTTTATCAATTCGGGGTAGATACGCAAATTGAGTTTTCCCGACGACGCGTTATCTGTAGAGTGGGAAAGGGATCCTCCATAGGGAGAGACTAGTTGGCCCTTCAGCACTGCGTTGACATCGGGTCCAGGCGAAGGTCCTTCATCAGATCTGGAAACGGCCTGGATCCGGCAGGCTGCGGGAAAACCTTGGGATAAACAAAGACACTAAAATTAGCGTAGATGCCATTCTTCTCATGATGTAACAAGTACATCAGGATTTATGGGAAGTGTTCCCGGTTCCAGCTGACCTAATCTATGCAGCCTAATATTGAATTATAGAAGTCTATAATGTATTATGTGAACGCTATGTCAAAGAGATGTGTCTTTAATCTAGATTTGAACTGACAGAGTGTGTCTGCTTCCCGGACAATGGTAGATTCTACTTTATAATATTTATATTTGCGTATTTAAAATCTTTCCTCTCACGTGGTCACCACGTACTATTTACTGTGTTAATCCTCCTGCCTAGCGTCGCCAACACGCCCTGCCTAAATCCGTCAATCTAGGACTTTCAAAAATGCCCACATCCGTCGATGCTAGGTCTTTTTCCCAGACAAGTGCCTTATTAAATATTTGGGACACTTACTTTCAGGCTTATTCCCAAAAACGCAAACTTGTCTAGACTTTTGAGAAAAACTTTCAGTCTTATTCTCAAAATTCTGGCCTTTCTGGAAAAAGAATTAACACTGGCATTTTAAGAATTCAAACTTATTCTCAAAATCCTTTTGGAAACTTACTTTCAGGCTTATTCCAAAAATCCTGACCCTTTTAGGAAAAATATTCAATACGCAAATAATTTTCTTATTTACCACGTAAATAATTTTCTCTCACCGTGCTTTTTGCAGCTTGGTTCTTTATTCGGGATCGCGTCCACCTAGGCCTGCCGTGGTGTATACAATTCTCCCCTCCCTTGCAGTTTAGCGTCGGGGTATGGAGCCATAGACTTCTTGTCTTTTGGGATGATCAGTCAATTGCTTTTCATCCACGGAGGTCATCAGTTTTGCGATCCATCCTCGTCGCCATTTGTTGTGGAAATAATTCTATTCAAGAGGAGGAAGAAGACAAGTCGAGACCTTTGAAAAGTCAAAGTATCAAAAAGGTTTATTTCTTGCAAGCTAATTGACATTCACATACAGAACGCATCTGGTATGAGAAGGCAAAGGGCTAATCCCCTTGCCCACGTTATATACCCCTAAAACACATCCTGCATTAGGCTTCATCTGTGTCAAAGGATCAATTCCTTATAAGGTAATATATGTCTTCTTCAAAATCTTTGTCTACCGTATGTTATATCTTAGACAGAAAACAATATCGTGGCTAGATACAAGTTCCTGTTTTTAGCTGCAGCTCTTCACACATTTTGCTTATCTCTATTTTTGATCTTAAGCTACGCACATACTTTTACACTTGGAAACTCAAAAGCTACGCACATACTTTCACACTTGGGAGCTCAAAAGGACACTCGAAGTACAAAGGGTCACTTAAGTGCATATAGTCTCTTCGTTACTTAGAACATTTGTCCCTGCAAGCTTGTCTTAACTTATGCCTTCTAAAACACTTGATTAAATATATTTTTAATAACGTGCTTTAGCTTATATGAATATATTTCTTCAAATGCTTATGAGTACAAATAAAATGAAAGATGTTAATACAAGTTGTACACTTCTAAAAGTAAAAAAACACATCTAAAAGTAAAAAACACATCTAAATGTAAAAACACATCTAAAAGTAAAAAAAGAACACATCTAAATGTAAAATTTCTAGCACAATAGCAAAGCAGTTTATTCTTTCACACACAGACGCGCGATTCATATTTAGGCTAAACAGTCTTTACAAATATGTACCCTTCATTCATCTCACAGAAACGCGATTCATATTTAGGCTAAACAGTCTTTACAAATATGTACCCTTCATTCATCTCACAGAAACGCGATTCATATTTAGGCTAAACAGTCTTTACAAATATGTACCCTTCATTCATCTCACAGAAACGCGATTCATATTATAGAAACGCGATTCATCTTTTTGTTTACGTTATTCCATAACGTTATTCCACATTAACACTTGAGAAAGGATAACTTAGCCTACCTCACTCCTCAGCGGGATCTGCTCCTCATATTGCTCCTCATATCAGCACGGAAACTTTTCTCCATAAGGTAACTTAGGCTATATTATGCCTCTTTGTTTACAGCTGATGTGGGGGCGTTTCACAGACTGAAATGGTTCTCAGAATTTGCGTTTGAATAGCACGCGCTCTCCGGGGCGTGGTCAAATTACTTTTGAATGGCTCGTAATGAGCTCGACTGGAGTCGCTCTCTTTTTATACAGATTACAGAAGCTGATAATATTTGTTTTTTATATAAATTACTTCATTTAAAAGCTGCGATCTCAAGCTTTATGCCCGTGGGTCTGTTTGCCTGTTTGACTGAATTTTCGCGGAGTTATAGATCATTTTCGAACGCATTTCAAATGGGAGTTTACTGACAGAGAGAAGGCAGAAATAGCATCATGTTAGTTTTTCTTTATTTGTCAAAAAGCAAAACACTTTATTTTTATTGTGAGTATACAGAAAAAAAATAGAAACTGAACAGGATCGATTGATGTATTACACGAAAATGAAAGATCAAAATTAACAGAGCATTTTGTGTTTATTTTTCATTGCTAAAAAAAAAAACGAGCAAAACGCGCAGGCGCGTTTTTGGTCCCCAGAGGGTTAAAGAGATGTGTTTTTAGTCTAGCTTTGAACTGACAGAGTGTGTCTTCTTCCCGGAAAATGTTAGGAAGATTGTTCCAAAGTTTTGGTGCTAAATAGGAAAAGGATCTACCGCCAGCAGTCGATTTTGATATTCTAGGTATTATCAACTGGCCGGAATTTTGAGATCGCAATAGACGTGAAGGACTATAATGCGTTAAGAGCTCGCTCAAGTACTGGGGAGCTAAACCATTTAGTGCTTTGTAAGTAATCAGCAATATTTTTAAATTTATACAATGTTTAATAGGCAGCCAATGCAGTGTTGACAGAACTGGGCTAATATGGTCATGTTTCCTGGTTCTGGTAAGAACTCGAGCTGCTGCGTTTTGGACCAGCTGTAATATGTTTATTAAGCGTGCAGGGCAACCACCCATAATAGCATTACAATAATCTAGCCTTGATGTCATGAACGCATGAACTAATTGTTCCGCATTTGTCAATGAGAGCATATGACGTATTTTAGATATATTTGGAAAATGGATGGAAAAATGTGGTTTTACAGATACTAGACACGTGACTTTCAAATGAAAGATTGGTATCAAAGAGCACACCCAGGTTCCTAACCGACGACGAAGACTTGACAGAGCAGCCATCAAGTGTTAGACAGTATTCTAGGTTATTACGTGAGGACGTTTTTTGTCCAATAATTAGAATCTCAGTTTTTTCAGAATTAAGTAGTAGGAAATTACTAGTCATCCAATTTTTTATATCAGCTATACATTCCGTTAATTTTGTGAATTGGTAAGTTTCATCAGGGCGTGAAGAAATATAGAGCCGAGTATCGTCAGCATAACAGTGAAAGCTAATTCCAGGCTTCCTAATGATATCTCCCAAGGGTAGCATGTACAGAGTGAACAGCAGCGGTCCTAGTACTGAGCCTTGTGGTATGCCATACTGAACTTGCAATCGATAAGACATCTCTTCATTTACTGCTACAAACTGATAACGGTCAGATAAGTATGATTTAAACCATGCTAATGCGATTCCACTAATGCCAACATAATTTTCGAGTCTATTTAAAAGAATGTTGTGGTCAATAGTATGAAATGCAGCACTAACATCGAGTAACACTAATAGAGAGATACAACCAAGATCGGATGATAAGAGCAAATCATTTGTAACTCTAATGAGGGCAGTCTCAGTACTATGGTACGGTACTGAGACTGGAAATCCTTGCAGATATAATTTCTTTCTAAAAGCTGGTATTGCCTAGGCCAATTTACCTTCCGGCCAGTTGATAATACCTAGAATACCAAAATCGACTGCTGGCGGTAGTTCCTTTTCCTATTTAGCACCAAAACTCTGGAACAGTCTTCCTAACATTGTCCGGGAAGCAGACACACTCTGTCAGTTCAAAGCTAGACTAAAAACACATCTCTTTGAGCTAGCATACACATAACACATTACAGACTTCTATAGTTTAATGTTAGGCTGCATAGATCAGGTCAGCCGGAACCGGGAACACTTTCCACAAATCCTGATGTACTCGTTACATCATAAGAAGAATGGCATCTACGCTAATTTTAGTGTCTTTGTTTATCTCGAGGTTTTCCCGCAGCCTGCCGGATCCAGGCCGTATCCAGATCTGATGAAGGACCTGCGCCTGGACCCGATGTCATAGTGGGGTGCTAAAGTGCCAACTAGTTTCTCCTTATGGAGGATCCCTTTACCACTCTACAGATAAAGCGTTGTCGGGAAAATTCGGTTCGCTTATCTACCCCGAAGTGATATAATTCTGTATCAAAATGTTAAGGCCAGACAAGTCGTTTTTTAAGGCTTGGTTTGTAGGGAATTACAAACCTGCGCACATATATGGACAAGCGAGCAACAAGCTCGAGGACAAGCGAGCAACAAGAGGCTCGACTGGAACGCACAACTGTGTGTTTTCTGGAATACTCTGTTCTCTTGTTATTTCAGCGTTGCATTGTAGTCAAGCCTCTGCTCCTAGCACTTTCAAAGCGAAAGTTGGCCCATTATCGCGTTATCCACTTAATTGCAAGACCGAAACAGCATCTGTAAGAATACCTTTAAATAGACGAGATTCAGTTCACTCCCGTAGGACAAGCGAGCAACAAGAGGCTCGACTGGAACGCGCAACTGTGTGTTTTCTGGAATACTCTGTTCTCTTGTTATTTTCAGCGTTGCTTTGTAGTCAAGGTAAGCCCATCTTCGATTCTCAGCTTCCCTTATATTTTTAACTTCACATAATTGTGTATTTTAGTTGGACGCGTTGCCACATTAAACAAGCAGCCGCGAGTGAAAATTATTATTGTTAAAGTCTAATTTGCACTTTAAGCCTCTGCTCCTAGCACTTTCAAAGCGAAAGTTGGCCCATTATCGCGTTATCCACTTAATTGCAAGACCGAAACAGCATCTGTAAGAATACCTTTAAATAGACGAGATTCAGTTCACTCCCGTAGGACAAGCGAGCAACAAGAGGCTCGACTGGAACGCACAACTGTGTGTTTTCTGGAATACTCTGTTCTCTTGTTATTTTCAACGTTGCTTTGTAGTCAAGGTAAGCCCATCTTCGATTCTCAGCTTCCCTTATATTTTTAACTTCACATAATTGTGTATTTTAGTTAGACGCGTTGCCACATTAAACAAGCAGCCGCGAGTGAAAATTATTATTGTTAAAGTCTAATTTGCACTTTAAGCCTCTGCTCCTAGCACTTTCAAAGCGAAAGTTGGCCCATTATCGCGTTATCCACTTAATTGCAAGACCGAAACAGCTGTACTCACTCAAGCGGTGAAAGCATTTTTCTGTATATCTGTGTATTTTGCGCGCTGTCGCGGAAGCGTCAGCGGAAGCGTCAGCTCTCGTGTTCAGTCTCCTCGTGTGAAGACCGACTCGGGTAAAGACCATCGACTCTACCTGCGCGACTCCACCGAGCAAGGACACCAGAAAGGCACTTAAAATTCGCCTTTTCCCTTTCCACTTCTTATCTTATCTCTCTCCCGAATCAGCATGTGTTTTCAACACATTCCTGTTATCGTTCGACAACGCCCTTTCATCACGCGCACAAGGCAGCGCGATACTGGTAATCTGCGTCCCATTCTCTCATCCTCACACACTCCTCTCTCTCTTTCCGTGGGTCTATGGAATTGTCAGTCAGCAGTCAACAAAGCTGACTTCATTCCAGCCTTTGCATCTCATTCTACTCTCAGTATCCTGGGCTTGACTGAGACCTGGATTCGTCCTGAAGACTCAGCAACCCCCGCTGCTCTCTCTAGCAATTTCTCCTTTTCTCACTCCCCTCGCCAGTCTGGGAGGGGTGGCGGGACAGGGCTTCTCGTTTCCAACAATTGGAAATACTCAGCGCTCTCTTCTCTATGCAACAACAATTCATTTGAATATCATGCTATCACACTTACAACTCCCAGTAAGATCCATATTGTAGTAATTTATCGCCCCCCAGGTCAGCTGGGTAACTTCGTAGAGGAGCTGGATGTGCTGCTGTCCTCTTTCCCTGAGGACGGCACCCCACTTCTAGTCTTCGGTGACTTCAACATTCATCTCGAAAAACAACATGCAACAGACTTCACCTCTCTACTAGCCTCCTTCGATCTCAAACGACACATCACCACAGGTACTCACAAATCAGGCAACCAACTGGACCTGGTTTACACACGCAACTGCATCACAGACAACATTTTGGTGAGGCCTCTCCATGTTTCAGATCATTTCCTCATCACCTTCAGTCTACAACTCGCTACCCCTGCGCCACCAACCCCACCACCAGTCACCCTCAGGCGAAACATACGCTCACTTTCCCCCTCCCATCTCTCCTCTGCCGTGTCATCTTCTCTTCCCCCACCCTCACAATTCTCATCTCTGGATGTGAATACTGCAACGGATACCCTATGCTCCACACTAACCTCTACTCTAGACAAAATCTGCCCTCTCTCCTCCAGGCCAGCACGCGCTATTCCTTCTAACCCCTGGCTATCTGAGGTTCTTCGTGAACACCGGACCGAACTCAGGGCAGCAGAGAGGAAATGGCGCAAATCAAAAGACTCATCTGACCTGAGTATGTATAAATCTCTCCTCTCGTCCTTTTCTGCTGATGTTCATGCTGCAAAATCTTCATATTTCCACAACAAGATCAACAGCTCCTCCAACACACGACTACTCTTCAAGACATTCAACTCACTCCTCTGTCCACCTCCACCACCGCCCTCCTCCTCCTTAACTGCCGATGATTTTGCAAACTTCTTCACCAACAAAACAACAACTATCAGCAGTCAATTCTCAGCTCCACACACACAGGAACCCAGACCGACCCCTTCCACAGCCAATACCCCTCTGTCCTCCTTTTCGCCGCTAACAGAGGAAGAAGTATCTACACTTCTCCTCTCCAGTCACCCTACCACCTGCCCTCTAGACCCCATCCCCTCACACCTTCTACAAGCCATCTCTCCCACACTTCTACCAGCACTCACACACATCATCAACTCATCCCTCCATACTGGCACCTTCCCTACAGCATTCAAGCAGGCTCGGGTCACTCCACTGCTTAAAAAACCAACGCTAAACACATCTTTTGTAGAGAATTACAGACCCATCTCTCTCCTACCATTCATTGCAAAAACACTTGAAAGAGCTGTTTTCAACCAAGTAACATCCTTCTTGTCTCTAAACAACCAGCTGGATGTCAACCAATCTGGCTTCAAGAAAGGGCATTCAACTGAGACTGCATTACTGTCGGTCACAGAAGCCCTACGGATTGCAAAAGCTGCTTCCAAATCTTCACTCCTCATTCTCCTTGATCTGTCTGCTGCCTTCGACACCGTGAACCATCAGATCCTAATGTCCAGCCTCTCATCACTGGGCATCACAGGAACTTCACTCGACTGGTTTGAATCCTATCTCACAGGTAGGTCCTTCAAAGTCGCATGGAGAGGCGAGGTATCCAGAGCACATCAACTGACCACAGGGGTTCCCCAGGGTTCAGTTCTCGGTCCCCTCCTCTTCTCCATCTACACTACATCACTGGGACACATCATACAGGCACACGGTTTTTCCTACCACTGCTATGCTGATGACACACAACTCTTCCTCTCATTTCGACCAGATGATCCCACAGTAGCTGCACGGGTCTCGAGCTGTCTGGCAGACATCTCCACATGGATGAACGAACATCACCTGCAGCTCAACCTGGCAAAGACTGAGCTGCTCGTCCTCCCTGCCAATCCGTCTCTACAGCACGACTTCACCATCCAGCTTGATTCATCATCAATCACCCCATCAAGGTCGGTCAGAAATCTGGGAGTAACGTTTGATGACCAGCTGACCTTCACAGATCACATTTCAAAGACAGCTCGATCATGCAGGTTTGCGCTGCACAACATCAGGAAGATCAGGCCTTTCCTAACTGAGCACGCAACACAACTCCTCGTCCAGGCCCTGGTCATTTCTAGGCTTGACTACTGCAATGCTCTTCTGGCCGGACTTCCAGCATGTGCTACCAAACCTCTTCAGATGATCCAGAATGCTGCAGCTCGTCTTGTCTTCAACGAGCCCAAGAGGGCCCACGTCACTCCTCTGTTAATCTCTCTGCACTGGCTACCTCTCGCTGCTCGCATCAAGTTCAAGGCATTGACGCTTGCTTACAGATCTATCACACGCTCAGCTCCCTCCTACTTTCACTCACTCCTACGAGCCTACATCCCCACCAGACGCCTACGATCAATCAACGAGCGACGTCTCGTGGTTCCATCACAGAAAGCCACAAAATCACTTTCCAGATCATTCTCATTCACAGTTCCATGCTGGTGGAACACTCTCCCCACCCTCATCCGGAATGCTGAATCCCTGACAACATTCAAAAAACAGCTGAAAACCCATCTCTTCCATGAGCACCTAAACTCATAAAAAAATAATAAAAAAACCTTTCCCTTAAAACCCCACTTATCATGCTTATGCTACTCTGAATAATGCCTAAACTTCGTATTCTGAACACTTCTTGCGTTGTTGTTGTTTTTTGCCTCTTCATGATGACTCGCTTAATTTAGTCCTGATTTGTAAGTCGCTTTGGATAAAAGCGTCTGCTAAATGACTAAATGTAAATGTAAATGTAAATATATTCAAACGCGCATACCAATAGACTGAACACGTAATACGCATGTGCACGCCATCAGCGTTCTCACAGGTTTCGTGTTTAAAGTCTGTGTAGAGTTACCTGTTAAAACGGTGTCGTGTTAGCGGCCCCCCAAGTTAATAACTACTGATCGTTGGGACCGAAGTGAATCAATCAAATTAACTTTAGCTGGAAAATAACTCTATTCAAGAACTGCTATAAAGCCAAAACAATCTCTGTTACTTTAAACTATCCTTGTATCTCTGTAAAGCCGTGTTGGAACAATCTACATTGTTAAAAGCGCTATATAAATGAAGATGACTTGACTTGACTGAAAAGGAACATAGTTGTGAGGATACCACCTTGTCTAGTATCTTTGACAGAAAAGGAAGATTCGAGATCGGCATGTAATTGACTAATTCTGTACGATCAAATTGCGTTTTTTAACAAACGGTTTAATCATAGCCAGCTAAATAAGTTTTTGGTACGTATCCTAATGACAAAGATGAATTAATGATATTGAGAAGAGGATCTATGACCTCTGGAAGCAGCTCTTTCAGTAGCTTAGTCGGTATAGGGTCTAACATACAGTACATGTTGTCGATTTAGATGATTTAACGAGTTTGACGAATTCTTCCTCTCCTGTAGCAATGAATGAATCGAATTTTTCCTTAGGGACACTACAATGCTCTGCCTGATGCGATACTGTAGTAGACGGTCGCATAGTTATAATTTTGTCCCTGATATTATCAATCTTATAAGTGAAGAAGTTCATAAAGTCATTACTGCTGTGCTGCTTGGAAACTTCTGGGCTTGAAGCTTTATTTTTCGTTTTTAGTTTAGCCACCGTTTCAGATAAATACCTAGGCTTTTGTTTATTTTCTTCTAATATGGTTGAAAAATAAGCAGATCTAGCAGCTTTTAAGGCCTCTCTGTATGCAGTCGAGCTCTCTTTCCATGAAATGCGAAATACCTCTAGGCTTGTTTTCTTCCAGTTTGCGCTCCATTTTTCTGGCTGCTCTCTTAAGGGCCTTTTTTCTTTTTTCTTTTTTTTTACAGATTTTACAGATACTAGACATGTGACTTTCAAATGAAAGACTGGTATCAAAGAGCACACCCAGGTTCCTAACCGACGACGAAGACTTGACAGAGCAGCCATCAAGTGTTAGACAGTATTCTGGATTATTACTTGAGGAAGTTTTTTGTCCAATAATTAGAATCTCAGTTTTTTCAGAATTAAGTAGTAGGAAATTACTAGTCATCCAATTTTTTTTATCAGCTATACATTCCGTTCATTTTGTGAATTGGTAAGTTTCGTCAGGGCGTGAAGAAATATAGAGCCGAGTATCGTCAGCATAACAGTGAAAGCTAATTCCATGCTTCCTAATGATATCTCCCAAGAGTAGCATGTACAGAGTGAACAGCAGCGGTCCTAGTACTGAGCCTTGTGGTATGCCATACTGAACTTGCAATCGATAAGACATCTCTTCATTTACTGCTACAAAATGATAACGGTCAGATAAGTATGATTTAAACCATGCTAATGTAATTCCACTAATGCCAACATAATTTTCGAATCTATTTAAAAGAATGTTGTGGTCAATAGTATGAAATGCAGCACTAAGATCGAGTATCACTAATAGAGAGATACAACCACGATCGGATGATAAGAGCAAATTATTTGTAACTCTAATGAGAGCAGTCTCAGTACTATGGTACGGTCTAAATCCTGAGACTGGAAATCCTCGCAGATATCATTTCTTTCTAAAAGCTGGTATTGCCTAGGCCAATTGACCTTCCGGCCAGTTGATAATACCTAGAATACCAAAATCGACTGCTGGCGGTAGTTCCTTTTCCTATTTAGCACCAAAACTCTGGAACAGTCTTCCTAACATTGTCCAGGAAGCAGACACACTCTGTCAGTTCAAAGCTAGACTAAAAACACATCTCTTTGAGCTAGCATACACATAACACATTACAGACTTCTATAATTCAATGTTAGGCTGCATAGATCAGGTCAGCCGGAACCGGGAACACTTTCCACAAATCCTGATGTACTCGTTACATCATAAGAAGAATGGCATCTACGCTAATTTTAGTGTCTTTGTTTATCTCAAGGTTTTCCCGCAGCCTGCCGGATCCAGGCCGTATCCAGATCTGATGAAGGACCTGCGCCTGGACCCGATGTCATAGTGGGGTGCTAAAGTGCCAACTAGTTTCTCCTTATGGAGGATCCCTTTACCACTCTACAGATAAAGCGTTGTCGGGAAAATTCGGTTCGCTTATCTACCCCGAAGTGATATAATTCTGTATCAAAATGTTAAGGCCAGACAAGTCGTTTTTTAAGGCTTGGTTTGTAGGGAATTACAAACCTGCGCACATATATTCAAACGCGCATACCAATAGACTGAACACGTAATACGCATGTGCACGCCATCAGCGTTCTCACAGGTTTCGCGTTTAAAGTCTGTGTAGAGTTTCCTGTTAAAACGGTGTCGTCTCAGCGGCCCCCCAAGTTAATAACTAATGATCGTTGCGACCGAAGTGAATCAATCAAATTAACTTTAGCTGGAAAATAAGTTTATTCAAGAACTGCTATAAAGCCAAAACAATCTCTGTTACTTTAAACTATCCTTGTATCTCTGTAAAGCCGCTTTGGGACAATCTACATTGTTAAAACCGCTATATAAATGAAGATGACTTGACTTGACTGGACTGAAAAGGAACATAGTTGTGAGGATACCGCCTTGTCTAGTATCTTTGACAGAAAAGGAAGATTCGAGATCGGCCTGTAATTGACTAATTCTGTACGATCAAATTGCGTTTTTTAACAAACGATTTAATCATAGCCAGCTAAATAAGTTTTTGGTACGTATCCTAATCACAAAGATGAATTAATGATATTGAGAAGAGGATCTATGACCTCTGGAAGCATCTCTTTCAGTACAGTAGGTACTCAACCAGAATAATACTTTTACCGCCGCCGCTGCCGCGGTATTTTTATTGCGGCAGTTTTCGGGGGTGTATTTGCTGCCTTTTACCGCTAAGAGGCGCTACACTAGCAGACTTTGAAAAGTGTCCGTTTATTCTCTCTGTTGCGTAATCTGCCGCGGCATCACAGCTCATTGAGAGCGATTGAAAGCTGGTAACAGATAAATTCAAGTGAAAGACTCTAGTTAAACTGATTTATAATCACAATACTAAAATTAAATCGAAAAATCAATGAAAACCTTTCAACATAGAACATTGCAATGGAAACATATTAGGCTAATCTATGAAGCTTTACATGCGCGTCAGATGTTTACTTTACAGCAGTCAGACAGTTAGCTCAATGGATAAGGCAATGACACGAGCCTTACGGGTCTTCAAGAGACCCGTGATCGAATCGGTGGCCAATAGAGTTTATATCTTACCGTTCTCGTGGCTTATAACTCTTTATTAAAGTCAAGCGTCAGGCCTATGTCACATTACAACATACATTTGCTAAATTCCAGTAAACTGATGATGATTGTCAGCCGATTGCGAAGAAGATGAAGAAGCTCCTCTAAATTATTTTTTTATGAATCATTCACGAAATTGAGATGACTGACAGTGGTACCCGGACATGGACGGTATTTTTCAAAACAGATCCATACATTGAAAAAATCGGAACATTTCAAGGTTTAAATAAAGCGCCTGAACAGGTTATTTATTTAGGCTAAAAAACAGAGTTGCAGTTCATTTTCTTTGCGATGGAAACTAGCCAAAGAAATTGCAGCTAAATTAAACAAATAAAACAGTACAACACGAAAATACTTCAAAGCAACAAAACATGTATTTTTCTTTGCCCCTCTCGCAAGACTCCTTTGCCTGCTCCGACCTATTTTTTACAGTCTATGGCTCCGACACTCTACATATGAAAGACGGAACATTAACACCTCTGCACCCCCACGATAAAGCAACTTCTCCAAACCCCCCACAGGCTAGCTGAGTTTGCAAAACAAAACAAAGAGTTTGCCACTCATCGTGGTGTGCCAAAACACTTCATTATTAACTTCAATATTTCATTCAAAACAATCTCAAAACGCTTTGACATTTTGAAAAGCCGTGGATGCATTACTGCCACTGGAACCATGAACGCAACAGAATACTGGTTCTGATTTTATTGTTTGTCGTTTAAACGTCATATATATATATATATATATATATATATATTATCATTTGTTTTAACAGAACTGCTTTTGAAATACGATTGGAATTATGATAGGCTACAGAAGTAAAGTCATTGTATAATATTTGTTCCTTAAAATGGAATGCGTGGTGATTTTATTTTGTAAATAGGCTATAAGCAAAAAAAATATGGTTTAGAACTAGACAAATCTCTCTGCATCAACAATAGACTATAAAATGCATTCATAGGCTAATATAAAATTATCAGTAGTCCAAGTTAGTTCGGGATTCGAACCCGTGTCATCTAAATGATCGTAACGTAAGTTCAACCACTCGGCCACGCTTCACTCGATGCGACACGGCCTAACGTTCCAGTGTCTCTTCATTCAAATGAACGCGCCGCCGCGTTTGTCGAACACTAGCCTTGAACACTGGCCTTTAACACAGCCTTTTTCAACATGCCAGAATAAAACCTGGCTTTAGAACAATACATAGCGCCACTCGTCGTTGTGTGCCAATTTTTTTTTACAATAATTTAGTTTAATTTATTTCAGTGTTAATGTTTGAGTTAAAAAAAAATCCTCTACAAATTAAATTAACACAAAGTCGGCTATAAGAGTCCTTTATAGGCTACGTAAAAAAGCAAAGGGCTTATGTCTTAACATTTAGGCTACTTTGCTTAAATTCGATACATTTATTTTCAGTAGGGCCTAATAAATTTGTAGGGATGTAATTTCAGTATGCTTTACCAACGCTATGTATTCAATTAAAGTTCCAAGAGGTCTGGTCTCTATATTTCCTTCCCAAGCTGACACTAATATGCAAGTGCACAGCAAAAATCACAACTTGTGCTTGCTGCGAACGCAAGTTATTTAAGGTGTCTCAGCTGTACACAGTCTACCCTACAGTGTGAATTCGTTACAAGGTTTCATTTAATTAAATTAATGTGCAGCAATTTGTACAAATAGAATCTATAGGCCTATGTTTTAACAGTTTTAGACCCAAATCTCTCTGCATTAATAATAGGCTAAATGCATTAATAGGTTCATATAAATTAACTCCTTGATTGTGCGGGTTTCGAACCCATGTTATCTAAATGATTACAACGTAAATTCTACCACTCGGCTACGAGTGTACTCAATTGATAAATGCCCAAACGTTGATTTCTACAGCGAGCACCGTTTGATTTCGCATATAACCTACGTGTGAACACGCTGTATTTTTAGAATAGTAAAAATAATCAGCTATCATTGCACCTCATTTATTTCTCTTTTTTTTTTTCATTCAATAGGCTTATGTTGGGAATAAGCGTACTGTATGTTGCCAACGTCTACAGGCCTACAATATGAACTAGGCTACTAGCTAATAGGTCCATTATTCTCTTCTTGATTATAACTTTTGATTTAATTTTTTTCTGTCCTAAAATGTTTGTTTAATTCATTTGTAGTATTTCATCCTTAGTGTTAATGGATATTAAGCCCACTTACGTTTCGAAACGCAGTTGCTTTCAAAATCCCGCTGTATCCCACAGTATCCCTTTGCGCCACCTGGTGGTCATTTCGCGAACAACTTTGAAATCCCACTTGAATAATTCTGCCGCGGTGATTTCGCCGCGGTGCCTGACGCGGCGGTAATAGGCAGTTTGGATGAGTAACTACTGTAGCTT
Organism: Rutilus rutilus; assembly: GCA_021464565.1. Lineage (NCBI taxonomy): Eukaryota > Metazoa > Chordata > Actinopteri > Cypriniformes > Leuciscidae > Rutilus > Rutilus rutilus. Next base: position 40,256,938 of record JAJAQA010000012.1, on the reverse strand, counting down.
AGTCGGTATAGGGTCTAACATACATGTTGTCGATTTAAATGGTTTAACGAGTTTGACGAATTCTTCCTCTCCTATAGCAATGAATGAATCGAATTTTTCCTTAGGGACACTACAATGCTCTGCCTGATGCGATACTGTAGTAGACGGTCGCATAGTTATAATTTTGTCCCTGATATTATCAATCTTATAAGTGAAGAAGTTCATAAAGTCATTACTGCTGTGCTGCTTGGAAACTTCTAGGCTTGAAGCTTTATTTTTCGTTTTTAGTTTAGCCACTGTTTCAAATAAATACCTAGGCTTTTGTTTATTTTCTTCTAATAGGGTTGAAAAATAAGCAGATCTAGCAGCTTTTAAGGCCTCTCTGTATGCAGTCGAGCTCTCTTTCCATGAAATGCGAAATACCTCTAGTTTTGTTTTCCTCCAGTTTGCGCTCCATTTTTCTGGATGCTCTCTTAAGGGCCTTTTTTTTCTTTTAACAGATTTTACAGATACTAGACATGTGACTTTCAAATGAAAGACTGGTATCAAAGAGCACACCCAGGTTCCTAAACGACGACGAAGACTTAATAGAGCAGCCATCAAGTGTTAGACAGTATTCTGGATTATTACTTGAGGAAATTTTTTGTCCAATAATTAGAATCTCAGTTTTTTCAGAATTAAGTAGTAGGAAATTACTAGTCATCCAATTTTTTATATCAGCTATACATTCCGTTCATTTTGTGAATTGGTAAGTTTCGTCAGGGCGTGAAGAAATATAGAGCCGAGTATCGTCAGCATAACAGTGAAAGCTAATTCCATGCTTCCTAATGATATCTCCCAAGGGTAGCATGTACAGAGTGAACAGCAGCGGTCCTAGTACTGAGCCTTGTGGTATGCCATACTGAACTTGCAATCGATAAGACATCTCTTCATTTACTGCTACAAACTGATAACGGTCAGATAAGTATGATTTAAACCATGCTAATGCGATTCCACTAATGCCAACATAATTTTCGAGTCTATTTAAAAGAATGTTGTGGTCAATAGTATGAAATGCAGCACTAAGATCAAGTAACACTAATAGAGAGATAAAACCACGATCGGATGATAAGAGCAAATCATTTGTAACTCTAATGAGAGCAGTCTCAGTACTATGGTACGGTCTAAATCCAGAGACTGGAAATCCTCGCAGATATCATTTCTTTCTAAAAGCTGGTATTGCCTAGGCCAATTTACCTTCCGGCCAGTTGATAATACCTAGAATACCAAAATCGACTGCTGGCGGTAGATCCTTTTCCTATTTAGCACCAAAACTCTGGAACAGTCTTCCTAACATTGTCCGGGAAGCAGACACACTCTGTCAGTTCAAAGCTAGACTAAAAACACATCTCTTTGAGCTAGCATACACATAACACATTACAGACTTCTATAGTTCAATGTTAGGCTGCATAGATCAGGTCAGCCGGAACCGGGAACACTTTCCACAAATCTGATGTACTCGTTACATCATAAGAAGAATGGCATCTACGCTAATTTTAGTCTCTCTGTTTATCCCGAGGTTTACCACAATCCAGATCTGATGAAGGACCTGCGCCTGGAGGTGACGACAGCGCAGTCCTGAAGTGTCACTAGTCTCTCCCCTGAGAAGGCCTTCTTCCCTTTACCTCTCTACAGATAAAACATTGTAGGGATAATTCCAGTTCGCGTGGCTACGCGGAAGCGGTGAAAATTAAGACCAGACAGGTGGTTTGTTGAGGGTTGCATATTTATAGAAAACTGTTGACAATGAATAGACAGGACCAATAGTAGCAAAACTAATCTAGTAGGCCTATATAATGAGGGGTTTTGTTAACAGTATTTTAATGATTTTTAAAAATGGATAATGATGGATGATGGATAATACAAAATGCTTTCTAATATTTTGACAGAAAAAAAAACACAAGCAAGAACAAAATTTAGACTTCCAGTTGCCCGTCTTCTCTCTCTGTGTGCGCGTTTGTGAGAGAGAGCTTGCACAGCACTGAGACAATGGCACTTTTAAATCCATAAGTAATTAACACGCTGTCACGGCTCCACCAGATCTACAGACTCCACCCACTTGTTCACTCTCCCCTGATTACTAATCACCACACCTGTACCTCGTCACCTGTTCACTATATACACTCACTTGCACCACTCTTCATTGTCTGATCTCGTCTTTCCATGGACTTACCTGTTCCACTTACCTGTCATACTTACCTGTCATCCTTACCTGTCATCCTCGTCGTCCGATCCACGAACCTGCTATCATCGTCAGTGACTCTCATCCACGTCTGCCATCAGCCTTGTTCCGTTCTCTACCTGTGAAGGACAATACTGTTATTCATCAGCTAAGTTCCATTCAACTATCTTCATTGTGTTCAACTCATCATTTACATCTGCTGGTTTCCGTGCTTCTGTTCAAACTTCAGTTACTATATATTCACCCTGTCTGCTTCATCACTCTCTGTGACCCACGCTAGTTTTCATACTAAATGAATATGTAAAGAAATTAGGTACTTTAGTTATTTTTAACACAATGACATTACACATTCATGCTACATTTCTCAACACTGAGAATGAACAAATAAATGCTTGTCGGTCATCCACAAGTCAGAGCACTGTCATAAAGCCATAGCAATTTCAAGTTTATTTAGATTATATTGTTCAAAGTGACTATGAATGACAGAGCGTAATTTAGAGTCAATCCATGCGATCACGCAGAGGATTAAGTAAACTCAATTCTATATTTCAACAAATCTCCCCCAGCCTGTTTACCATAAGGAGTCAGAAGCACCGAGACTACTGTCCTGTCCTCGCTTCAGAAATCCACCCGACGGCGGGGGTGGAAGGGGGATCGAGCCAGATTCTGTATTGCTGTCTCTTTTCAGTCATGAGCCTTACGCATTTGTCAATCATCCTGGCTTGCTATTTGGGGAATGAACCAGCACTATGATCGGTCTAACTGATTCGAGTACAGTATGTGCACCAGGTTTTTGTGTAGTTTAGAGTGACAAATCATACCAGCGTACTTTGAGCTCAAAATGCGTACAGGTTGGCAGGTCTGAGTCTGTTTTATCTCAAATAATGTCTTTTTGATTTAAAGGCCTGAATTGATAAAAAAAAGAAAAAACATCTATTTTTCTTACTTTTTTGGCTTCTTTCTTCTTCATTCTCAGGGATGATCTAACAGGTTTTCTGAAGTCAAGTAGTCTTTTGCATCAAGCCGATGTTCTGTGAATATTTCTGTGAAGAGAGCGGATTAATAACCTTTGACCTTTCTGTAGTAGACTATACGTAAGGTGAATGTTACCATGACATACAAAGCATTTGTTGTGTCAAATGAACATTTAATCACTGCTAACATTCATTATCAGTCCCCTGTGTTTTACACTTTGCTCATTCGTCAAAGTTACTATCTTTGCTACTTTGGGCCAAATGTCTGCCATTCTTTTTTTATTTTATATGTTGTTACCTTTTAAGACTCTGTTTTTAAAATAGGGGCATTAGTTTGGCTGTTGTGCTCAGTCACTGGCAAAATAATAAAACCAACAAGCAAAATAGAATCGTGATTAAATCGTGAATCATGATTTTCTAGATAAAAATGGTGATATGATATTTTTGCCATATGGCCCACCACTAGGGACTCGATTACTGTGGCTTCTGTGCAGCCCAGCATCAGCTCCGTGCCTCTTCTAGTCACGTGAACTTCAATGCTAAACCTGCAGGACAGTTTTACGTTAATCATTCAGCTGTAACCTGTGCTAATAAAAAAGATGTTTCTAATCAATATTCTTTGCTTTCAGAAAAACACACACAAGGGAGGGAAGGCCGTTCTTGTTTGGCTGCTGTAAAGAGTGGCATCCAAACGCTGTGTCCTTAGGTGAAACAGGGAGATGATGATAGTGTCTCTGATTATAGTGTCAAAGAAAAAAGATGGGAGAGACGTTTGGCAAGAAAGGTAAGTTGACAAGACTTTATTCTTCATGAAATTCTGTAATAAGAATTGGTTTGTTAAATTGGGTATGTAGATAGTATGAGATATAACTGAATTACACAGCCAAAGCCTAGAAGCATCGGTTATAGACGTCGTGTAAAGTTGTTGTTTTTTTTTTTTAGTAGCTGGGTTTCCATCCAAACGTGAAGCAAATCTTTTTCAAACAAAAAATGTGAATTGGGTGCGTTTCCATCAGGCTGTTTGAGCGGACGACGTGGTATTGGTAACCTAGTAACCAACAGTAAATGAAACACCGTCACCGAAACAGTAGTGCTGCGTGTCGTTCGACTCAATGAGCGACTGCTTTAAAAGAACGGTGAGAACCGGTTCCCGTCTGAGCGCGGTTTTCCCTTTTTCTATTTTTGTATGTTACTACAAGTAAGGATAATATGATTATCCTTTCGCTACACTGCTCTGCCACACGATACAAGTAGTCACACGCTTAATGTTATTTTGATGTGTTTTCATCCTTAATATCAGGTCAGAAAACAAGAGCAATAACACAAGCAAACAAAGTTGGCAGTGATTATTGAAAATAAGTTATGTTGAAGAATGTGGGTAACCAAACAGTTGCTGGTCACCGGTGACTTCCATAGTATAGTTTTTCCCAGAAGACCAGCAACTGTTTGGATCGCCACATTACTCAAAACATCTTATTTTGTGTTCAGCACAAGAAAGAAATGAATACAGGTCTGGAACAACATTAGAGCAAATAATGAAAGATTTTAATATAATTATTTTTTTTTGTTTTTATTAATTTTTTTAATTTTTTATTTTACCCAGCTTCTTCAGGTTTGCATGGTGTGTGACATTTGGAATGTCATTATATTGTTATATTGTTAAATATAGTGTGTGTTGATTGGTGTTTATATCTGTTCAAGCTTGACAACCTTATTGCCTTTTTGATTACTTTCCAGATTACATTGTTAAAAGGGATGCTTATAAGAGAGTATACATCTGAAACTGCTGAGTCTGAAGGGTTTAGATTATATCACCCACCAAGTACATTGTACTCAGCGTGCTGTCATTCTTAAAAAGAAAACAAATCATTTGTCATAACTTGCCTGCCTTATATGTGTATATACAATTTCTCTTTTTTCACATTTGCTGTTTTTCAGCCCCACTGCTATAGAAGGAAAAACTGAAGTCTGAGTGCAGAGACGAGTCAAGAAGAGAGTAGTAAGTCTGGTTTAATCTCATATCACCTCTGGTATAGAGATTTTTGAGGCCTATTGAAAGGTGATTGACAGTTAGGAAAATGTTAGCAACGTGTCCATTTCAGGTGTCTAATGTGTGCTGCCTTTGGGTCATTCATGTTAAAATCAATTGTTTTTTTTTGGTAAAGCTGCAAGTCACTAGTCCTAGTCCTGGTATACAATAGGGGTGTGACGGTTAGTATATAACCGTGAGACCGACGGTTATAGTTGAACACCGTCATTACAACTCTATAACCGCCAAAACCGTGTTATTAAAATATTTTTTTACAAACATTTTTTATCATAGAGAATGTTTAAATACTAATTAAAAACAATTGTTAACCGTCTGTGTTATTAATGGTCTACGTCGTTTCCAACTGTATTTGATTCTTTTCTTTGCTAAGTAGGCCTACCCCTTGACCGACCGATCATTTGAGATAGAAAATAAAATAGATAGATAGAAATAAAAGCTATGATATAGTGATGTGACATCATTATGAGATTTATTAAACAAATGAAAAACATTTGCAATAATAAACATTAGCAATGAACATTTGCAATCGGGAGACATGGTTTTTACCACGTAATGAAGTTTTGCTTTGTAAATCATCAGACATTATTTTTACCACTTCATTAAGTTTTGCTTTGTAGAAAGCCTTTCTTTAAAGCGAATTTCGTTATGTACAAATTGTATCTTAATTTTAATAAATGCATTTGCATGTATTTAATAAATAAATGTATTTAATAAAAACCAATTGCATGTATTTAATAAATAAAAAGCAAATATAGGAGACAATAACCGTGACATGGAGGCTCCGATGCGCCGCGTTCGCTTGCATTGCATTGTGAAGTTGAACACAACATTTTCGTTTACTCACCAACCATACTGTCTGCCGGTGTGTCTTTATAACGTTAATCTCCTCATCTGAAATAGACGCCTGACAAGACTGACTGAACCCTAAACATATATCGTATTGCTGGCTGAGAGAATCGATATTGTATCGTATCGTAATGAACTGTCCGATTTACACCCCTAGTCTGAGCCACAAGCCCTCAGTTGTGGAAAATGAGTCGAACTCAGAGAAGTGATCGTCCACTTGAAGATGGAGATGTGACACTCTAACTCCTCTGTTTCTTTGGTTCAGCCGTTTGTAGGCCTGAGTTTGTACATAATGCATTATTCACTTCTGCACATTGTTTTTCCGTAACTTTGTTTTTTTGTTTTTTTTTTTTCAGAAAATTGCATTGTGATGCTAATTTATTTAGTGATGTAATATTCAGTGTACTTTTCAGTAATACAGGTATAACTGAAATGTTCTGCAAAAAGTATAAATATAGCTCTGCCATAGCATTTCACTGATCTTTGTTAAGTATTTTGTTCAAGAGATTATATATGCTGTTATACTTTTTTAATGTTCTCCTGTTTTATTTTGCAACTTAAACAAGATACTATATTAAAGTTTTCTTGATTTCAAAGTCTGTGTGTCTTAACATTTGGATTTATTTTTGCACTTTTAATATAGCATTTTGAATACTGAATAAAACTTTATAATAAACTATTAGTGTAAAGATAATAAATTTTTTAATGAGCTGAAATGCTATTTAAGTGTTCTTGAGGAAAATTACAATTAAGCTTCAAATATATTATAACTAGTTTAAGACATATGAAAGTATATTTGTAATGAACTGTAAAGAAATACACTTAAATGTACTAAATGTACTTGAAGTGGTTCCATTTTAGCACAGTTTAACTAAATATAGTGCAAATAGCTTAAAATATATTCAAATATCTTGAAATACACTTAATATACTTGATGTGGTTTCAAAATAATACATGTAATGCTGGGTACACCAAAAGATTTTTTACAAAATGTGATAGACCACAAACATGAGGACAAAAAATCCTATAATGTGTGGTGTGCCATGATGTGACAAAGACAGCACAGACGAACAGATGTTAAACCAGAGTCTCGTCTGTAAACACAGGAAATCTCGATAAATCTTGCGAGACCTCAGAATAAGCATGGCGGACGATATGCAGGAAGAAATTGCGATGATAGTGTTTGGAATGATTTTCACAGAACACGCTGTATAAACATTCGTGCTGTTGCCACAAATCAACAAGCTGATCCTCCATCTCTGCTGTCCACATCAATTTCACTTTGTGCTGCGCCATGACTGCATTTGTTATGCTTCCGTCTTCCATCATCTCGCTTTCCGATTGGATATTGTTTCGAGCGTGCGCGCGTTTGTTCTCGGGGTTCCCCCCACACATCATGATTTCTGATCGTAAATATTAAACATGCTGAATATTTACGATTCGAGATCAGGGCGGTTCCAACGTTCTTCCGATCAGGTTCAGACGCTCTTAACACACCTCACACCAAGGGAAAATCTGATAAGATAATCTATAGAACCATCAAGATAATCGGGACACAACTACGATTGTCGGAAGGGGGGAAATCGGCCCAAAATCAGCCCGATTATCTTTTGGTGTGTACCCAGCATTACACATACAAATCTTTGCAGATTTAATACACACTTAGTATAGTACAATTTACAAAGGGGTATAATGGCCTTTTCAAAAGTCTTTGGTGTCCCCAGAGCGTGCATGTGAAGTTTTAGCTCAAAATACCCCAAAAATAATAGATTTTGTTTATGCACAAACAGCAACATTACACACTAACTAAAGAAAAATAGTAAAATCAAAATCAATTGAATTACTACTAAAATATACTTAGTACAAAATTAGTTGTTTTAAAAAAAAGCACACTTCAAGTTAACTAATCATTAACACACTTGAGTATACTGATCATTACTCTGGTTGCAAGTATACTTAGCTTCTTTTCTTTTTTTTCACCAGGGCAACCTGTAAGTAGGACTAATCCTGTTGATGTATATATTTTCTACCGGTGTTCAAAATACTTAGTTTTGAGTTTTATATTGTGTAGGTCTCCTGTTAACCCTCTGAGGTCGACAAACGCGCCCGCGCGTTTTGCTGGATTTTTTTCAGTTCAGTTCAAAAGAAATTAATTTTGCTCTGTTGACTTTGATATTACAAGCAAGTTTCATACATCAATCGATTCTGTTAAATGTGTATTATTTTTGTGTATACTCACAATAAAAACAAACTGTTGTGCTTTTTGCCAAATAAAGAAAAATAAACTTGATGCGAGTTCTGCCTTCTCTCTGTCGAAGGCTCCGAAAATGAACAATAACTCAGCGAATACTGAGTCAAACAGACATACAGACACACAGGCATGAAGCTTGAATTCTCTTCTTTAAAATGAGGTAATTTATATAAAAAACAAATAGTCTCATCTTGTGAAATCTGTATTAAAAGAGAGCGATTCCAGTCGAGCTAATTAGAGCTCATTCAAATGTAATGTGACTCCGCTCACGGAGAGCGCGCGCTATTCAAACGCAAATTACTGAGGCAATCCAAGGAAACCTGTGAACGCCCCCTTATCAGCTCGAGAAAACACAAGTTTAATCATATCATTGTAGCCTACGTGTTTACACCATCTGGCAGTGCTGTGAGGAATAATAATAATGGAAAATCTACCTCAGAGTGCGGGTATTGCAGGAGAGAGGATCCGAATACTGTAGTAAGTTTTTTTTCCTTCTCAAGTTAATCGCGTTTCTGTGAATGAATGAATGGCAGCCGCAGAGATGCGCGCTGTTTATCACAGCTCGCAAAAAGACAGTTTAAATTTAAATTGCGTCTCTGTGTGAATGAATGATGATGTTTTAGCAAACTGTATTGCTATACTGAGTTGAGTAAAAATCGACAGAAATATGTTGAAATAAAATGTAGGCTATTTGTTAAGCAACGTATTAAACTGAAAATTAACATTTATATGCCCTAATATTTCATAAAAACAACGTTACAGTCAGGCGTTTCTGTTTGTGAATGAATGTTTCGGTTTTAGCAAACTGTATTGCTATACTGAGTAAAAATCTACTGAAATATGTTGAAATAAAATGTATTTGTATAAGCAACGTATTAAACTGCAAATTAACATTTATATTTCTTATAATAAAAATGAAAGACCTATGTTACAGACATATGAAAGACAACATTTCGTTGATTAGTTTTGGATAGATTATACATTTTTACTGTAAAATATCTGCCACCTCAAATAAGCTTTTGTTTGCCAATATTTGCTCATGTTAAATATAGTATGTTTTGTCAAAAATAAAGTAATCAAATAATCAATCAAATCCTTAAATTTGAAATATGTATGATAAAATGTATACTTTAGTTTTTACAAAGAAAGATTACACTTGAATTGTTGTTGTAATTGTAACCTTTTTAATAAAAAAATATATTTACAAGGTAGATGTAAACAAACTATTAAATGGTAATAAGCCTTTTCTTTAAATAATTTTTATTGTGTTTTATTAGTGACAAATTTGGGGAGAGGATAAATATTCCAAAACTGAAAATACAGTATGAGAATTAACTGCACAATTACTAGACATGTTTTCCTTGGATATTATAGGCCAAATTGCAAGCACAATATGTGGAAAAATAAAAAAGAATTGAGATACTTCCAACTGTTGCTCTTGCATTCTTGTGGCTCAGTGACTCACCTGAATGAATGGCTAATTAAGTATGCAGGCCCCATTGTCTCCTCAGGTGTGAACCACTAAATATGCATGATTGTTGACGCCCACTCCGCATATTGCCTTTCCAAACAGAAAGTGCTTTGCAAAATTCAAATCAATGTATTGTGTTATGTGAATGATTAGGCAGGGTGATTTTCACATCATTTTGAAGAAAAAACACTAGGCGATGACATCCATTAGACAAAAGTCTTATTGGCACATATTTAGTATGTGTTTTGTGGTCTTATTTCAGAAACTTTAGTTTTTAGTTTTTTCAATAACCACGCATAAACATTATTCTCTCAAAAATGCAGACATGTACATTCTTGTTGCTCACATATTATGGTAGCCCTGTTTGTGCTAAATAGTGTGTAATTTTTTTTTGCCATTAATATGTTTATAAGCAACTGAAAAAAGCACAAATGTCAGGGCATGTCAGAACATCTCAAGGACCCCAAAAACACCCCAGACCCCAGAGGGTTAACTGGCTAACTCATGTTATTATTCTTACTGAAATATTCTGCTAATCAGCTGTGGGCCACTATTACCTAAAACTGTGTCCTTTAAAGTAGCATGCTGATAGAATGTGTGCAGTAACACAATACTACGACATTTCTTCAAAAGCAGATTGTGGAGACATTTTAATCGTCCACGATCGAATATTGTGATATCGCACACCCCCATGTGTCCCACTGTTATTTCATACAGGTGAGTATTGATTTGTATTAATGTTACCTGTCGGGATGTTCTGCGCAGACGCATCTATTGAGCTGCTGCGATCCATTCCTTCTGGGATATACCCATATTCGAACACGTCCCTGCTGCTGCGATCCATTCCTTCGGGGAAAGTTGCATGCATGATGTTTACTTTCTGCATGTTGCCTAACATCAGAAACATCAGGCTGAAGCGGACATGAATCAGAGAGGTAATATCTAGAGACTCACCGTCTGACGACTCGGACGCGATTGCATCTGTGTCTGGTGTTTCTTTAAACCAGTCATGATCTAAAATGTTAAATAAGGTGATCTCTGACTCTCTGTCACGAAGTTTCCGAAGTAGATCCAGGTATTCTGTAAAAGTTTTCAGAAGAGAGCTGATTAGTCCTTATGTGAGGTAATGTTGCTGTTACTATGGCATTCTCTGGATGCCCAAGAACATTTATTCATGGCTAAACATTCACTGTCAATCTGCTGTGTTTCACACTTTGCTTATTTGTCATCAAGGTAATTTTACTGTCACTTGTGTAAGAGCTTTACATGTTTTCAAGCAATGCTATTTCCATTTCGTTCTTGTTTTTGGTCTCACCTTTGCACAACGGTTTATTTTTCCTACGAAGTTTCACAAGACCTTTTCCTCCGACCATCCCCTTCAGCACTCTGTATAAGCCTTCATTTGTTTCCATGAAAGAGTGAATTGCCCTCTCTACTATTGATTTACAGCCTATTCCTGTAAGCAGTAAGTTTTCAGTTTTCAGTAAAACACCCTTATTTCCATATCCTGTGCATAATAAATCAGTGACTTGTGCTCAGAAAGCAAGCTCACGTCTTTCTTTGATGGACAGTGCTCTGTTAAAGCCAGCTAACTTGATCTGCATGGTGAATGGGTTGATGAGTACTTCTCTCAGTCTGATGTCTTTATAATAAACACCCTTTTCACTGCACTGCCGTAATGCAGCGATGAGTTTCTGCATGATGTCTTTTGCTTCTGCTTCAGTCAGACTACCTCCGTATACTTTGATGAGATCAAACAAGGTTAGGCTGACACCTGGATGTTCCATAATTAAGACCTCGTGATCTTCCGTGTAAAACCAATCAGATAACTTTACGACATGGTCGCTATGATTCATTAGCCGCATTATAATTGCCTCTCGACACCAAGGTTTGGAATCCCCAATCTGAAAGAAGAGATTGACAAAAGGTTAGTTGACTCCTAACCTCAAACCTCCTTACTAAAAAGTGAGGTAATTTTAAGAAGAAACTATGAACTTTACATGTACTTTACAACTGATGCTTCTTTGATTGTCTATTTAACATCTTATGCTGTCTACATACAGAATTATCAATTACTGAATAAGAATTTAATAAATAATTCTTAATAGTAATTTTCACGAAGAACAAAATCGTGTCAACTTACCTGGAAATCCGACTGGATCTTATCAACATATTTGATGATCACCTAAAAAAATAAAGAAAATATTTGCAAACGTAAGTGAACTGACTCATTTTTGTTGTTTACATGATAATCTACAATCTTTTTTAAAACATGTTTTGAATAAAAAAGACAGAAGGAAACAAGAGGCAAAAAGTTTGCTGTATCCAGAAAGAGCTACATACTTGTGTGCCATCTGATTTTCGAATTCCTTCATAGACAATGCCATGGGATCCCGATGACAGTTTCTTTCCCACTTCATAAAGAGAGTCAAAGGATCCTGGAAAACACACAACAGCATGAGACTGAACTGCTTATGACTAATCACACCTGTGTAGATCAGGCGAGGAACCAACCAGTGTGAGGATTACACATAAAATCAGGACACAGGCTGACATTGACACAAATGAATAATAAGCAGGTTTCGCATGTAAGTTCATGTTCCTGCTCAGCCAATCTCCAAGAACACTAGAGAGATCACCAGTCCTGATATGCTGACATTATCTTTAAAAGTTCTGTATTTATGTCCATTTGGGGGGGGGGTTATTACAACCAATAAATTGTTGTAATATTTTCATTAACATGAAAATATTACAACAAAGTTTGTTTCTTTGCAATAGTTGGTATATGCTTGATACAAATTTTACAATTTCAATTAAATTCTTGTGGTTTTATTCCGATCTTGATTCAGATTGGATCCGTATTAGGTACAGTAGATACATGTTAATTTCTCTCAAGAAAGAAAATCACACCTAGAAAATCACGTCTTTCAAAAGTAAGAGTCAACTCTGATTCAGTTAAATGAATCGTTTTTAAAAACGAATCCTAAGCGCTTTCGTTGTGACGTCAAGACGAAACATTAGCATATTACCCGTCCACTTATTGTGCGCGCAGAGACACCAGGGAGAACTTGAAGTGGACACTGGACAGCATCATGTGGAGAAGACGGCACTGTGCTCTACAATGTGAAGGTAAAGCCAGTTTCTTTTCACCGCCCAAGGACGAGCATGTCAAGAATCAGAGGTTAAAGTTCATCTTTACCACGGTATCACAGCAGTATAATCCTAAACTTTTGCTGTGTTCCCTTTATTTCACTGACGACTGCTTCTCAAATCTCGGAGTTCAATGCAGGATTCGCAAAACGCTTGTGCTTGAAAGACCCCCAAGGTCATTTTTTTGGTCCTTATGGGGGTCCCTTGATGCTTATGGGCAGCCGCGGCGCTACCATTGGGCCCGCCCATTTTAGGTCCAAGCCCGTCCATTTTGACCCAGGCCTATAGTGAGTAGTGAGTGATTTTCATTCTAGCCGTTCATCCAATAAGCAGCCGAGGAAAGCTTTGAGCGAAAGCTCCTCAGCCAATCAGCGGCTTCTACCCCACGTGTGGACTCTTAAGCCTGCCCACAGGCTGCATCGTCACCAGCAAGTGATCCAATGAAATGAATGACGTTGGCGCGCAAGCTTTTCAAGCAAGCTCAATGAGACAGACACAGACGGTAGCTAACTAATATGAAACGCAAAGCAGCTTGTTTTCATTTAAATTCAACAAGAAACGCATCGGTATGCTTGCACCACAACTCTTGTCTTCAGAAACTGATATTGTGCATTTATATTTTGAATTTGAATTATATAAATTAATTATAGTGATGGATTTGTACTTTTGAGCCCCAGCGCCTGGCTCTGAGGAACTATCTGCACATCCCTGGCAGTTGGTTTGTAAAATATCTTCCTTGTTTCGTCAGATATCTTGATTTCGTCTGAAGATATGCAGAGAAGTATGTGTTGTTGTTGTTGCTGTTAACCCCCTGGGGTCGGCGGTATCGCCGGCGATACCAGCTCGCTTTTTTTTTTATCAGTTCAAAAGAGATTAATTTTGCTCTGTTGACTTTGATATTACAAACAAGTTTCATACATCAATCGATTCTGTTAAATGTGTATTATTTTTGTGTATACTCACAATAAAAACAAAGTGTTGTGCTTTTTGCCAAATAAAGAAAAATAAACATGATGCGAGTTCTGCCTTCTCTGTCAGTTAACCCTCTGGGGTCTGAGGGGTTTTTGGGGTCCTTGAGATGTTCTGACATGCCCTGACATTTGTGCTTTTTTCAGTTGCTTATAAACATATTAATGGCAAAGGTGTAAATTCACTCTATTTAGCACAAACAGGGCTACCATAATATGTGAAAAACTTGCATGTACATGTTTGTATTTTTGAGAGAATAATGTTTATGCATAGTTTTTGAAAAAACAAAAAACTAAAGTTTCTGAAATAAGGCCACAAAACACATACTAAATATGTGCCAATAAGACTTTTGACTAATGGATGTCGTTGCCTAGAGTTTTTTCTTCAAAATAATGTGAAAATCATCCTGCCTAATCATTCACATAACACAATACATTGATTTAAATCTTGTAAAACACTTTTTGTTTGTAAAGGCAACATGCGCAAGGGGCATCAACAATCCAACACCATCATGCATATTTAGTGATTCACACCTGAGGAGACAATGGGGCCTGCATACTTAATGAGCCATTAATTCAGGTGTGTCACCTATAGCCACAAGAAAGAATGCAAGAGCAATATATATATATTCTACCAAATTGGTTCACAGTTGGAAGCATCTCAATTATTTATTTATTTTTTTCACAAATTGTGCTTGCAAATTGTATAATATCCAAGGAAAACATGTCTAGTAATTGTGCAGTTTATTCTCATACTGTATTTTCAGTTTTGGAATATGTATCTTCTCCCCAAATTTGTCAATAATAAAATACAATAAAAATTATTTAAAGAAAAGGCTTATATTTACCTTTTAAAATTTGTTTACATCTACCTTGTAAATATATATTTTTTATTAAAAAGTTTACAATTACAACAACAATTCAAGTGTAATCTTTCTTTGTAAAAACTAAAGTATACATTTTATCATACATATTTCAAAGTTAAGGATTCATTACTTTGATTACAGCCTACGTTGACAAAACATACTATTTTTAACATATTAGCAAAAATTGGCAAACAAAAGCTTATTTGAGGTGGCAGATATTTTACAGTAAAAATGTGTAATCTATCCAAAACTAGTCAACGAAATGTTGTCTTTCATATGTCTGTAACATAGGTCTTTCGTTTTTATTATAAGGAATAGAGATGTGACGGTGATAATATTCTCCCACCGGTTAATCGAATTGTGACAACACCGGTATTACCGGTTTCATCGTGGGGGTGGGGGGTGTTAGAGTGATGTAATTTTTTTTTTTTACATGGCATCAATTCATCATTCGTATTGAGTTTGATTGACATGCGATCTGACCAATCAAATTCCACCATTTTTGTGCGACAAAGCAGTCAGAAGAGTTATTGATTAACTTCGGTGGATTTGAACTTGGCTTTAACTGAGGCAAAAAAAACTGTAGGCCTATTTTATTTTTGTTTGACTGACCAAATTTGAAAGTTGAGACTTTGTTTCATATTAAATATTACCTGCTCGGTCCTGTATTTCAGCGCGTTGTCAGTGTCCTCTATTTTTCACTGCTTGAGATCATGTTGAGAACAATAACGCCCGATTTGAGGGTATAGGGCGCGATTTCGGATTCAACCACAGTGTTTTGAATGGTGGGTTCGTTATTATTCATGAAAAACGCAATAATTTGTGTGTGTTATGTTTTGTTCAAGGCCGAAAAGAGAACTCGATACTGACGCGTGTCTTTTCCGTGTGTGCGCATGTGTGTGTAATAGGCAGGACTTACAGCGCGGTCTCTTGTTTTGTCGCGCTTGAATGGTTGAGCGTGATCATACAACGCTAGTCAACAGGTGACAGAAAATACGGATACTGCGTAATTGCTTTAAAAAAAATGTTTGCGGTGCTGCGGTGGGCAAGTGATGAAACCGGTGTTGCGACTGAACACCGTGTAACACCGGTAACACAGACTATCGTGCCAAGCCTAATAAGGAATATAAATGTTAATTTGCAGTTTAATACGTTGCTTATACAAATACATTTTATTTCAACATATTTCAGTCGATTTTTACTCAGTATAGCAATATAGTTTGCTAAAAGCGAAACATTCATTCACAAACAGAAACGCAATTAAAATTTAAACCGTCTTTTTGCGAGCTGTAGTAAACAGCGCGCATCTCTGCCGTTCATTCATTCACACACAGAAACGCGATTTACTTGAGAATGAAAAAAACTTACTAAAGTATTCCATCCGTTGCTCCTCGAAATACCAGCACTTCTGAGTTACATTTTCCATTATTATTATTCCTCACAGCGCTGCGAGACAGTGTAAACAAGTACCATGATCTGAATAAACTTGATGTGTTTTCTCGAGCTGATATGGGGGCATTCACAGGTTTGCATGGATTGCCTCATTCATTTGCGTTTGAATAGCGTGCGCTCTCCGTGGGCGGGGCAGATTAAAACGTAATTAGCTGAGATGAGAATGACTGAAATCTCTCTCTTTTCATAAAGATTACATAAACAGAGAATATTTTTTTATAATAGAAATTACTTCATTTAAAAGAAGAGAATTCAAGTTTCATGCCTGTGTGTCTGTATGTCTGTTTGACTGAGTATTCGCTGAGTTATGGTTCATTTTCGGACGCGTTTCAAAATGGACTACACTGACAGAGAGGAGGCAGAACTCGCATCATGTTTATTTTTCTTTATTTGGCGAAAAGCACAACACTTTGTTTTTATTGTGAGTATGCACAAAAATAATACACACTTGACAGGATCGATTGATGTATAACACAAGCATATAAGATAAAAAGTAATATTTTATTTTTTTAAAAATTTTTCACTGATAAGGAAAAAAACGAGCCTATCGCGCCGGCGCGATAGCCGACCTCAGGGGGTTAAGTCCATTCTGAAACGCGTCCGAAAATGAACTGTAACTCAGCGAATACTCAGTCAAACAGGCATACAGACACACAGGCATGAAGCTTGAATTCTCTTCTTTTAAATTAAGTAATTTATATAAAAAACAAATAGCTCATTAGAGCTCATTCAAATGTAATGTGACCACGCCCCGGAGAGCGCGCACTATTCAAACGCAAATGACTGAGGCAATCCACGCAAACCTGTGAACGCCCCCATATCAGCTCGAGAAAACACAAGTTTATTCAGATCATTACTTGTTTACACAGTCTCGCAACGCTGTGAGGAATAATAATGGAAAATGTACCTCAGAAGTGACTGAGCTGAGGAATACTGTAGTACGTTTTTTTCCTTTTCAAGTGAATCGCGTTTCTGTTTTGTGAATGACTGAACGGCAGGGATGCGCGCTGTTTACCACAGCTCGCAAAAAGACCGTTTAAATTTAAATCGCTTTCTGTGTGTGATTGAATGATGATGTTTTAGCAAACTCAGGGTTCGAATTACGTGAGAGCCAGTGGGAGCTGAGCTCCCATAGAGAGAGGATGAGCTCCCATGAAAGCAGTAAAATCATACACCTGTGGGGGTCTCTAAAAATCATCAGCACCATTATTTTAAATTACAAATAAAGCACTTTTTCCTTCGGACTACTGTAGCGTGAATTAAAAGATAGGACAAGATGCCAAACACATGGATCTCACGGGATCTCGGATCGTCATCACACTACATCCTTATGCTTAAATCAAGTGATCAAAGTGCTCGTTGCCGCTGCGATCAGTGGCGAGGATACTGTGTTTGTTTGTGGCTCGCGCACAGTCTTCACTCGCTTCAATCCGTTGTGGAGACTCTCTATTCGTTCCAGTGAAATTACAAAACAAAATGCACACAAACGTGTCTCTGCCTGATATACAACCACTGATAAACATAATCGGATTTGATAAAAAGAAAAAAAACTACTATATGAGTACGGATTCGAACCCTGAACCTCTGACACGCTTGGCAAAAGTTCTACCACTGGACCACTTAAGTATACGTTTAAATTTGTCGGATCTATTTATTTACTCACGTGAAAATTCTACAACTTACAACATCTTAGACCTCATTAAACGACAAATTAAACCAAATGTACTATTTAATTGACATTGTTACCAACGCTTTTTTTTTTATTAAATTTGTATTATATTTACAAATTTTTATATTTTTATAAGCTACGCCGCGCCTGCTCATAGGCTACTCTTTTTTTTTTTTTTTAAGAGACCCCCACAAAGATGAAATCATAATTCGAACCCTGAGCAAACTGTATTGCTATACTGAGATGAGTAAAAATCGACTAAAATATATGAAGAAATAAAATGTAGGCTATTTGTATAAGCAACGTATTTAACTGCAAATTAACATTTATATGCCCTAATATTTCATAAAAACAACGTTACAGTCAGGCGAAATATGAAAGACAACATTTTGTTGACTAGATTTGGGTACAGTTTTTACTGTAGAATATACTGCCACATCAAATAAGCTTTTGTTTAGCAATTTCTGCTCATATGTTCCAATGTTGGCTATATTCAAACTAATGAATACATATGATAAAATGTAGGCCTATAATCATTTTTTTTACAAAGAAAGAGTACACTTGAAATATTGTTGAAATTGTAATTATTGTTGTAATTGTAACAACAGCTTTTTAATAAAATAGCAAAACAAATTTACAAGATAGATGTAAGCAAAATCTTAAATGGTCAATATAAGTCTTCTTCTAAATATATCTTTTGTCCTTGCATTGTGGCTCAGTCAGTGTCACACCTGAATGAATGGCTAATTATGCAGAGTGGGTGGGACCTTGTATTCTCAGGTGTAAACTACTCCCCCTTTACACCCCCTTGCATATTGGCTTTCCAAGCAAAACCTGTTTTACACAATTTAAATCAATGTATTGTTTTATGTGAATGATAAAGCAAGACTATTTTCACATAATTTTGAAGCCAGAACTCGAAGCGACAACATCCATTAGTCAAAAGTCTTATTGACACATATTTAGTATGAGTTTTGTGGTCTTATTTCAGCAACTTTCATTTTTATTTTTTCCAATAACCACGCATAAACATTATTCTCTTAAAAATACAAACATCTACATTCCTGTTGCTCACATATTATGGTAGCCCTGTTTGTGCTATATAGAGTGAATTTACACCTTTTCTAAGTTTATAAATAACTGAAAAAAACACAAATGTTAGGGCATGTCAAAACATCCCAAGGGCCCCAAAAACAGCTTAGACCCCAGAGGGTTAATAAACTAAAAATAAAAGGCCTATAATTTTATTAAACAACAAGAAAAAAAAGTTTGTTGAGACAAGCTTTAACCCTTAAAGACAGATACGGCCGCCCGCGGCATAAAATAACTATCGTTCTAAAATGTTTAATAACTTTTGAGTCGCTAATCCAATCTGTATGCTTTAAAATGCACCGTAAAGATGAGATTCACAGCTTTCCCGTGTTATCACGGCTGTCTCTATTGGTCATTCATAGGCTGCGTAGTGCCGGTGATTGCGTCATCAAAATCTGCAGCAGTGATTCGTCAAGGAAACACGTGGTTTCTTTCTCTGAGCCAAACAGGAACGATTGTTGATGCTTAGTCCCACCCCCATGCCCAGATTCGTCCAAACGGTCATCAACTCAACCAACAAATATAGTGATTGGTGATTTTAACAACCAATCACGTTTCTTTATACATTTTTAACAAACGCAATGCATTGAAAACTACGCATGAAAACTAATGGATGCAAAGTTTTTGACCATAGCGCAAAACATGAAAGAGCATAAAACACGAAAGAGCATGAGTATGTAAAAAAAAAAACAGCAGTACAAATCGGAGGATGTGTTTGAATTCATTTTTTTAAACGAGTCGTTAGACCTGGTGGAACCTTCCGATTCAGAAGATTGTTTGAATCATTTGCACTGTTTATTTATCTATTTGTATTTAGTTTGTGAAGATTATTTGCACTATTTGTTCATTAGCACTCAGTATATTACCCTCAATGAACCATTTCTTCATTTGCACTGTTTATTTCTTTTTGTATTTAGTTTGTGAAGATTATTTGAACCATTTGTTCATTTACACTCTGTATATTGTATTGTTAGTATTTATATTGCACAGTTGTCACTACTTGTTATATTGTTTGCATTTGTTGTTCATGTTCAAATTATAATATAATTTTCTGAAGAAAAATGTTTGCTTCAGTGTTCTGTTGTAATATAACAACTTTTCTATTTACTTTACTTCCTGAACTTATTTGGACACATCTACATTGTCAGTAAATGTAATACACCTGTTTTTACTCAAAAACGCCTAGAATAATATTATAATAAATGGCTATAACTTGCTGAGGGATTGTTACATGTAGACAAAATTTCATCTGGAAGTCTAAAACAACCAAGTCTAACTTTCCAAAAGAAAAAAAACAAAACTTCAGGAAGTTTTGTTTGAGTTCACACTGAAAACACCACATGTTTTCTTAAAATCCTGTTAATTTCATAAATTCTCTGACAAAAGAAATGTAAAACTGGGACTTTAAATGAGCTAGCTGGAAACTTTAGGTTCTCCTGTTTAAAATGATATATGGCACTTGATGCTTGCTGCTAGAATGGGTTAGAAAAACAAAGAAAAGTACAGGTGAGTCAGGCGCCCCAAAAATGTTCTAGGTCTTTAAGGGTTAAGTTGGCTTGAGAAAGCCGGACCAGTGAGTTTGAAGAAGTTTAAAGTAGTTTGATGTTTAAAGTAGGTTAAAGTTTGATAGAAAGATTAGTTCAAAAGAAAGAAAGATTAGTTAGAAAAAAAGAAACAGATTAGTTAGAAAAAAAGAAAGATTAGTTAGAAAGAAAAAGAAAGATTAGTTTGATAGATAGATAGATAGATAGAAAATGTTTGAAGATAGATAGATAGATAGATAGATAGATAGATAGATAGATAGATAGATAGATAGATAAAGTTTATTAGTACATAGAATAGTAGTTTAATTGAGTCTAGGGCTTCAGGGAGTTTAGATTTTAGTCTTTGTGTTTGTGCACTAATGGGCCACCGTAGTCTTGGCTCAATTTGAGCATTCTGCAATGAAAGTCAATGGGATTTTTGTGGTTTTTAATATTAATTTTTAATAAAACTAAAAGTCAAATCAGTCTGAAAAGATATAGCAACTCGAGTCAAAATAGTCTGAAGGTCTGACCTTAGTTTGGAGTTTGTAGAGTTAAATCTCTAGGAGGAGTTAGTGTCTAAAATTTTTGGGTCAGAAGAATAAGAAGAAGAATAATAAGTTTAAATAGGATTTCAGTAAGTTGGCTCTCTCAAGCCAACTTAATAACTAGAAAAAAAAGTTTGTTGAGACAAACTTTAAGTTGGCTTGAGAAAGCCGGACCAAAGAGTTTGGAGAAGTTTAAAGTAGTTCTTAAAGTTTAAAGATTAGTTAGAAAGAAAGAAAGAAAGAAAGAAAGAAAGAAAGAAAGAAAGAAAGAAAGAAAGAAAGAAAGAAAGAAAGAAAGAAAGAAAGATGGATTAGTTATAAAGAAAGATTAGTTAGAAATAAATAAATATAAGTTAGAAAGAAAGATTAGTTAGAAAGAAAGATAGATTAGTTAGAAAGAGAGATAGATAGATTAGTTAGAAAGAAAGATTAGTTAGAAAGAAAGATAGATTAGTAAGAAAGAAAGATAGATAAGTTAGTTAGAAATATAGATTAGTTATAATGAAAGATATAGATAGGTTGGTTAGAAAGATAGATAGATTCGTAAGAAATAAAGATAGATAAGTTAGTTATTAGTTAGAAAGCTAGATTGATTAGTCATAAAGAAAGATAGATAAGTTAGTTAGAAAGATAGATAGATTAGTTAAAAAGATAGATAGATAGATAGATAGATAAAGTTAATTAGAAAGATATATAGATTAGTTAGAAAGAAAGAAAGAAAGACAGAAAGATGGATTAGAAAGAAAGACAGAAAGATGGGTTAGAAAGAAAGAAAGAAAGAAAGAAAGAAAGAAAGAAAGAAAGAAAGAAAGAAAGAAAGAAAGAAAGAAAGAAAGAAAGAAAGAAAGAAAGAAAGAAAGAAAAAGATTAGTTAGAAAGGAAGGAAGGAAGGAAGATGGGTTAGTTAGATCGATAGAAAGAAAGATAGATTAGTTAGAAAGAAAGAAAGAAAGAAAGATAGATAAGTTAGAAAGATAGATAGATTAGTTAGAAAGAAAGAAAGATGGATAAGTTAGAAAGAAAGAAAGAAAGATAAGTTAGTTAGAAAGATAGATTAGTTAGAAAGAAAGAAAGATGGATTAGTTAGAAAAAGAAAAATGGATTAGTTAGAAAGAAAGAAAGAAAGAAAGAAAGAAAGAAAGAAAGAAAGAAAGAAAGAAAGAAAGAAAGAAGAAAAAGAAAGAAAGTTAGTTAGAAAGATAGATTAGTTAGAAAGAAAGAAAGCTAGATAAGTTAGTTAGAAAGATAGAAAGAAAGATGGATTAGTTAGAAAGAAAGAGAAAGAAAGAAGGGAAGATAGATATATTAGATAGAAAGAATGATAAATAGATGAGTTAGAAATAAAGAATGATAGATTAGTTAGAAAGAAAGATAGATATATTAGTTAGAAAGAAATATTAGTAAGATAGATTAGTTAGAAAGAAAGATAGATTATTTAGAATGATAGATTAGTTAGAAAGAAAGAATGATAGATAGATTAGTTAGAAAGAAAGATAGATTAGTTAAAAAGAAAGATATATTAGTTAGAAAGAAATAAAGAAATTAGTTAGAAAGAAAGAAAGATTGATAGATAAATTAGTTAGAAATAATAGAAAGAAAGATTATTAGTAAGATAGATAGATAGATAGATAGATAGATATATTAGTTAGAAAGAAAGAAAGAATAGAAAGAAAGATAGATTAGTTAGAAAGAAAGAAAGACAGATGGATTAGTTAGAAAGAAAGAAAGATGGATTAGTTAGAAAGAAAGAAGAAAGATTAGTTAGAAAGAAAGAAAGAAAGAAAGAAACAAAGAAAGATGGATTATTTAGAAAGAAAGATTCATTAGTTATAAAGGATAGATAGATAGAAAGATAGATAGATAGATAGATAGATAGATAGATAGATAGATAGATAGATAGATAGATAGATAGATAGATAGATAGATAGATAGATAGATAGATAGATAGATAGATAGATGGAAAGGTTTTGAAGATAGATAGATAGATAGATAGATAGATAGATAGATAGATAGATAGATAGATAGATAGATAGATAGATAGATAGATAGATAGATAGATAGATAGATAGATAAGGGTTTGAATATAGATAGACAGAACGATAGACCGTTATCGGCGTTAATGTGCTGCGTTAACGTGAGACTCTTATCGGGCGATGAAAAAAATATCACCGTTAATCTATTCTCAAAGTTGGGTTGGGAGCTGGGTCTATACTATGCAAGCTATGATGACTTTCACCTTGATATTTTAGCGCGGATTCGGTTCGGTGTTCGGTACGCATTTTCAAACCGAACGGTTCGTTGGACCATTTTTTCCTGCCGACCAAAATTTCGTTATTTCAAATGTAGGCGGGTCGGACAACATGACCACAACATTCTCCGACATCAAATGGCAAACGTAATGTAAGCGGAACGAAACTGAGCTACTCGTTATTGTGCGGTTGACGGACCGTTGTTTATCAGTTTGGACCAAAGCAGCGCGATCTTGATCAAGCGACACTACACAGCGTTAAGACTAAGAGATCCAGTAAATAAATAATTTGAATTCGCTACTTAAGTAATAACATTGCTGCGAGATCTAGTGAGAAACATTATAATTTCTCCGTTATTAACGGATCAAACAGTTCGTGGAAACCAGGAAGAAACATTGTGCCATGAATGAACTATCCAGTGTCCACAGATCTGCAACATTTACCATGCATTTACTGTAGTAACACTAACTGCAACCATGGAAGTTTCGCAGGAATAGTAGGCTATAATGCTTTCAAGTAACATTAGGTTGGTTTTATTTTGACATTATGAATACAATTGCTGCCCTCAAATGTTAATCTGAACTAAAAATAGACCTTTGTTTATAACTACTACAATATTAGGCTACATTTCATTTTTTCCAAGGAGCTGTTTTGTTTTATATGCTCATAAGAAGAGTCTATTATAGCTCCATCATTGCTCAAAGTAAAAAAAAAAAAAAATCATACTTTATTATGTTAGTTTTAATAATAATAAAAAAATCTCTGGCATTTCTTCACAAGTTCTTTTAAATGTCACTTTGTATTTAAGAAACACGTGCCCTTTAGTCATTATTTGGGTAGCACACATATTCTGAATGCCTTCAGCAGAATTCAAATGAGCCATTTTAATCTAGATTAATTCCAAGATCACAGTGAGATTAATCTAGATTAAAAAAATTAATCTATGCCCACCACTAATATATATATATATATATATATATATATATATATATATATATATATATATCTTTTAGCTTCGACTGGAGTGAGGCGAAACCAGAAGAAAAAAAAGTGCAAAACAAGTTGTTTTAGCTAACTGCTAATTGTATATGGTAGAAAATTAGACTATTAGTTAAAAGAAACTTTTTAATGCTACTTTTTTATTCTATTTTTGAAACTGATATGATTATATACCAAAATAATTATTAGATCTAACAAAGAAGGATTTTTATCTTACAAAGCTATGAAATCCAGTGGTAAAATCACAGCTAAAAAAGAAAGAGGGCAAGAAAGGACGAGAGTCCGTCGGCCGAAGACCAGTTTTGATCCAGGAAAAACAAGAATTTTGGCCCCTTAGCAAACAAGCGATTACGCCTTCTTTAGAAAGATAACTAGTTGCAAGTTTGCGGTAAAATGCAATTGGGTTGTCAAGGTCAAAACACTACATAAGCTGTGAATCAAATAAACTTATTATAAATAATGTTATGTCATTTTTTTTACACTTACACTGAATGTTTGGATTTTGTGAAGGTGTGAATCATTTTTGATTAATATTTAATATAATAAAGTTCTGTGTAACGAATTATTAACGAAGGAATTATTGTGAACGAATCATCTGTTGAGCTGCTGCGATCCATTCCTTCGGGGGAAGTTGCATGCATGATGTTTACTTTCTGCATGTTGCCTAACATCAGAAACATCAGGCTGAAGCGGACATGAATCAGAGAGATAATAACTAGAGACTCACCTTCTGTCGGCTCGGATGCGATTGCATCTGTGTCTGGTGTTTCTTTAAACCAGTCATGATCTAAAATGTTATGTAAGGTGATCCCTGACTCTCTGTCACGAAGTTTCCGAAGTAGATCCAGGCACTCAGTAAAAGTTCTCAGATTAAAGCTGTCTCGTGCTGTTTGATTTTGAGAAATGTAGTTTATGTGAGGTAATGTTGCTGTTACTATGGCATTCTCTGGATGCCCAAGAACATTTATTCATGGCTAAACATTCACTGTCAATCCGCTGTGTTTTACACTTTGCTTATTTGTCATCAAGGTAATTTTACTGTCACTTTACATGTTTTCAAGCAATGCTATTTCCATTTCGTTCTTGTTTTTGGTCTCACCTTTGCGCAACGGTTTATTTTTCCGAAGAAGTTTCACAAGACCTTTTCCTCCGACCATCCCCTTCAGCGCTCTGTATAATCCTTTGTTTGTTGCCATTAAAGCGTGAATTCTCCTCTCTGCTATTGATTTACTATCACCTATTCCTGTAAGCAGTAAGTTTTCAGTTTTCAGTAAAACACCCTTATTTCCATATCCTGTGCATAATAAATCAGTGACTTGTGCTCAGAAAGCAAGCTCACGTGTTTCTTTGATGGACAGTGCTCTGTTAAAGCCAGCTAACTTGATCTGCATGGTGAGTGGGTTGATGAGTACTTCTCTCAGTCTGATGTCTTTATAATAAACACCCTTTTCACTGCAGTGCCGTAATGCAGCGATGAGTTTCTGCATGATGTCTTTTGCTTCTGTTTCAGACAGACTACATCCGTATACTTTGATGAAATCAAACAAGGTTATGCTGACACCTGGATGTTCCATAATTAAGATGCCGTGATCTTTCATGTCAAACCAATCATATAACTTTACGACATGGTCGCTATGACCCATTATCCGCATTAAAGCTGCTTCTCGAAAATAAGGTTTGGAATCCCCAATCTGAAAGAAGAGATTGACAAAAGGTTAGTTGACTCCTAACCTCAAACCTCCTTACTAAAAAGTGAGGGAATTTCAATAAGAAAACAATGAACTTTACATGTACTTTACAACTGATGCTTCTTTGATTGTCTATTTCACATCTTATGCTGTCTACATACAGAATTATCAATTACCGAATAAGAATTTAATAAATAATTCTTAATAGCAATCTTCACAAAGAACAAAATCGTGTCAACTTACCTGGAAATCCAACTGGAACTTCGTAAAAAATCTGATGATCACCTAAAAAATAAAATAAAATATTTGCAAAGTGAACTGACTCATTTTTGTTGTTTACATGATAATCTACAATCTTTTTTAAAACATGTTTTGAATAAAAAAGACAGAAGGAAACAAGAGGCAAAAAGTTTGCTGTATCCAGAAAGAGCTACATACTTGTGTGCCATCTGATCTTCGAATTCCTTCATAGACAATGCCATGGGATCCCGATGACAGTTTCTTTCCCACTTCATAAAGAGAGTCAAAGGATCCTGGAAAACACACAACAGCATGAGACTGAACTGCTTATGACTAATCACACCTGTGTAGATCAGGCGAGGAACACATTACACATAAAATCAGGAAGGATTTTAGGAAGGATTACACATAAAATCAGGACACAGGCTGACATTGACACAAATGAATAATTAGCAGGTTTTGCATGTAAGGTCATGTTCCAGCTCAGCCAATCTCCAAGAACACTAGAGAGATTACCAGTCCTGATATGCTGACATTATCTTTTAAATTTCTGTATTTATGTCCATTTGTATAAACACAGAGCTGCCAACGGAGGAGGGGGGGGGGGGGGGGGGGGGGGGGTATGTAATTGCTACTGTGATTGTTAAAACATTTGGTAACCAAACTAAACACTATCTCATTAAGTTTAGTGACAGCATGTTAAGTTTAGCGAAATGCAGTGATTAATATTCATGAACCCGGCAGTTCATCAATCCTTAGTGCGGTTTATATTCTTATTAGTAGCAGAATTCGTAGTAGTATTATTATCTTATCAGTATTATTGTTAGTTGTATTTTATTGATATATAGATATTATCTTATCAGTATTATTGTTATTGTTTCAGAAACACTGACCGACAATGTCCTAATTTCAACACCAGTCCTAATTTCAGTTAAAATAACAAATCTGCATTCTTACGTTCATTCACACTGTTACCAAGTTTGAGTTGAGTGAGAAGTCCCCCAGTAATCGTGTCCCACTGTTATTTCTGCATACATGTGAGTTAGGGTTAGTATTAATGTCCTCAGACAGTTACCTGTCGGCTTGATCTCAGATAACGCATCAGCGCTGGTCGATGGTTGAGCGCAATCCACCACTGGCTCAAGCGCATCGGTGGCTGGAGTCGGCTCTTCTTCGGATGTTTGTGGAGACTCCTGTGATAACGCATCAGCGCTGGTCGATGGTTGAGCGCAATCCACCACTGGCTCAAGCGCATCGGTGGCTGGAGTCGGCTCTTCTTCGGATGTTTGTGGAGACTCCTGTGATAACGCATCAGCGCTGGTCGATGGTTGAGCGCAATCCACCACTGGCTCAAGCGCATCTGTGGCTGCAGTCGGCTCTTCTTCAGTGATTTGTGGAGACTCCTGTGATAACGCATCAGCGCTGGTCGATGGTTGAGCACTGCTGCTATCCATTCCTTCAAACTGCATGTAGCCTAAGGAAAAATTAAAACTAACATCAGAAACATCAGGCTGAAACAGACATGAATAAGAGTGGTATTAACTAGAAACTCACAAACAATAAGTATAGGATATTGTGATTGTCAGAACATTTGGTAGCCAAACTAAACACTATTTTATTGAGTTTGGTGACAGCATGGTGCAAGTCAAGTCAAGTCACCTTTATTTATATAGCGCTTTTTACAATACAGATTGTATCAAAGCAGCTTCACATTGATAACATGAAAATATTACAACAAAGTTTGTTTCTTTGCAATAGTTGGTATATGCTTGATACAAATTTCACAATTTCAATTAAATTCTTGTGGTTTTATTCCGATCTTGATTCAGATTGGATCCGTATTAGGTACAGTAGATACATGTTAATTTCTCTCAAGAAAGAAAATCACACCTAGAAAATCACGTCTTTCAAAAGTAAGAGTCGACTCTGATTCAGTTAAATGAATAGTTTTTAAAAACGAATCCTAAGCGCTTTCGTTGTGACGTCAAGACGAAACATTAGCATATTACCCGTCCACTTATTGCGCGCGCAGGGTTGAAGTGGACACTGGACAGCATCATGTGGAGAAGACGGCGCTGTGCTCTACAATGTGAAGGTAAAGCCAGTTTCTTTTCACCGCCCAAGGACGAGCATGTGAAGAATCAGAGGTTAAAGTTCATCTTTACCACGGTATCACAGCAGTATAATCCTAAACTTTTGCTGTGTTCCCTTTATTTCACTGACGACTGCTTCTCAAATCTCGGAGTTCAATGCAGGATTCGCAAAACGCTTGTGCTTGAAAGTAGGGCTGTCATCTTTAGTCGTTTAGTCGACTAATCGGTCGATGCCGTCTTGGTCGACTGACATTCTCATTGGTCGACCAGTCGCATGAATTTTTATTTTTTTTCACCAATAAAGAAATTTTCATTGATTTACTCCTTGATATTTATTCCTTTATAAGCAGTTATATATTACTGTATTCTAAATATAATTAGCCTATGTTTTATCCCCAACTTTAAATGCTTTAATTTAGGCCATTTTGTAACAGCGCCACAGTTTAGCGCACCACGTAGAACACTCGGGAACCGCACCTGTGGCTGGCTGCACTGCTGCTTCGCGCTCAGTAAGGAACATAGATAGGTAGTAATCTCTATGTGTCTGTCTGTCCATTTGCATTTTGATTATTTCGAGAACCGTTCATCCAATCGACTTCACAAGGGAGTGCAGTGTCGCATTTGGTGCAATATAGACAGACACGCGAGACGCGACACGTTCAGAATTAATAGTAGACTACAGAACAGCGCGAGCGGGAAGCGGCGCACCTCACGCGAGCAGGGCGGCTATATTCTCCGAGAACGGACACTGCCCTAGTGATATAAAACGCACACAGTCTGTTAATTAAGCAATACTTTTAAGGTAGTCTAATATTTTTCTGACCAACAAATTACTGACACAGTAAAGGATAGATTTAAATAAAGAAAAACTAAATTTAAATAAAGAAAAACTAAATTTAAATAAAGAAAAAAACTAAATTTAAATACAGAAAAAATGAAATTTAAATAAAGAAAAACTAAATTTAAATAGGCCTAAAGAAAAACGAAATTTAAATAAAGAAAAAACGAAATTTAAATAAAGAAAAACGAAATTAAGTTAGCCTAAATTAAAAACTAGATTAATTTAGATTGATAATAACGGGTAAAAAGTCTAATACATTTTGTTTCTATTATTCTATTTTCCACAATGTCAAAGCAACAGCAGCAATACAAGCTCAGGCATGCACTTCGGTTCACACAAACTCCGCTGTTCTGCGCTCTAGCCAGAGAACACTCCCGTTGCTGGAACACTCAGGCGTCGGTTCTGTTTCTAGCATGCACGCGTTTTCCGCGTGGCTCGAGCCGCGCCTGAGATGCGTGTCTCACGCAGGCAGTGTGCAAACTCCAACCTATTAACATGGGAGCCGAAATAAAAACAGACACCCAACGCAGCTGAGACTCTCACGCCAGCAGCCAGTGTGTCGCCGGCCTTATTCAAGCGCGAATGAGAACCTTTCGCGGGGGATCCCAGGTGTCAATAAAAACAAAACAAACAAAAGAAAAATAACGTTTTTTCGTTGTTGTTTTATAAATGCTCTATGACAATTGTTTAATAAATGTTCAATCAAAATGCAAAACATCGCGTCTTTTTTTTTTTTTTTTTGTCGACTAATCGTTGTGCAGGACAGGACTTTGGTCGACTAAGCATTTCTTTGGTTGACTACAGCCCTACTTGAAAGACCCCCAAGGTCATTTTTTTGGTCCTTATGGGGGTCCCTTGATGCTTCTGGGAGGTCCGGTATGCTAAACACAAGCATACTTTTAACATATTTCTAACAAGTGCACTAGAAGTACATTGGTAATGTACTTCTCAGTGTTTTTAGACCTTGTGAATATCACAAGATACAGTAATTTGCAAAGCCACAGACTTCGCTCGGTTGGCCATGAACGTAAGTATGAGTTCAGCTGTGATATGCATGCCTGTTACCTTACAGATAACTTGTTAAGGTTATAGATAATAACGTGAACGGTGATGTTACGTATCATAATTGGAAACTTATGACAAACATGTTTTGCTTTATGAATTTTCCTATTTTAAATTGTGTTTGATGTTTATGATTCTTATAGATTTAATCATCTTTGACTGCCACTTTGACTGCCACATGAACAAGTTAAGCTAATATATTAAATTAATTTTTTTGTATTAAAAATTAATTTTCTCTTTTATCTTGTAGGTATCATTGACTGGAAGTCAGTCAATCCGGATGTGAGGGAGGAATATAGGGTGGAGTCAGGGCAGGCCCGCGGCATAGGCGGAATAGGCAAATGCTAGGGGCGCCACTCATCCATAGGGGCGCCAGAATGAGTGAACCAGTGAATTTTTTTTTTTTTTTACATTTAAAAAAAAAAAATAATAATTTAA
Organism: Rutilus rutilus; assembly: GCA_021464565.1. Lineage (NCBI taxonomy): Eukaryota > Metazoa > Chordata > Actinopteri > Cypriniformes > Leuciscidae > Rutilus > Rutilus rutilus. The sequence goes on along the minus strand of JAJAQA010000012.1, from coordinate 40,226,268 downwards.
AACCATTAATTCGAAATACTACCAAATAAAGAAGTTTCTTCTGCTCATCAAGCCTGCATTTATTTGATCAAAAATACAGAAAAAAATAATAATATTGCGATATATTATTACAATTTCAAATAGTTGGTTTTCAATTTATTATACTTTAAATTATCATTTATTTCTATGGTGCAAAGCTGAATTTTCAGCATCATTACTCCAGTCTTCAGTGTCACATGTGACATCCAGTCTATCACATGATCCTTTAGAAATCATTCTAATATTCTGATTTATTATGAGTGTTGGAAACAGGTCTGCTGCCTAATATATTTGATGAATAAAAGGTTAAAAAGAACTGCATTTATTCAAAATAAAAAAAATATTTTCTAATAATATAAATCTTCTTTACTATCACTTTTCATCAATTTAACACATCCTTGCTGAATAAAAGTATTGATTTATTTCAAAAAAAGAAAGAAAAAAAATGACTGACCCCAAATGACTGACCAGTAGTGTATATTGTTGTTACAAAAGATTTCTATTTTTAAAACATTTGCTTCTTTTATTTTTTGTTTTTTTATTCATCAAAGTATCCTAAAAAAGTATCACAGGTTATGAAAAATATTAAGCAGCAGAACTGTTTCCAACTTTGATAATGAATCATCATATTAGAATGATTTCTAAAGGATCATGTGATAGACTGGAGTAATGATCCTGAAAATTCAGCTTTGCATCACAGGAATAAATGATCATTTAAAGCAGTGGTTCTCAACTCCAGTCCTCGGGACCCGCTGCTCTGCACATTTTGTATGTCTCTCTTATCTGACACACTCAAATCAGTTCATGGAGTCTCTCCTAATGAGCTGATGATCTGATTCAGGTGTGTTAAATAAGGGAGACATACAAAATGTGCAGAGCAGTGGGTCCCGAGGACTGGAGTTGAGAACCACTGATTTAAAGTATAATAAACTGAAAACCAATTACTTTAAATTGTAATAATATATCACAATATATATAAAAAAAAAAATCTGTATTTTTGATCAAATAAATGCAGGCTTGATGAGCAGAAGAAACTTCTTTCAAAAACATTAAAAATAGTAATGTTTCCAAACTTTTGGCCTGTACTGTATATGGCATTTTTAAAATTTATTTGCCAAAATTAGTAATGATATTTATTTACAGGTTTATTCAAAATAGCAAAGTTCACAACTTCACATTAAATCTGTATTGTAAAACGTGCTATAAAAAATAATGGGGACTTGAATGTTAGATGTAATGCTCTTGGTATTTGTGTTTAGGCTGTAATGTGTTTGTGTGTGTGTGTGTGTGTGTGTGTGTGTATGTGTATATATATATATATATATATATATATATATATATATATATATGTATGTATACTGTATATAGGCTAAATAATCATGAAAACAATGACAGGGTGAAATGGGCTGTGATGCATGGGGCACCAGGTAAAATCTTGCCTAGGGCAGCAAATTGGTCAGGGCCGGCCCTGGGTGGAGCTTAAGCTCACCAGATGTGATGCCTGTGGATTCCTCTACAAAAACACCACTGGATATTGTGGCAGTGGAAAGAAGGGGGTCTTCACCGCGTTCAATTCAGAGAGAGAGTTTGATGGCTTCTGTTCTATGGACTGCTACTATAGTATGAATCAGTGAAGGAATGAGTTTTGACTTAGAACACAAGCCGTTGATGACAAATTCAATTGACGTTTAAAAAAATTAAATTGTACTAATGACAACTGAGTAAATGTTTTTTGGATAAAATGGTGTTTGTTTTGCTTAATTGATTAATGTCACTTAAAGGAGTCATAACCTAGTATTACATTGGATACCTACTGCTGTATTATAGTCTTTCAGGCCCTTCTAAAAAAGAAAAGTGGAAAAAAAATAAACACAGACCTACTTTTACCCTTATTTCTGAAGGCATTATTGTCTCGCGAGATCAATGCGATGTTTTGGCTGTCGTGGACGCTCTATATTCTGCACGCCAGTTGAAAGGGTTGTTGGGACAGCGTCATTAAAAATGAATTTCATCCACTGGTCCCTGATAGTTTCGTCCGATTCTGGGAGATAAAACACATTTACATGTTTTCTATGGCAATCAACCACAGAGCAAGTCCGGTGTGCACTCGGTTTCTCCATCTTTCTCGACTGAACTGAATATGAGGGGGAGAGGGGAAGGGGGGCTTCCTGCTGCGGTGTCCATATATGGTATATCCTACTACCTCATGACGTCAAGAGGGAGCTGAAATCAAAATCTCGTATTTGAGTGGGCGTGCACGCGCGCTGGTTTATTTACCCTGAGGTAAACTAACGCTTCACTTTTAAATATCGGCTTCCCGGCCAGTGTATAATCGTTAGTCGATCATAACATACATTGATTCTCGTGGAAAAGTGAAAATTGCAGGTTATGACTCCTTTAAAAGAAGTTTATTAAACCGCTTTTAATTCATTTTATAATTATATGGTGAGTGTTTTATCAATATATACATGTATGCCTTTATACAGCAAAAACATTTGCTGTACAATTATTATAGTTTGTATGTACTTTAAATGAAAGTACAAAACTAGTATGACTTTAATAGTGCCAGGGGACATTTTTATCTTTAAAATAATAATTTAATTTGTTTTTTAATGATTTTTTAATTTTATTATTTAGTTCAAGTACAGACATTTCAAGCATAATGCAATAAAAAAACAAGATGAATACAAGGCATTGTAAATACAGCTCAAACAGAGAATAAAAATAACAACTGAAGTATAAAATGAACATAATACAAATAAATACAAAAATAAAAGTTTATAATACCAAGGCAGTTATAGATATTTTCAAAAACTTTTTGTTTTGTGATCTCATGTTTGAAAGGGTTTCAAAGTATACTGTGAGATCAGTGTTATAAAAGGAAATATAGGAGGGTTTCTTTTGAGTCAGCTTTTTTGCGTTATCCATCTTTTTCGACGACAACTCACTACTCGTTCCTGCTCGCTCAGCACTCGTGATCACGGCCTCAGGCTTGTTTTCCGACGTGCAGTTCTTTGTTTTGTCCAGTTGTCAGACTCGCGGTGTAAAAGACTTTGAAAACAATTCTGCCCTACTCTGACTCGGATTAGCTGTCAGATTTCGGCATTAGGAATGATGATTGGTTTTTTAAAGCTGCAAAGTTTACGGTAACTATACGACCCCCACCCCCCCATAAATATTTTCTCATCGGATCTGCACAAATCACGTAGAGTGACTCATTTTGGTTTTAAAACGGCGAATTTCACCGAAAGGTGAGGAGTTTTCATGCCTGTATATACCAGTAATAATACTTTAAAATCAATCCTAAATCTAACTGGGAGCCAGTCTTAAGACCTAAGGACTGGTGTGATGTGTTCATATGTTCTGGTTCTGCTCAGCGTTCTGTATGAGCTGCAACTGTCTTTTGGTCTTTTTGGGAAGGCCAGTGAGGATTCCATTACAATAATCCACCCTGCTGGTAATGAAAGCATGCACACGTGACGAGTCTTGACTGGAAACAAGGCATCTAATTCTTGCAATATTTTTCAGATGATAGTATGCTGATTTAGTTATTGCCTTGACATGACTACTGAAACTAAGGTCTGACTCTAGAGACACAGAGATTCCTGACTTGATTTAATAGAAAACGTAGTGTTGTTTTTAATTTGACCCAGCTTCTTCAGGTTTGCATGGTGTGTGACATTTGGAATGTCATTATATTGTTATATTGTTAAATATAGTGTGTGTTGATTGGTGTTTATATCTGTTCAAGCTTGACAACCTTATTGCCTTTTTGATTACTTTCCAGATTACATTGTTAAAAGGGATGCTTATAAGAGAGTATACATCTGAAACTGCTGAGTCTGAAGGGTTTAGATTATATCACCCACCAAGTACATTGTACTCAGCGTGCTGTCATTCTTAAAAAGAAAACAAATCATTTGTCATAACTTGCCTGCCTTATATGTGTATATACAATCTCTCTTTATTCACATTAATATTTGCTGTTTTTCAGCCCCACTGCTATAGAAGGAAAAACTGAAGTCTGAGTGCAGAGACGAGTCAAGAAGAGAGTAGTAAGTCTGGTTTAATTACATATCACCTCTGGTATAGAGATTTTTGAGGCCTATTGAAAGGTGATTGACAGTTAGGAAAATGTTAGCAACATGTCCATTTCAGGTGTCTAATGTGTGCTGCCTTTGGGTCATTCATGTTAAAATCGTTTGGAAATAGTTTTTTTGGTAAAGCTGCAAGTCCTAGTTGTCCTGGTATACAATATTTTGCACAATTTCTAATTTCCTTAAATCTTTGCAACAGAGGTGAAGAGAGAGCATATTAGCATGAGCACAATAGACATGTTCATGGGAAATACCCTGGGTTTAAATAAACCACAATTATCAATACACAACATACCCTCTAATACTCACAAGGTTGCTTTATTGCTGTAAATAAGTATATCTGTGAGTTTTTGATTGAACTCTGCTCACTGTAAGTTCTGTTGGGCTTCTTCTAATCTCATGTTGAGTGTAACTCATAGAGTTCTGTATAGTGACGACAGACAAGAGGATAAAAGACGCTCATGTCCAGCTTGATGAGGATATAGCCAAAGCTTTGAGAGGTAAACTGAAGTCAACGGAATTCTAATGCATTTCTATGCAAATTATTATACATATATTCAAACATGGATACAAAAATGTTAATCATTGGTTAATTTTATATCAATTCTTCCCTTTCACAGATCCTGTGATAAAGCAGTCTTCAAACACTACAGTGTCTGAGCTAGGGGTGTAACGATACATCGATATGGATCGATGCATCGATATAACGTCTAACGATACGATGCATCGATTCCACAATTAAAATATCGATATACACCTTTATTTTGACACTCTCCACATTCTCACGTAACATCCTGCCGCCAAAGCGCACATTTTCGTTTACTCACCAACCATACTGTCTGCCGGTGTGTCTTTATAACGTTAATCTCCTCATCTGAAATAGACGCCTGACAAGACTGACTGAACCCTAAACAAGTTTTTTCACAAAAGCCGGTATTGTCCGTTGTCAAGGCATCGCGAGTTCATGTTTTACAGCAGAAACAGACAAGCAGTCGCACCCTTGTTGGTGAACACAACACGATAAGTCCGTTTTAGCGACTCAGCGCACAGTATTCAGGTCAGATGTCACTTTGAAAAGACACGCTGGCTAAGAGGAGTTTCGTCAAAGCTGACTAAAAGTGATCGAGGATGGATAATTTCAATGAACTTGATGAACCCGTGATATCTTCTTCGGGGCGTAAAAGGAAAATAAAAGCTGAAACATTTTCACGGAACCTTACTAAAGCAGCTCGTTTAGTGGTGAGGGAAAAGCTCACTGTATTGCGTGTACGTACGTTAATCACAACAACAAAGTTTGTCAGGCGTCTATGTCATCTGAGGAGATTAACGTTACAAAGATTAACCGAGTGTTGTATTATTTATCATAGCAATAACTTGGTTTTGTTTGACTCAGAAAGATGAAATGTGAATGTATCTGCTCTGCTGCTGCAAAAAAACGTTTACATTAAAGCATACTTTCAATTAACTTTAATTTTGTAATTTACCTGTATTTAAGTTATTATTATTATTAATCAAAACAACCCAGCTGCAGTTTGATTGATATTACTTGGAATGCACAATAATAATAAAAAACTTGCAAATGACCTCTTCTGTTGTAAATGTCCCAATTGGAAGAGGGTGTGCAATTTTCAAAGAGTTTAATTAAACGTTCATGTTATATATTTTGGTTGCATTTGTGAGTAAATAAAAACGTAACTGGTTGTGTGAACATAATATCTAAATATCGATTAATCGATCGATAATGAATCAAATCGAATCGTAATCGAATTGCAGAATTTTTTGAGGTATCGGCAAATATCGTATCGCTGGCTGAGAGAATCGATATCGTATCGTATCGTAATGAACTGTCCGATTTACACCCCTAGTCTGAGCCACAAGCCCTCAGTTGTGGAAAATGAGTCGAACTCAGAGAAGTGATCGTCCACTTGAAGATGGAGATGTGACACTCTAACTCCTCTGTTTCTTTGGTTCAGCCGTTTGTAGGCCTGAGTTGGTACATAATGCATTATTCACTTCTGCACATTGTTTTTCCGTAACTTTGTTTTGTTTTTCAGAAAATTGCATTGTGATGCTTATTTATTTAGTGATGTAATATTCATAGTGTACTTTTTAGTAATACAGGTATAACTGAAATGTTCTGCAAAAAGTATAAATATAGCTCTGCCATAGCATTTCACTGATCTTTGTTATTATGTATTTTGTTCAAGAGATTTTATCTGCTGCTGTACTTTTTTAATGTACTCTAGGTATTTATTTTGCAATGTACACAACAAGATACTATATTAAAGTTTTCTTGATTTCAAAGTCTGTGTGTCTTAACATTTAGATTTATTTTTGAACTTTTATTATAACATTTTGAAAGGGCACCTATTATGACTCTTTTCACAAGATGTAAAATAAGTCTCTGATGTCCCCAGAGTATGTATGTGAAGTTTTAGCTCAAAAAACCCAACAGATCATTTTTTACAGCATGTTTAAAGCTGCCGTCGGCAACATTTTTTTAATCATATTCAGTGAAATCGACACTATAATCCGACAGAACAACATAAATAAGGTGGTTTTAGAAAAAACCCTGAGCTTCTAACTCCACCTGGAGCGTGTTATTTGTTTTGCAAAAATCCACCGCTCCCGGATCATCGGGTCCAATCAGCGCAGGGGGGTGTGAGATCTGGCTGTCAATCACAGGTCGTGCACACGCCACAGATCCCCCCTCCCTTGCCAAGTTACACAATATCACATGCACACGACACGGCTGAAGTTCGCCTGAAGATTGCATGAAGCGTGATGGCGGAGAGAAAATCTACTAACAAGCTCCCAATTCCTCGGTTATTGCTATCTATGGATAGATTAGCCAGGGCAGCCTACCTCCGAGTCCATGGTGTTGATCGATGCTGAAGAGACGGAAAAGAGACGGTTCACAGAAAATCAGGTACACACGCACTGACGAGCACGACCTCGATGGGAGGGTGCTCGCTGGTAGTGGGGGAGGGGCATGAGAGTTGTAAACATTCAAAATTTTGGCTAAGTCGACCCAATCTGCCAGACTTGCCGACTGCAGCTTTAAATTGTCATTTTTTGGGGCTCAGAAAAAAGCGCTGTTTTAGTGTGTATCCCTTTAAATGCAAATTAACTGCTGCTGCCGGCCCAGGGGGCGGAGCCTCACGAGCTCGCGCTCAGAAGAACCAGAAGGACAATCTCAACAGAAACTCTCAGTTGCGGTGTTCAGTTCGACTCGGAGTCGGACAATAATGCCCATAGAGCCAGAGAATATATGCTGTATAGAGATAGAACAGGTATAGTGTAGTTTAATTATGGTTATAATTTATTTGTCATCTGCTTTTATCCACTATTAATACAAGCCTGTATAATACAAGCTCAGTATATTTTGGTCATCATTCCGACGGGGTTTGCTACAGACCAAGCCTAAACGTCAGTTATATATTTGCTTTGTTCTAATCGCAATAGTGTCTGTACACGCAAAAAGACGCAAAAAGACTGTATATATGAATCGCGTTTCTGCGTGTGAATGAATGAAGGCACAGATGCGTGCTGTTGTGGAGCTACTACAGCTGGCAAAAATACTGTTTAAATATGAATCGCGTTACTATGTTTGAATGAATAGCTTTTACCGAACTATTGCTATACTGAGATGAGTAAAAATCGACTACAAAATCAGATAGATTATAAAGTTTTTACTGTAAAATACTGCCACATCAAATAAGATTATAATGTTGCCAATATCTGTTCATATATGATAAGGATAGATGTAAACAAACTCTTAAAAGGTCAATATAAGCCTTCTCTTTAAATAATTTTTATTGTGTTTTATTAGTGACACATTTGAGTAGAGAATATATTCCAAAACTTTCAGAACAATTAACTGCACAATTACTAGAAATGTTTACCTTGGATATTATACAATTTGCAAGCACAATTTGTGAAAAAAAACAACAACTGTGTTTCCAACTGTGAACCAATTATATATATATATATATATATATATATACATATACTGTATATATATATATATATATATATATATATACATATATATATATATATATATATATATTTATATTAGTGCTGGGAAAAAATTTACCGCGATTATTCGCATCCAAAATAAAAGTTTGTGTTTGCATAATATATGTGTGTATTGTGTATAATTATTTTGTATATATAAATACACACATATGCATGTATATATTTAAGATTTTTATTTATTTATATATAAATTATTTATAAATGTATATACAGTATATACATGCAAATATTTCTTAAATAAATACATGCATATGTGTATTTATAATATATACAAAATTATTATACACAGTACACACACATATATTATGCAAACACAAACTTTTATTTTGTCCATATGGTAATTCTCTACTGTGCGACAGAGAGTAGCGTGGTTATGACGCAATCGTTAGCCTAATTTTACAAAGATTGCTTCTACGGGGCCATAACGGAAGCTACAAGGTAATGAAGCCTTTTACACATTTTCGTGTTTCTTTAGAAATAAATAATGGACAAATGGAGTCTTTAAACGCCTCAGATGTGAAGTTATTCGCTGTCAAAGTGACTCCAAAATGAATGGGAGTCAATGGGATGCTAACAGCAGGTGGGGGTCCGCTAGCCAATGGCGGCGCCTGGGGGTACCTTCAAAATAATAGAAAACCCTGCCCCCCTGTGCGATACACCACAGCCACAATAATACTGTATGACAGATGTGTCGCTTTTATTTCGCTTTTCCTTTTTTATTCAAAATATTCACAAACTTGCTTACCATGTCATCAACTAGCCTATCTGATATTCCGATTCTCAAATACGTGTAAGTGAGTGTGTTTGGTCGTTTAAAAACCTTTATAAATAATCTTGATCTATAACATCATGAGATGGGCGTCGCAATGTTGTCCTGTCAGTCGGATTTACAGTACGTGAATTCATCAGTTTCTCCCGAAATAAATGCAAGAAAGTGGCCGGAGAACTGAGGAGAATAGAGTAAACTTTATAGTTAACGTGACTTCCACTATGTTTGTCTGATATGAATAACATGTCGCCAAATTATATTTGAATAGATTGTTATTGCTGCTTCCACAGACATCAGTGTGTATTTTACAAACTCCAAATGTATTGTTTTACTCGTGCTTATGTGTATTTAAATATCTGAAACCTAAAATAAAACATTATGAGGTTGAAAACACTGCTTAGTTGTGTGATATATGACAGCGCTGCACGCGTCCGACTCTGGCTCAGCGCCAGCCAACGTGCGAAAGCACAGTTTGAATCTGGCAGTGATGCGAGCGAGTGGCACATAACGTTAAGTAACATGGCATTTTATTTTGTTTGAAATTTTACTTGTCCAGTGGGACAACTAATTTTATCTTCCACTTGTCCTACAAAAAAATCCACTTGTCCCGGACAAGCGGACAAGCCTTAATGTTGAGCCCTGCAATAGGTATTCAGCACTTCGTGCTTGAACCCCTAATAATAATAATAATCATCCCAAGGCATTTTACATTCTATAATTGGTTAATAAGATGGAAGCTGGAGCCAGAAGTTTGGGTTAAAAGATTTAGGTCATGTTCTAACTGAAACACAAACGTGTGGGTGATCCAGAAAACCTGACATTGAACTTCTGGGTTAGCAAAAGGCACGTTAGCCCACATGTAAGAGTGCCAGCATTCCTGCATCCTAACCGTCTTAACTCACAGTCCTGACCTACATTTCGGCAGCGTGTCTGTCAAACGGAGGAAAGAGGAGAGAGAGTCTTCTCTTGCTCTGGTGTAAGCAAACTCAGCCCTGTGTTTATGTTGAACGTCAGTCCTGAATACGCTGCTATTTAAGCATTTATCCTTGCTGTTGTGCAGGAACCCCACTTTAGATGTTAAAGGCAGCCTGCCCTTTTCTCAAGTCAAAAGCACTCAAAAATGTGTAGGGCTGTCAATATAACATAGTTAGAACAATCAAATATATAAAAACTGCTTTTCAAAATTGTAAAAGTTTTAAAAATGTGTCTTAACCAGTTTGTACATTCCATTACATAGGAAGTACCACCTTTTTGCCAGACTGCAGTCAACATTCATCATCAAAATCACCCAGTTACTGTGGGCAGGCAGTGCAAAATGAGTGAAGAACTGTTCACATAGGACACGTTCATGCACTCGGACAGCTAGAAACACTCCATCTCTGTCTTAAAACCATGCCAGTATTATTTATCCTAACAGCCAAAGACGTCATGGGAAAATATTGCAGACAAAACACAAAAAATGTAAACAGCTTATGTCTTTTGCAAACTGCCTCTATGTTTACGTCAAACAAATTGGTAAATTTGATTTCAAGAATGGATTGCTGTGGACTGTAGGTCAGCTTATTGTTCAATGATATGGAAACAAAACAAAGTATATTTTAACTTAATACAACAGCAGGAAAACAGCAGATTTCAAGCCCTGACGAAAGCCTTGTTGGCTGAAACGCGTAGGCATGTTTTTATTTTTATGAGACTAGCCATGGATTAATAAAGGCTTTTTAATCTTCATCCTCCTGAGTGCCTCAGGTCTTTATCTCAAGATATATTTTAACTTATTAAAGATTCGATTGAGAGCTCTAAAAAATTTAAATATCCACCTTGATATAGGTCTTCCCAGCCGGCAGTTGTTAATTAAAGGTAATTCTTTCCTTTTTTAAATGAATAATGCTAAATGCGTCATGTGTAGATTGCGATAAGGTGAGAACTTAAGATTGATCTACTTGCAGCAGTATCAGATTTATTCAACAAAACAAAACACTCTTCTTTAGAAAAAAGGAACAGAACAGGCGGTAGAAGCACGATGAGGACTGACCGAGGAAAGCGTTAAATACACTGAACAAACTGATTAATGAAACAAGAAACACATGACCAAACTAATCAAAAAATGAGAAATGAAGGTAACTGATGAACACAGGAGAGTGACTGAAATAAAACACAAAACCCACCCCAAACAGAACAGAACTCAGACTACCCGTTAAAAATGGGTTTAAAAAAGTTAGTTAAGAAAAGACACATAATTCAACACTGATAATTTAACAAGATCGTTGAAACAACGACAACAAAGATTTTTCTTGCAAAATCAAAACAAAATTCAGCAGTGATTCAACCTTTATCAATGATGTCGATTCAACCATGAATAAGCATTTAAATCATGCCAACTGGGTTGTGAATGTTCGGCGTCCTCTACAATTCACTGAAAAATTTAGTTGCTAAATGGTTATGCAATAACCATGACAAACACATGGTGAAGTGGTACAGTCAGCACAATCATTTTATGTCTGTCGAGTTCAAAGATGTCCATGCTGGGAAATGTTGTTTAGATGACTGTCATCCAACATTACAGAACACCACAGCAAAAGGAAATAATGAAAATGAGAAACAGAACAAAAAAGAAAGCCTAACCCCAGAATCTAAGGAACCAACTGTTTTCAAACACACAAACAACTGCCTCTTTAGATTCATCTTTCAGTAGGAGTCCCTTGTTTAGCTGAATTACATGGAACGTTTTGCCTTAAATGGTTAAAAGTTGAACAAAAGGACGCAAAACCCAACATCTTTAGCAAAATCGAGGTGAATCCATCATATTCCCATTTCAACTAAATTAAAATGGGCATCATTTGGCAATCATTCCACTCTATATCTTTGTTAAAAACCTATTGAGCTGCCTAGCTGAATTTGTAGGCGTCAGCATGCAACCATTGTGAAACAAAGTTCCAAAAGATAAGCAGAAACATTGCACTTCTAAGATATCTCATTCTAAAATAGCTTAGCATGTGTCCTTCATGAATTAGGCTATCTGTGAATGCAATTCATAGAAGCCACCTACGTCACTACAAATAGAACGCCGCCATTTTTACGACCGACTCGCCCGGTATGGCCGCCCAAACTGCCCATTTGAAGGAGAGAGAGAGACAGAGATGCAGAGAGAAAGTTTCAGTTTTAGGCTCCGATCCTTATTTGTTACCCCCAGTTTTCCTCTTTCCATTATTATCTGCCCCAGACTTGCCCCGATTGGTAAAGAGTACCGATGCATATCAATATGCTGTGAGAAATACTTAGGTCATAGAGCTTCATGGCACGCGTTCATGAGAGTCGGGGCGATGTCATGAATGAATCTATGAATCTGCAGCTGTTCGGCTGGCATGAATGAATCTATCTAATCCGAACAGCAGCACTGGCAGAGTCCAGAGAGACACCAGCATCATCACAGCCAGAGACATCAGCCAAACATCATACAAGACTGCCACATCTGTCCGAAAGAACAGATGTTCAATTATAGAGAAGGTTTAATACACACAAATATCGAAATGAATGAATCTTTTGAGTCAAATCTTTTTGAATGATTCACTCACGATTCAGCTGCGATTAAAAGCTATCAAGAGGTAAAGCTCATCAGTGATTATAATATAACGACTTAAATTGCAGTTTGTTCGTCACATAAACCTATCATATGAATAAATAACGATGTTAATATAACGGACGAGTCGTATTAGATCACTTTTATGATACTTTTGTGATGTTTTTGTCTTTTATTATTATTATTTTTTGCGTGACAGCCCCCAGTAGGCTAACTAACGTTACTCATTCACTTCACTCATCGACAAGAAGAGTCTCCATTACATATTCAAAAATGTCCCTGTCTTCCACGGAAAGTAACCTTAAGGATTTGCACATGAAGGTGAGTAAATGACGGCATAATTATAATTTTTGGGAGAACTAGTTCTTTAATATGCATTTCAAGGCTGAGATTATGCATCGTCTGCAAAGCTAACGTTAACTTACACAAAATAACATCTAAAGCGCATGTGACGAAGACAATATCTTTATGAACTTCAGAAAACTATTTATTAGATTTAGGTTGGTATTAACTAACAGACAGACAGTTATGTTCAAAACAACCCCAAATCTTACTAACTTACTTACCACGATAAAGTGCTTTAACATTTAAACAGATCCAACAAATAAAATGAAGAAAAAACATTATCTGTCGATATCTGTCTGTATAATTTTGGGCATTGAGAGTATAATGAAAATATAATTAACCACAAACCAACATGAGACTTCAAGTCTTTTAAATAAATGATTCTCTTTTCTTTTGGTATAGAATAAAATACCAGTTCGGGGTTCCTCTTGCAGCCAGTTAACTGCACAACATATTGCAGATGGGCATTACTCAGGGGGGCAGTGTTTCGGAAAACACTGAAGCTTCTCCCGGGCGCCGCCATTGATTAGCGGAACATCACCTGCTGTTAGCATCCCATTGACTCCCATTCATTTTGGCGTCACTTTGACAGCGAATAACTTTACATCTGAGGCGTTTAAAGACTCCATTTGTCCATTATTTATTTCTAAAGAAACACGAAAATGTATAAAAGGCTCCATTACCTTGTGTCTTACGTTATGGCCCTGTAGAAGCCGTTTTTGTAAAAATAGGCTAACGATTGCGTCATAACCACACGACTCTCTGTCGCACAGTAGAGAGATTACCGTATGGACAGGAGGAGAAGCTCGCGGGAAATCGGGGGGACGTGGAGGCAAAATGACAAAATAATTTCAATAAACAAAAAAACTTATCCAGTGATTCAATGTTTTCTGTGTTGACACAAATCTTGTGCGAACATGTCCTAAACTGCCGGGATAATCACACAACGAGTACACTTCCGCTAATGACACGTCCGATTCGCCAACTAATGACTCTACTGAACCGATTCACCATTTAATGAATGGTTAAAACAGGGGTGCCCAACCCTGCTCCTGCCGATCGACTGTCCTGCACAGTTTATCTCCAACCCTAATCAAACACACCTGAAGCAACCAATTAACGTCTTCAGGATCGCTTGAAAATTAAAGGCAGGTGTGTTTCATTAGGGTTGGAGATGAACTGTGCAGGACAGTCGATCGTCAGGAGCAGGCTTGGGCTCCCCTGGGTTAAAACAACTGATCTGTCCACTGTCCAGCACTGAACTCACAAGACGTATGAATCGCTGCATAACACATCGCTAACACTTTACAAGAAGGTTCCATTTATTAAACTCTAGTTAACTACATTAGTTAACATTTAACTGCACTTCTACAGCATTTATTAATCTGTATTAATGTTAATTTCACCAATTACTAGAAGCCTACATTATTCAAATCAATAGTTGTATTTGTTAACATAAGCCTAACGTACTGTGAAGTAACATGAACAAACAATGACATTTTTAGATGAGATGTTTTTAATAGTTTAATAGTAAAGGTTTTTGCTTGGAAGAGAGCTAATTTATTTAACATAAACGTATGTGCTGTTAATCGGTGACGTCACTTACATGGAGCGCTAAAATTGGCTGAAACTAGCTCAATGGTAAACAAATATTGATAATAAAAAAAATCTGTGATTTCAGCAGCAACAAAATCCCCCTCTCCAACAGGAGGAGCTCCACGACTGAGGACAGCTGAAGCACAGGTGAACCGAGGAAGCTCATTCAATCACTTCAAATCCATTTTCTCACAATAGTTTTCACCTATGCATCTGTTATTTTCTTATTTTTTATTTGATCAAATAGTCAAAACAGTTTTTATGTTGATATGAAAAATTGGGTACTTTTAGCAATCCAACAGATGAATTATGTATATGATGTATATTACGATGTTATGATGACAGGTGGCCCGGCGGGTCCTGAAGTAATCTTGAAATGTCTTAAATAATGTTCTCCTAATAAAAGGCCTTAAAGGAGTAGTTCACTTTAAAATGAAAGTTAGGCCATGCAGAGTTATCCTGGCTCAAGACAAGGCGGAGGTGGAAAAATGGCCATCATTTACTGATCGTATTTTAATAGTAAGATAGTTAGATTTCTAATTTTGGAAGGCTGTCATATATTGTCTTCTGCACAGTATTTGCATTGGTGGACCGTGGTACCTCTAAATACATTTTTGTACATGTTAAAGATAAATTCATTAATCTAGAGCACTTTGAAAGTTCAAAATTAAGAGCTCCAACCCATGTTCAGCGTGCAAATTGAACAAAGGAAGTCTGTTTATTGACTTGAACCTGATCTTTAACGAGACTCATGCGCTAGAGATGTGCAGATCAGCTCTAACATCACCCGAATCCGCTGTCAAACATTAATCATCCACACGCCAACCGCTCAAACCTATGATATTCTCTGATTTAGATATCTGCACCTGATCATCACATTACAATTATTCTAACTCTCTGTGTTAAGCATGATGGTATGGTGCCATATCACACTGAAGTAGGCTGCTTTAAAATTAAAATGTATTTAAAATAAAAGTTCTTCTTTTGGCAAAAATACATTTCCTTAATAGCCTAAGCGGAGGCTTTACTCGCTTCAAACTTACATTGTCAATGTTTCATTACATCACTGTTGGAAAACACTCTTATCAGAATACATTTTCTACCTTTATAAAGGGCATTTTCCCCGTAATTTTATTAAATGTATGCTTCATCTTTCATTTCATACTCTTAAATCTGATCAATAAATTCAATTAGAATAATAGGACACTATATGGCTGTTACCAATCAAATTAAATCATTTACACTGACAAATTATAACTGTATTAAAAGAGATTATGAGATTGGTTGAAAAAAAACCCTAATATACAAATAAGAAATTTTAGAAAAATGATACTTTAAAACTAACCCACCAGTAGGTGGCGCTAGTTGTATGAAAACTAGCGCGTTCGTTACTTATAGGCTAGATTAAAAAGTACCATTGTATCAGTTTTGCGCGAGCTCTCTCACACAAACACGCACACAGAGAGAGACAGAGAAGATAATTGTAAAATGAAAATTGACGGGCTATAGTTTAAATTTTGTTCTTGCTTGTTTTTTTTCTGTCAAAATGTCAGAAAGCATTTTGTATTATCCATCCGTGTTTTTAAAATTCGTTAAATGACGGACGTTTTACTTTTAACACAGCCCTCGTTATATGTCGGATTCGTCTAACTTATACTTGATATTTTTTTTAGAATAAGTGATTCGTTATGCTATTATTGGACTCCTGTCTATTCATTGTCAACTGTTTTCTATAAATATGTTTGTGTTGGCTAACATTTATGCGTGTCTTGTTTAAAATGTGCACTGTTCAAACGCAAAGACAGCACGTCACAAATTGAAGCCCTTTTCCCTGTGCTATTTAGTATCATATTTGTATATTGGAATAATAAATTAAGTAGCCTATCTTAATTGTACACAATGTTCCTGGTTTTTTTTGTTTTGTTGTTTTTTACTGTTTTCTAGGGGTTTCTTAATTTTAGACAAGTTGACCAGCACACATTATATGCAATGCAATATAATGCATGTGTGTCCTATGTGTGACATATTTTGCACACAGGTAAAGGTGCCCAATATCAGTCATTTCTAAAGTAAAAAAAAAAAAAAAAGTGTTTAGGAAAATATCTCTTTATTTGATCAGTAAATTTGTTTTCTATACAGAGATATCGATATCGGTATCGGTCATAACAGCAATATTAATATCGGTTATTATTGGTATCGGCCACAATTTTCACATCGGTGCATCACTACTTAAGAGTTCAGGAGTCTGCCCATCTGTGCCAACCATAGCATGTTGAAATCCATTTTGCACTTTATTGTGTACTATATTTTCTATTGCAGTAAATCTATCCCAACCAATGTTAAAGAAAACAAAAACAAGAAGGCATGTGGTTTAAAAGATGGCAAGTAAAAAAGCACATCTGTATGCAATACAGTTTCATTATTGTTCATTATTATCCAGAGCGGCTTACTATCAATAATTTGTGCGACCAAATCATGTTTTGCGCCAGTAAATGAAAAAGTTAGTAGCGCAAGTGCCACCAGTGGAAAAGGTTAGTGTAGTTCCCTGGAGTAGTAGGTGTAGTTCCCTGGAGCTATTTTCCAAAACACTTTTTTTTTTTTTTACTTTAGAAATGACTGATATTGGGCACCTTTACCTGTGTGCAAAATATGTCATCAGATTTTCAGAAGAAAAAAATAATATTTATATACAAATACATTTTTATAAAGGATACAAGTGTGTCCTGAATTCACACAATGAATAAGGATGAAAAAGCAATGAGTATAGACAATGGGACGACGACACACATGCATTATATTGCATTGCATATAATGTGTGCTGGTCAACTTGTCTAAAATTAAGAAACCCCTAGAAAACAGTAAAAAACAACAAAACAAAAAAAACCAGGAACATTGTGTACAATTAAGATAGGCTACTTAATTTATTATTCCAATATACAAATATGATACTAAATAGCACAGGGAAAAGGGCTTCTATTTGTGACGTGCTGTCTTTGCGTTTGAACATTGCACATTTTAAACAAGACACGCATAAATGTTAGCCAACACAAACATATTTGTAGAAAACAGTTGACAATGAATAGACAGGAGTCCAATAATAGCATAACGAATCACTTATTCTAAAAACAATATCAAATATAAGTTAGACGAATCCGACATATAACGAGGGCTGTGTTAAAAGTAAAACGTCCGTCATTTAACGAATTTTAAAAACACGGATGGATAATACAAAATGCTTTCTGACATTTTGACACAAAAAAAAAACAAGCAAGAACAAAATTTAAACTATAGCCCGTCAATTTTCATTTTACAATTATCTTCTCTCTCTGTGTGTGCGCATCCGTGTTTGTGAGAGAGAGAGAGAGAGAGAGAGAGCGCAGCACTGATACAATGGTACGTTTTGATCTAAGTAACGGTCGCGGGGCTGAAGCCAACTTGATGTGTTGAATGCTCAGAGCACATTATAAAACGTATTCTTAAAATACACATTTCTGTTTTAATAAATGCTCATAGTAAATCATAGCATATTGCCTAAAACATGGGTACAAAAATAATCAGTGATACATTTGCGACCCATTAAAAATTAGGGTCGCAATGGCATTTCAAAAGGTCGCATATGCGACCATTTTGGTCACAGTGTAGTTCCCTGAGCTCTTTATTTGATTATCATAAAAATGTGTTTTCTATACAGAGATATCGACATTGGTAAATATCGGTATGGGCCATAACAGCAATATTAATATCGGTATGATTGGCTTACGGGTAACCAATGATTTTAAACTTCACACACACTTCCAGACTCTGTCTACCAAGCAAAGCGAAGTAGCAGAGTTTGGTATTACCAGGCTAGTTATATGGCCTGATTAAAACATGTATATCAGTGTTAATTTTGGCAGCCATTTTTGATTTAGTCTTAGTCTTCATCTTCAGACGAAAATGCTTATTGGTCTTAGTCACATTTTAGTCATTTTGTCTTTCATAGTTTTAGTCTAGTTTTAGTTGGCGAAAAGTCATTGCATTTTTTGTCAACTTTTAGTCAAACTGCAGTTACCGACATTAATTTTGGTAGCTATTTATATGTAGTCTTTAGACAAAAAAATGTCATTATAATTTTTTCTCTCTAGGCCAATTCAATTAAGCTTATAAGAAATGTAAATGAAGGTAACAGGCTGTATTGACATTGCACTCTTTAGCAGCAGCACTTCTACATACCCCTTTTCCTTAGTTCAACGGTTCAGTGTTTTTTAGAGTGCTGTACCCCCTGGCAGGGGCGTAATTTGTGGGGGGGTTGGGGGGGAGATACCATGAGATCACCATGATCACATGAAAAATATGCAGAACAATTATTTTGAACTACAATTTTTTGAACAATGTTCAAACCAAATCTACGCCCTTGCCCCCTGGTACCCCCTCTCTTCCACTTAGACTGCAGTCACACCTTTTCCATTAAGGGACAATATTTGCCCCCTATTCTTCCAGTTCATTTTTTACCTTTATAAGTACAAAATAAATAATGCTTTAAATTAAACAATGTTCAGTAAATATGCAATGATGGTAAAAACGAAGTGATACTTTTATGGAGTCATTTGTTCATTCAGTAACGAAGCAAGTTGCTATATTTATGAACGGGTCATTGAATCTCACGATTCGTTCAAAGCCACAGATTCGTTCACGTATCACAGCTGTGTGCAGCAGTTCTGCTATGGCTTTCGTTGCAAAATAGAGCAAAATAAGCCTACTGACAATACTGTTTTAAATGTAGTACATCACTTAATGTTACCCTTCTGTTTGTTGAACTGTTGTATAAAATCAATGTCACATTTGAAATCGTGTGGATATTCGGGAAACATTGCATTCTTGCTCGTATAATATGACCAACATTAAAAACACTGCTGGATATCAGCCTGCATTTTGATCGCAGATTTAGTCGTACAAACAGCACGGCTCGTGACAGAACACAGACCGACAGAATGACACTTTAATTTAAGTAGAAAATCTCAAATGAAGATCGCTCGCGCTTCTTCAGCAGTGTAGAGAGCACGCGCGCATGGTTGCCAGATAGCCTACTAAAAGACCAGGTAGAAAACATGTTCTTTTAACAGAAAAGCTCTGACTGGGGGGTTAAATTATTTAAATCTGGCAACCGTATGCCTGAACGCTCGTAAAAACAGTCGATGTGTTGTCGTCTCCTTTATTTGACACAAACAAGTGGTTTTGGTCAAGTTAAAAAAAAATTAAACACATTTCAGTCTCGTCTTTTTTCGTCAACGATAATGCATGTGTTGATATAGTCACTGTTATCGTTTAATGACGTGGGTGTCGTCTCTCATCGTCTTAGTCAGGGAAAAAAAGGTTGTCAACGAACATTTTTCGTCATAGTTTTCGTTAACGAAATTAACACTGATGTATATATATATATATACAGAGTATCTCACAAAAGTGAGTACACCCCTCACATTTCAGCAAACATTTTAGTATATCTACGCAAGGGACAATACTATTATAGTATTAAAATAATAGACCAATGAAATAAATGGAGAGTTTCTCCATCTAAAGTATTTAAGGAGTTTTACCTCGAGACTGACACTTCTTATAGAGAAACCGTAACAAGAGTCCAGCGGAGATCAGAACCGGAAGAACCAGAGGGATGATCAGAGACGAGCCTGAAAACACAGGAGAAATCATCAGAGAATATGATCACGTTGAGATAATTATATTAGAGTTATATCCCTTCGTTGGTTACAAATGTCTCTACTCAAAGCAATAGGCTACTTTCTCCATATCTTTGTCCTTGATTCCAACCCGTTTTCTCTTTCGTGAAACGATGTATGAGATGTATCTCTATGTAATATGTTTGTATTTATTTTTTTTTATTAACCTTTCAAGGTCATATAATGTACATTCACTACATGTCATATAATGTAGGCCTACATTCTTTCTGCTTGGCTTTGGGGCCCTAATAATGTATGGGTTATTTATGAAAACACTGGCTGAATGGACGTTAATGCACTGTTACCTGGCTACTTAGTGGAACTGACCGATAACAATGGAGTATTCCAGCAAGCCGTGTGTTAATGTGGTGTGTATTCAGTCCTTTTGGGCTGAAGGTCGAGACCATAGATATATAAACGCTAGATGTCTTATGGCGCAGTCACTTCCGGCATCACCGTTCGGCCATCTTGTCACAGGCAGGCTTAATGTAAGGTGAGTGATCAGCACGCACACAAATCCTCTTATCTTGCTGCAATCTTGACGGATTTACAAACGGTTTGGTTTCTTACAAACGTTATTAACGTGGCTATAATTCCTAATGCTTGAACATGTATGTTATAATTATTCATATGTATGCAGTGTCATAACTACATCTATGACGTTTATAACAAACCAAACCGTTTGAAAATTGGTAGAAAATTTAACAAGTTATGGTTATTTAAAAGTACATGCACCATTAAACGAGTGAGCGAGCTGTCTGTGGCAAGATGGCCGCCACGTGCGGACGTCGACCTCCATTGGCCAGCAGCGCACGAGACATCTAGCCTTTATTATATGATATCTATGGTCGAGACAGAATCAAACCAAAGCTGGACTGTAACCTACGGGCCTATATGGCAGACTCCATGCTGCCCACTACTGGCCTGGATGCTGCATCACATGTTTTTGAGCAAAACTCAATTATATAATTATATTGTAATTATATATTTAAGTATTGAGTAATATTAATTAACTACATGTACTTAGTATAGGGTTAGGGGGGTTTGGTTGAGGGTTACTTGCATGTAATTATGCATAATTTACAGTTATTACTATGGTAAGTTAAGTACATGTAACATATGTATCAAGGATACTGTAAAATAAAGTAGATTAGCTTGTAAATTAGCTTTGTAGATCATTGTTTTGTCAAATGTGAGAATAAATGTAAGATTGTGTAACGTCTGTAATTGTCTGTAATTAAACATTAAATGGTAACTTGTCTTTCTGTTGTTATTTTGTAGATGTTTGTTGTAAGGCTTAAATTACGTTTAAAAAAAAAAAAACACGTAATCCAGAGTTTCTGACAGGAATTACTATGGGAATTACACGTGTGGAAACTAACGTTACCGGCGAAGAACATTACGAGGTATCTATGGCGGCTCATATCTAGTCAGAATCTGGCAGGAATCTGGCTTTTACGGTCTATGGTCGAAATTCGGCACAGAATATGATTGATAATGATTAAAATAAATAATAATTGAAATGTGTGATATTTTGATTTGTATTAGTGTTACCTGTCGTGTCCTGCGCAGGCGCGTCTGTCAGGCTGCAGCTGGCGTTTCCCTCAGAGAGTAACATAGCAGCGCTGGCAAATTTTTGTGTGTAATATAACATGCTTTCCATGTTTCCTATTGTTTGTAACGTTATGTCGATAACGCGCGCAAACCGTATTTAACTGTTTGTTTGTTTGATGGTGTTGCTAAGCGACTCCTGTCTGTGGAACGTCGTGACATAACCACTCTCCGAGAATACTGTTTCCGGGTCCAAAGGTCGACTGTTCTGTCGTCGATCTGTCCTACCTTGTCAGATTTTCCTACAGTAGCGCAAAATTGTAGCCATATCTATCGGTCCATCCTTTCACATTGTAAAATCCTGCTTCGCGTCTGTGACCGCAAAGAATAATTTAGTGTGGCTCTCTGCGCAACTTACTTCCGCATTCTGCGAAACGGGTGTCACCACATCCGGTTAAGGTCCGCCGTACCGCGCTACGTTGGATATGGCACTGTTTTACTCTAGATGCCTTCAGGAATTACCCAAAATGAGCATAACTGATGTCCATCGCATATGCAGGTTGGCATCTAAAACTCCTGCCACCAAAATGGACAAGGGGTTTAAGCTATACGCCTCCTCGTACATATTTGACTATGAAGGTTTGTATCTGCTAGCGATAGCTCATGTTAGCATTCCCGAACGGGAAGAATGCAGTATGTCACTATGGTAGCTAAACTAACGATAACATAAACCTACTAATGGTGCGTTCAAGTCATCTTGTATAGATCGTATTTTGAAGAATAGTATAGAAGCGCTTTGAGTGCCGAGAAAAGCGCTATATAAATGTAATGAATTATTATTATTTACGAGTTGAACGCCACCACAATGTCGTAAATACCAGTGGGGAGCTCGGGATTTTCTCTAAGCTCCGATCTCTACGAGTTGGGGGCGTGTCAGTGATTAGCATGGCGGAATACACAATACGTAAAGGTATTTAGCTGTGATATTGTCAGGCTTTTCTATTAACAGCTCAGTTAGCTAATCGCCAACACAGAATATGATAGTATTATAATATAACAATGCAACATGTAACGATGTGTTGGCAGTGGCTTCATAAATGCATTAAAAACATAAAAATACAAAGTACACCTGATGCACATTTCTTTGTTCTTCATTTTCTAGAACAAGAGTTTAAGAACCTTACTGTATTTTTGTGTAATTAATTAAGAGAAAGTACTCCGCCATTTTGCTCCGACGAAAGTGACTTGAACACACATGCCGTTATAAGCACGACTTCCCACCTCGTACGTACGAACTTCCCAGGAGGACTTGAACGCACCATAATAATCTGAGCTGATAGATAAGCTATATAAGTTACCTACATAATCACCTTTTCACTTTATTTTTCATCAAACAAATAGTATCAAACAAAGACAGACTGACTGGTGCTGTCAGCATCAGAGCAGCTAGTCACAGATCTATGAGGAAAAACGAGAAGCCACACAGCCTGAGAGTAACGTTAGGGATGGGTTGGGTGTTCTGTTCGGGTTCTCAATCTGTTCCAGTTCAGTGACAGTATTTATCAAGCCTCTCAGGGTAGGAGTAAGTAAGAGTAGATTAATCAGTGATCATGAGCGGGTCACCATGGACAGACTTGCAGGAGCTGCTTCAGTCTTGAGACGCTTGGTAAATGCATGCACAGTTGTTCCAAGTTCAATGTTGTTGTTGTTTTTTTTTGTCTACTTGTTAAAATATGTGTATAGTGAGGTTACTGGGGTAACTCTGATTGGACATCCTTGATTCTTGAGTGCCATCTTTCCATGTTATTCATAATATGTCCTATAAAAATCCCTCTATTACAGCATGAACAAATTCTGTTATTGTGTTTGTTGTATTAATGTCAATGCCGAGTCCAACTTTCAAAGGGTCAGGAACCTTAGATGGAGAGCAATGCAATGTAATGCAATTTTGTTTTGCTCTCATTGTTTTAACATAGGCAGTTGTAATATGTCACATACTTTGCCAGATTAGTTAGTTCCTTTCAATTTTATTGTCTCCTATTGTTAAGATTGTATGTTGTTTGTCCTTTTTTTTTGTCAGGGAGTGAAACCTGGGCCAATAAACAAAACGGGCATCAGCAAACCGAGACTCAACCGGCTCACGGAAGGAGGAGTAGTCAGGTGAGGTAGTGAGATGCTATTGCAATTACTGCATCATACAGTCTACATATGTATACACGCATACACTGTAGGGGTGTGAACCTACACTGGTCTCACGGTTCGGTTCGATTATCAGGTCATCGATTCAGTTCAATTCGATATCACAATGCATCGCGATGCACCGCATCCTCAATTTTAAATTTCTCTTCAAAAGTGATGTGTGCGCACGTGTGTGTGTGCTTGGGAAGTCGCAGTGACAGAAACAGTGACATTCCAGTTAAAGTTTCAAGGGAGTAAAGCTTGTTTATGCCATTAAGAAAAGGAAAATTTTGTTTTACAAAAATGTTCATTTAAAAGCAGCGCTCATTAATCAGTGTAGGCTATTATGTTACCATTAAAGATCCGTGCATCAACCGTCGCCGAGTCCGCTGTTGAAGGTGACGATCATCCATTTATAATCACGCGTAACAACACAGAATAATTGTAATTTGACCATCGGGTGCGGATACTTAAATCAGAGAATATTATTGGGGCGGGTGGACTGTTTATTTTTGGCTGCGGATTCGGCGTTGGAGCTCATCCGCGCATCTCTCTGACTCTGCCAGGCGTTAACAGCTTGGGGTGAAAACGGCTAACGTGGTTTATGAAGTTATTGGTATTAGCCTACCTCCTGCATATTCTATTTGTGTGTGACATGAGCGCACAGTACAGCGCGTGTCTTCTGCAGGTCGTGCTTACCAGGTTGTTCCTGTTCGCTGCTCGCATCAAATTCAAGGCATTGACGCTTGCTTACAGATCTATCACAGGCTCAGCTCCCTACTATTTTCACTCACTCCTACGAGTCTACATCCCTACCAGACGCCTACGATCGATCAACGAGCGACGTCTCGTGGTTCCATCACAGAGAGCCACAAAATCACTTTCCAGAACATTCTCATTCACAGCTCCATGCTGGTGGAACGCTCTCCCCGGCCTCATCCGGAATGCAGAATCACTGGCAACATTAAAAAAACAGCTGAAAACCCATCTCTTCCGTGAGCACTTAACCTCATAAAAAAAAAAAAAAAAAAAAAAAAAAAAAAAAAAATTCCTTTGAAACATCACTTATCAGACTTATGCTACTCTGAATAATGCCTGAACTTTGTATTCTGAGCACTTCTTGCGTTGTTGTTGTTTTTGCCTCTTCATGATGACTCGCTTTATTTAGTCCTAATTTGTAAGTCGCTTTGGATAAAAGCGTCTGCTAAATGACTAAATGTAAATGTAAATGTAATGTAAAAGCCGAAACGTGCCCAGATGTCGGCTTTTAAAGTAGTTGGAGCATTTTTAATATTCTCGCACTCGCGTCTCGCCTCCCTCTGCCATTGTATGCTTCCGCCACAATGCACGTACGCGACAAATGACGTCAGAAAAGTCCGTACATTATAATCGTTATGGTCTATTACTGAACCGATACCGAATCGTCCTCGTCTGCATCGCGATGCATCGTAGAAACGATTAATTTTGACACCCCTAATACACTGTAAAAAAAGAAAAGTTGACTTAACTTAAAATTGTAAGGCAACTTGCTGCACAGATTTTTTGAGTTGACTCAACTAAAACATCTCTAGTTGAGTAAACTCTATTAGTTGAGTCAACTCAAAAAATCTGTGCAGCAAGTTGCCTTACAATTTTAAGTTAAGTCAACTTTTCTTTTTTTACAGTGTACACATACATACAGTATACACACACACACACAAATAAATAAAAGAAAGATTCCATAGGTGTCAGTAACCTGCAAATATTACTAACACTAATATTACTAACACTATTACATTCTTTCACAGGAGTACACTCTACAAGGGCTTGGTTGGGGACCCACTAGACATCTCTTTGCTACTGATGGAAGACATGTACAAAGACTTTAGCATTAGAGAGAAACCTCTAGCAGCAACTATGGGCATCAGTGACGAGAAGACCCTTGTTGAGACAGCTTTTGGCTTAGCTCCTCAGTGCACACATGCACACAGTCTGTCGGGGCAAGCCTGTACTCCCCAATAGGCAGCGGTGGGTAAGGTGAGAGCACACTCCCCCTACCAGCAGCCTGTATTGCCCACAAAGTCAGTCAAGATGCACCAGGATCCTCCACCTTACCCACCGCTGCCTATTGGGGAGTACAGGCTTGCCCCGACAGACTGTGTGCATGTGTGCACTGAGGAGGAGCACTTCCACCTTAAAAGCTTGAATGTTACACTGGACATGGCCTATAAGATTGAGGCAGCAGACCAGGAGTGGCATCAGCTCCTCATGCTTTAGAGAGGTGTGTTTTGTGAGGGGAGAGAGCTCTGCAGAGTCTCTTGCAGAAAGAGTCCTCAAAGGAACAAGGCAGACTGCAGAAATGAGAAGAGGTGCAGACATGGAGTTTGAGGTGGCAAGGGAGTACTGCCAGATGAAAAATGTCAACTACACACCCTGTGGCCTCGTCATCCACCCAGACGCCCCTTGGCTTGGTGCCTCGCCAGATGGCTTGATTTTTGATCCATTTGCACAGCCACCGTTTGGACTGGTTGAGATAAAGTGCCCTAATGTGAAGAACTATGTGGACTGTAAATACCTTAAAATGCAGGATGGCACTTTGGCTCTTCGTAAAAGCCACTCTTACTACTGGCAGGTGCAGGGTCAACTGTTGATCACTGGCCTCCAATGGTGTGACTTTGTGATTTGTGCTCAGGAGGACATGCTGGTGCAGTGTATCCAGGTTGACCCGGAGGTAAAAGCAGTCATCAGAGAGAGGGTGGACCAGTTTTACTTTAAAGTGTACATGCAGAAGTACTTGTCTGTCTCCAAAAGATCTTACTGATTGATGCAGGATAATTCAGGTGGGGGCCTTTGTATGAAGAAAAATGAAATTACCTGCAATACACTTTTGTTATTGTGAGAAGCAGGAGTAAATACAATTTTATACCTGAATTTGGAAAATGTATTGGCTTATTTCACTATTGTATTGTTATATTACATAACATATTCACCTGCTATTTGTGTAATAAAATATTTCATGCTTTGTTTAATTTTAAATGCTTTGGGTCTTCATAACATACAGGGTGTGTACTTCATGCATCTCTGTTGGAAGGATGTTCTTTAGGTCAGCTGTTGGAAAGTTTTCTTTCATCGACGCAAGACCAGGAGACGTTGGGATAAGCAGAAGTGATATATTGGGATCTTCGCTGTGTGTCGTCTGTAGTGTTCTTCCAAGTCTGACTCAAGACAGTTGCCTTGCAAATTTATAGACATTTAGGGGGAGGGATTTACATTGAGGTTGAACAAAGCATGCAAATTAAGTATACAGGTTAACCCTCTATGGTACGCATTATGATATCAGTGAGAAAAAAAATATTTGTTATGTTTTTCCTGCTTAAAATTTGACACTATAGCAATATCAATAAACATTATCATTATTTTTTTATTTATTTATTAATTATAAGTTTGTTGCCTCAAGGCAACATTGTACCACAATGGAAAAATTTTAACATTTGACATTTTCATGAAGAAAAAAAATAATATATTAATTGAAAACATCAATTTATTTAACTAAACACTTGAACAAACAGATTTATCAAGTTTTTATTGAATTACACATTTCATATTTAATAAAAAGTAACATTTATTATCCAGCTGTTGCCCTCAGGCAACATTGTACCATCGTGGAACGCAAGTACTACAAACCATTATATCATCAAGTTATCATATCAAAACATTAAAAAACATCAAAACATGCTGTGTCAAGGTAAAACATTTACAATCACTATAACATTATCCTAATATGAAGGCCAGGCCTCAACAACAGCAAGATCAAACATTTGGAAGACCTCACCGGCCGACCTAATGACCCGTGTCGGGTCCTCCAGGGGCCCGTCGGGAACCCCCCGAAATACGAGACCCCTACAAGTCCCACTAACCCTCTATTTGTCCGATTGCCCACTATAGTAGACAAATGTCCTGTTGACCCCACCGCCGGTCTCAAGCCACGCCCCTGTCCCACTAACCCACTATTTGTCCGATTGCCCACTGTAGTGGCCAAATGTCCCGTTGACCCTCCCTGACTTGTCCCAAGCCACGCCCCCATCCCACTAACCCACTATTTGTCCGATTGCCCACTGTAGTGGCCAAATGTCCCGTTGACCCTCCCTGACTTTTCCCAAGCCATGCCCCTGTCCCATGGACCCGCTATTTGTCCAATTGCCCACTATAGTGGCCGAATGTCCTGTTCACCCTGACCGGCTCCAAGCCATGCCCCTGTCCCACTAACCCATTTGTCTGATTGCCCACTATAGTAGGCACATGTCCCGTTGACCCCCCTGACCAGTCCCAAGCCACACCCCTGTCCCACAAACCCACTATTTGTCCGATTACCCACTATAGAGGCCAAATACCCCATCGACCCCCGCTGACCACTCCCAAGCCACGCCCCTTTCCCACGAACCCACTATTTGTCCGATTACCCACTATAGTGGCCAAATGTCCCGTCGAACTATGCCAAGTTTTCAGTTTGCAAAAATACAGATACATTTAGATAATTCAAACTCTTTTCCTTACAAATAAAATATACGTAGTATGCCTGGCATGGCCTTATGTGATTCCATTATGGTACAATGTTGCCTCGAGGCAACAAGCAGTTTTATGTAATTTCCTATGATAAATTTGATGATATATAATGTAAAGTTTTTTGAAAATACTTCTTTACTTACCAATGAAGGTGACTCTGATTTTTTGTGGCTGATTATTTGGACAGAAATTAGTGAAAAATGCCCTTTTCAGTGGAGAAAATATGGAGCCATGTGACATGTGCACGTGTGTTGAAAGAGGGAACAAAATGGACCCCTGTGGGTCATGTGACCACTCTTTTGCATTTTCTTTGGTTAGTATTTGAGTTCCCCTCCCCTTAGAGAGCATTGAACAATTACATTTTATTATGTTTTTATTAAAAAAAGCTAAAATAGACTATGTTGCCTGGAGGCAACACCGTACCATAGAGGGTTAAGGAACCCGCCCGACTCCAGCGTGTTACCAGTCTCAATCCAATCAGCATAACCATTCAAAAGCATATGTGCTAATCCAATCAGCCCAACGATTCAACGTCTGGGCTGTGGCTCTGAGTGAAACTGGGACTCCAAGAGCCATTAAAGACAATAAGGAGAAAACAGGAATTGCATCTTTGCTGAGCAGGCTCATTATCTCAACCTTAAACGCTAAATACAATATTCTTTACCGTGATGTTATGTATGGAAGCATATTTGAAATAGATTTAAAAATTTTAACCCTTCACAGCCAAACTCTTTATCACCAAAGAAGCAATATTTGCATCAAAAAGTTACACCATAATTGTTATGTAAATAGGTGCAATAAACACAAAGGAGAGAAAAAAGTTTTATTTTTTTATTTTTTATTTTTTATTTATTTGTAACAAAAATAATTAAATCATTCCATATACAATGTCTCATGGTGACTGTATAAAAGATGTTTTCAGATTTCATATACAATATTTTACTGTATGCATGGTTTGATTTCATACATTTTACTACAAGAGATAGAGGGGGACAATTAATGAACAGTTGGCACTTTGACAAATTAAATCACTCAACGTCAAACATAACATAACTTGTATTGCTACATAAACATGTATCATGGAATACATATGTCAAATCTACATCAGAGAATCCAGTTCGTTGAAATTGTTGTTTAGTGTTATTGTTTATAAAGCGAGACAAATGGAACAGAATTGAGGGAGGTCCATTAGCAGTTTAGCGAGCAGATCTGAGACAATAATATTGACCATTCAGTGTATTAGTATCCAGAGAGACTGGCTCAGTGAGGTTAACACAGTTATTTGGCCCAAGCTTTGACCAGTGGCTTGTTTTGATAGTTTGTTAGGAGGCAGCTGTTTGATACTGCCACAAATGGACAGAGGGATAATAGTGTCAAACAGTTTGTTCTCTTTCTCCGCAGTAGTTTCAATTTTGATATTTTTATGTCAAACCGTTCTTGTCTGTCAGTCATATAACGCAGGTCTATGGTCACTATCTCAAAGAGCATGCACAGAGAAGTCCAAATTAAACAATTCCCCATCGTAAGTACACATTGATGGCCTAAGACACGAAACGAGCGGTTTGTGTGAGAAAACGAACAATATTTATATCGTTTACCTCTTGTACACAACCACTGCGCTTGCGCAGACTAACGCCGGTTTCACACTGCATGCATTAGCAGAGCGTAAGCAGCGCAGGAGCAGTGCATATGGTGAGCAGGAGCAGGACACGCGCGTTTTGCTTTCACACTGGCAGCGTTTGTCACGCGCGCCTGAACTGCGGGTTTTGTACAGACAGAGTAGGCTACTCTATAATGGATAAGTTGGCATTGCTTTATTTCGTTTTCAAATACATTTCGGAGAAAATACTTGTCAAGAAGCTTATTTTATTAATAATTTCATTTATATAACTTTTGGTTCATCTTTGTTTTTATTGTTCGGGCAACAAGTTTGTTTTTGGACATTTGTTTTCTTTTTAAATTGTTTTTGGTCATTTGTTTTCTTTTTAAATTGTTTTTGGTCATTTGATCGACTGTTTAAAACACAATAGATATCATCAATGCACTTTTTGGGTAAAACTGCGGTGTATTTTGTCCATGATCAATGCATTGTCACTTTAATTCAGCGTAAGCGGCGCGTTAAAAATAGACTGGGCGCCGAAACTATTGCGGCACTGCTGTTCCTGCTCTACTCCTGCTACGCGCTGCCGCGCCGCTTCTGCGTGCGGTGTGAATGCACTCATTGAATAACATGGACGCCGAAAAAAATACGCTCTGCTCACGCGCCGCTGACGCTTGCGGTGTGAAACCGGCGTCACACCAGGAAGCGCCCGCGCTTTCAGATCACTTGCAGGGCTGCCAACTCTCACCCCTCATTTACACTGCACACGTGTGCGGTGCATTACGTCTGCAACAAGGTTTTATTCCGTCCTCTACTCGGTGCCAGCTCACACCAGGAGCATTTCAGAAGCGGAGCGACTGGATGCGCGAAACCACGTGATTTGCCTGTCCGACGTGGTTTTTCTTGATTTTTGGGTTTCTACCATACAGTCTATGGTTTCTACCAAGGATGTTGGTGTGTAATTTCCGGTGCGACTTGGACGCGCGTCCGTCAAAAATAGACTAGGCGCCTATATTTAGCGAAGCGGCGCGGTGAGAAGCTTCTGAAACGCGCCGCGTCGCGGCCGGTGTAAACACAACCCGGACAGCAACATTAGTGTCGGCCCAGATCCGGCCCAAATCTCGGCCGTGTGGAATCCACGTGTACCGGATGTGGGCCGGATCTGGGCCGACACTATGTTGCTGTCTGGGAAGCATTGACTAGAATGGGCGCGATCAGCTCCGGTAGCCGTGTCGCAGCCGTAATGCGCTGCAGACGTGCGGTGTAAATGAGGGGTCACGCATTGAGCGTGAGACTCACGCAATTGACACTTTTCACACACTCTCACGCCACACATCCATTTTCTCACGCACAGAAAAATTGCGGAGCAAAGAGGTACTTTTAATATTAAACTAATTCTCAGCTCTTAGATTCCGTCAATTTTATTACGAAATTCAGACAAAAATACGTTTGGCGCTTGTAAATGTGACGTGACAGATCGCTGAGCCCCTCAGATCAAGTGCAGGTGAACCGATCATCTGTTACTTTTTTATTTAAAGACGCAGTACAACTTACCGAAAGTATACATAATATCGACCAATTAGTGTTTTTCAACCACGGAAAGAGGTCAATATAACAGCAGGAGAACAATTATGTCACATAACGTTACATTTACCTCAGGAAAGCCATTTAATGACCATAGCATGTTAATTGAATAGAAAAAATAGCTAGAGAGGAGATTTTACTATTTATTATATTTTTACTTATGTCATTAAATAATAGGTATTATAACAAAAACTGCATTATATTTAATTTAATTTGTTATTTTTAACCCCTAATAATACCAGCAGATTGGGCCCTCTATGTTTACAGCATTAGGTGAGATTATTTTAAAATAAACATGAATCCAAATTAGTCAATATTGAATAAAAATCGGAATCAAATCACAAGAATGTAATTGAAATCTTGAAATTTTTGTCAAGCAATAATAAAAAATGTATCCTACCAGTCATTGTACAATGTAAACATTGTAACATGTTGTCACTAAACTTCATAAAATTATATTTAGTTACCAAA
Organism: Rutilus rutilus; assembly: GCA_021464565.1. Lineage (NCBI taxonomy): Eukaryota > Metazoa > Chordata > Actinopteri > Cypriniformes > Leuciscidae > Rutilus > Rutilus rutilus. The sequence continues at coordinate 40,194,188 of JAJAQA010000012.1, read as the reverse complement.
TGTTTTGACAATCACAATTACACTTATTGTGATGCAATATTTGTTTTTACATCCCCCCCCTCTCTCCCTCCCTCCCTCCCTCCCTCCCTCCCTCTCTCCCTCCCTCCCTCCCTCCCTCTCTCCCTCCCTCCCTCCCTCTCTCCCTCCCTCTCTCCCTCTCTCCCTCCCTCCCTCCCTCTCTCTCTCCCTCCCTCCCTCCCTCTCTCCCTCCCTCTCTCCCTCCCTCTCTCTCTCTCTCTCTCTCCCTCTCTCCCTCCCTCTCTCTCTCTCTCTCTCTCTCTCTCTCTCACACTCACACTCTCTCCCTCCCCCCCTCTCTCTCTCTCACACTCACACTCTCTCCCTCCCTCCCCCTCTCTCTCTCTCTCTCTCCCCCTCTCTCTCTCCCTCCCCCCCCTCTCTCTCTCTCTCTCTCTCCCCCCCCCCCCCCCCTCTCTCTCTCTCTCTCTCTCTCTCTCTCACTCTCACACTCACACTCTCTCTCTCTCTCTCTCTCTCTCACTCACACTCTCTCTCTCACACTCTCTCTCTAAAACACATCCTCAGAGCTGGCCTGCTTCTCCTCAACTCTACATTTTTTTTCTCCTTTTGGCCACATAATCAAAGCAGCTTTTAAACACTGATAAAACAAATCACTCGGTTTCAATAACAACAGTATGTCAGACACCATCACAACTAAAGTAAAACACTTGTAATTATTGTAATATTTAAAATATTATTTGAAATATTTCACAGGTGTACTCTGTAAGATCGGCTGGTTTAGCTGGCTATTATTCATCTCAGTAGTGTCGAAGGTCTTGGACACGTACTGGCGTGGACCAGGTGTGTGTTCACCAACAGCTGCCGCTTCTTTCTGAGTACCGGAGCTCATTGTGGTTTGTTTCATACATTATATTTGCTGTAATATAGTCTCTATGCTTGTTTTGTGTAGATGTACTTTCATGTTCATGCTCTGTAAAGTTCAAAAAGATAAACATGACTGAGATGAACAAAAAAAGACAATTTGTTAATCACAATTGTATGACACCATTCCACAATTATGATGTCCCTAATCATGACCCTTGACCCTAGGGAACTGCAGGCGTCCCTGGACAGAAAGCCTATATAAAGCAGTTCTCTTCAAAATTCACCACATGTCATATAAACATTTTATTGCGATTAAGTCCTTACTCTGATTATTGGAAATAATCACATTATTGGTGCAAATGTAAATACTAACTACACTGTATAGTTTGTTTGTCGGACAAAATGGCAGTAAATATTATTAGCGTTATGATTGGTCAGATCGCCTGTCAAACTAACTCCTGGCGAAGGGTGAATTACAGAACACTGAATATACAATGTGTTTGAAACAATTAAGGTCAGACTGTGTGGCAAAATCTGGACAATAAAGAAAATAAATGAAACTGAAAATGTAAATATCAATTGTTGATTAAGATTATGCTATATTTCCAATATTTCCACCGTGGGTAATAAACCTTTACGTAAGAACCACATAAAGCACACTCTAGTGTTCCATGTAAGGCTGAACCAGCAGCAGAAGCACTCTGGAATGCTTGCTCTCTCTCTGCCTCCTCTCTCGCTCTCTCTCTCTCTCTGCCACTCTGCCTCCTCTCTCTCTCTCTGTCTCTCTCTCTCTTTCTTTCTCTCTCTCTGCCTCCTCTCTCTCTCTCTCTCTCTCTCTCTCTGCCACTCTGCCTCCTCTCTCTCTCTCTGCCACTCTGCCTCCTCTCTCTCTCTCTCTCTCTCTCTCTCTCTCTCTGTCTCTGTCTCTGTCTCTGCCTCCTCTCTCTCTCTCCCTCTCTCCCTCTCTCTCTCTCTCTCTCTCTCTCTCTCTCTCTCTCTCCTCCTGACACCCATCCAGAGCTGGCCTGCTTCTCCTCAACTTTACATTTGTTTTCTCCTTGTGTCCATATGATCAAGGCAGCTTTAAGGCAGTCTGGAAGTCATTGCAAACCTTTCATATCAATAATAAATGGACAAAAATTAATTCTGTTTCATACATGTAAGATCCAAATAAACTTTAGTTTAAAGTCAGGTTTAAACCCCTCTTAAATCAAACAAACTAATCTAGGAAGGTGCTTTTTTAATGCGGTTTACACGTGTAAATGTGTTCCACTGGTTACTACACAAAGCAAAATGTAACTAGGTTAGGTTTTGTCCAGATTTGGAATGAGGATTATATTTACTCACAGAAACTTGAAGCAACCTGGGTGGTATTGTGGTACAAACCAGTAGCTTGATACTTCAGCCTAACCATAACTAACGTGTTATTAAGGTATTAAGATGATTGACAACTCTATTATGGTAAAATATTACTCATTTTACATTAAATTATTTACAGCAGGCAAATAATCCACTATTCTTTTGCACAACATTAAATCAAAGTATTAGCCTCTGCAAATCTCTTACGCAGTTTATCTGGAATTTCTCCACTGCTGTTTCTCGTCACAGTCACACTAATGTAAATTTATCATCTTTTGCTCAGATTTCTAAAATCTAACCAAAGCATCCCTCATCCCTTTAGACATAAAAACCACAATCTAAGGACAAAGAATGTTCTTTATTATGGCATACAAAAATACTTCCATACTTAGAAGTGATAATTTTCTGAAATTAAGAAGAATGTCAGCGTGAGAAGAAGGTATGACAGCGTCTACAAGTGTCTATAATTCAATTGAAAGAATGCAGAATAATGGATTGTTTCTCAAGGGAGAATATTGTCTCTATCATCCATAAATCCTTTCACAAAGTTTTTTCACAAACTAAATGTCTCATGACTGGTTTATGCTGCACTCCGGGTTTAATGTGCACTTATTTACAATGCTCCTGAAAGCAGGTTTTAAGATGGACAAGTCAGATGTAAAACTGAGGGCAGATATGAGCATAAATACTGTATATACTTTCTGACAAATTTTCTTCAGTATGTGTATACTATGTGTATGTGTGTTACCCTTGATTTTTGCTTTTACTTCTACAGAAACCATAGGAACACCAAAGACACTTTGATATTATGCATTTTATTTCACAGGTGAGCAGCTGTTTGGATACATTTATTGACAGAAAACGAATTATTGTTATAGCGCAACAATAGGTTATTGTTTGAATCTGTGATCTTGATTTATCACGAGTAACATGTTTGTATTATGTCTGAGAGACAATGTTATTTTGTCAAGTGGCTAACGCTAACATAGCCACAGTAACAGTAATACAGCATTTTCTCATCATACAATTTATTTATTTTTTATAATGAATTGCATGCCATTTAGCAACTTTTATTAATATGATATTCTAATATCGATCTAGCTTACTATAGTGTGCAACAAGTGTCTCATACCTGCCCAGAGCTAACACACAGAGTAACGTTCAAATATATTTTTAACATGATTATGTTATTTTCACCAAGTAAAACAGCGCTCCGTTACCCCACAATTTTAATTCATCAGATAAAGTGCCTGTATGAGTAATAATTCAGCAGCATACACGGCTATTTCATTAAAATAATGTTAATTTATGATTCAAACATAATTGTAACACATATAAACAAAACATACCATAAATGTCCAGGCCTGGTCCTCTCTCGTCCCTCACTGTTGTCGCTCCTCCGTGAGAGATACGAGACCAGTGCGTCGCGCAGGTTTCGCTCATTATCAATCACAGCCCTCTGCCTGCTCGGCACAGTGAACATTAAAAGTAACTTTAATAGTAAGAAAAACAAACAAAACGAAAGGAGTGGCAGTGGCTGACTGTGGCATTCAAGCACAATAAAAACAGACTGACTTTGTAGGTGAATAGTCAAGACAACAAGATTCCACACTCATTTATGGCGTCATCAAGCTAAGCCTTTGTTTTGAAGAAGTGACCTCTTGTGATGAAAATTACATATTGTGCCTTTAAGTTATTTTTTTGGAAAAGGCTTGGGAGATATCATTAGGAAGCATGGAATTAGCTTTCACTGTTATGCTGATGATACTCAGCTTTATATTTCTTCACGCCCTGACGAAACTTACCAATTCACAAAATTAACGGAATGTATAGCTGATATAAAAAATTGGATGACTAGTAACTTCCTACTACTTAATTCTGAAAAAAATGAGATTCTAATTATTGGACAAAAAACTTCAAGTAATAATCCAGAATACTGTCTAACACTTGATGGCTGCTCTGTCAAGTCTTCGTCGTCGGTTAGGAACCTGGGTGTGCTCTTTGATACCAGTCTTTCATTTGAAAGTCACATGTCTAGTATCTGTAAAACCGCATTTTTACATCTTAAAAATATATATAAATTACGACATATGCTCTCAATGACAAATGCGGAACAATTAGTTCATGCGTTCATGACATCAAGGCTAGATTATTGTAATGCTATTATGGGTGGTGTTACAAGACAGAGGGAACAGACACACGGATGATGGTAATGATAGTTTATTATGAACAACCAGATGAGTGATCAGCAGTGCAGGTGAAGGTAAGTGGAAGAGATGAGATCCAGATGATTCAGGCTTGAATGACACAGTTCGTCTACTTGCAGATGGAGATCGGATGAAGACAAACAGGAGTGGAGAAGACTCAGGAGAACACACTGGAGACGAGGAACAACGAGGAAGACTTGAAGAGATGACAAGGAAAGAGGTAAGTAGCTTGGGAGTCCTGGAGGTAAGCACAGCGTTAGCGTCTTGATGCAAACGATACCGGACAATGACAGAGTGAGAGAGGTGCTTAAGTGCTGGAGGTAATTGCTGAGTTGATGACGTGCAGGTGTGTGTGATCAATACTCAGGAGAGGGAGTGCGCTGTGATTGAGTGAGGGTGGAGTCTGGCGTGATTGTGACATTACCCCCCCCCTCCACGGCCCGCCCCTGAGGGCCGTGGACCCCGACGTCGTGGTGGTCGGCCTCTCCCCCGGGGTGCGGGTTTCTCCGGATGAGTGGCATGGAACTGATCGAGCAGGTTGGGATCAAGTATATCGTTTCTGGGTACCCATGAGCGTTCCTCGGGACAGTAACCCTCCCAGTCCACGAGGTACTCTAGTAGACCACCACGGCGCCGGGAGTCCAAGATCTCGTGAACCTGGTAGGTGGCACCGTCCTCTAGGATGAGTGGAAGGGGGGGGTTCTGCGGCTGTACCAGGTTCTGTGGAAACAGAAACAGAGAGATGATGGGGTTTCTGTAAGGAGATGTGGAAGGTAGGATGAATCTTGTACTGTGGTGGCAATTGGAGTTGATAAGTGACTGGGTTGATCTGCTTCACGATGGTGAAGGGGCCAATGAACCTGGGACTCAGCTTTCAGCAAGGCAGGCGTAACCTGATGTCCCTGGTGGACAGCCAGACCTTCTGACCTGGCTGGTACGTAGGAGCGTCGGAGCGGCGAAGGTCAGCTGTCATTCTACGTCTGCGCAGTGCCTGTTGTAAATGGTGGTGAGCCGAGTCCCAAACCCTCTCGCTCTCTCGGAACCAATAATCGACGGCAGGAACATCTGATGGTTCCCCAGACCAGGGGAACAGTGGGGGTTGGTAACTGAGCACGCATAGGAAGGGAGTGAGTCCAGTGGTAGGTTGCCGCAGGGAGTTCTGTGTATACTCGGCCCAACCCAGGAACTGGTTCAAAGAGTTCTGGTGGCTGTGGCAGAAGGTACGGAGGAAACATCCGATCTCCTGTATCTTCCTTTCCGTCTGCCCGTTCGACTGCGGATGTTAACCAGAGGAGAGGCTGACGGTCACACCTAGGAGCGAGAAGAATGCCTTCCATACTCTGGAGATGAATTGAGGCCCTCTATCTGACACAATGTCCTCGGGAATACCGTAAACTCTGAAGATATGGTTGAACATCAGCTCGGCAGTCTGTATGGCGGTGGGAAGTCCTTTCAGGGGAATGAGACGGCATGACTTGGAGAATCTGTCAATGATAACTAGTATGCAGGTACAGTTATCGGAAGCAGGTAAGTCAGTGATGAAATCGACTCCTAGGTGTGACCAGGGTCTGTTGGGAACGGGCAGAGGAAGAAGTTTTCCAGTGGGAAGATGACGAGGGCTCTTTGAGATGGCACAGTCCTTGCAACCTCTCACGTACCTTCTGACGTCCGCTGCCATGTTAGGCCACCAGAAGCATTCTTTTAGCAGCGAGAGGGTCTCATTGACCCCTGGGTGGCCAGTGCCCAGCGAAGTGTGAAGAGGAGTGCGTCGTGTCCGAGTGATGTAGAGCAAACCTGGTGGACAACCCGGCGGAGTGTTGGTGTAGACATTGGAGGAGGGCAGGGTCTCCTCTGACCAGGTGATGGGGCCTACAAACAGGTTCTCTGGCAGGAGGTGTTCTGGCTCTTCTGTTCTCTCTTCAGGACCATGGAGACGGGATAGAGCATCCGCTTTAATATTTTTGGAACCTGGGAGGTAGGAGATGGTAAAGCGGAAACGGGTAAAGAACAATGCCCATCTTGCCTGTCGTGGACTTAATCTCTTGGCATCTCTGAGGTACTGTAGATTCTTGTGATCTGTCAACACCACGAATGGATGTTGTGCGGCCTCCAACCAATGTCTCCACTCCTCAAGAGCCAGCTTAACGGCTAGCAGCTCCCTGTTGCCGATGTCATAATTGACTTCCGCCGGGTTGAGTTTGCGGGAGGAGGCGGCGCATGGATGGAGTCTACTTGGGTTCCCCTGCTGCTGGGAAAGGATAGCTCCCACTCCTGTGGTTGAGGCGTCGACCTCCACGACGAAGGGTTTCTCTGGATCTGGATGAACTAGGAGTGGAGCGGAGGTGAAAGATTTCTTGAGTGACTCGAAGGCTTGAGTGGCAAAGGGTGTCCAGGATAGAGACTTGGGCTTGTTGCGTAGGAGTTGAGTAAGTGGACTGGAGATGGTGCTATAATTCTGGATGAAACGGCGGTAGAAATTGGCAAAGCCGAGGAAACGTTGGAGTTCTTTGATGGTGGTAGGCATGGGCCAGTTGAGAATGGCGTACACATTCCCCTCGTCCATCCGGATGCCACTGTTATCGATGTTGTAACCAAGGAACTGCACTGAGGGTTGGTGGAAAGAGCACTTCTCTGCCTTCAGGAACAACAGGAAATCCCTCAGGCGTTTCAAGACCTCCGCAACGTGGTGGCGATGTTCGGCCATACTCCGGGAGTAAATCAGGATGTCATCTATATAGACCAAGACTGACTTGTGGAGGAACTCCCGGAGTACCTCATGGATGAAGTCCTGGAATTCGGAGGGGGCGTTGGCCAATCCATATGGCATGACGAGGTACTCATAGTGGCCAGTAGGGGTCACGAAGGCTGTCTTCCATTTGTCCCCCTCACGTATCCGGATGAGGTTGTACGCGCTGCGGAGGTACAACTTGGAAGAGACAGTGGCACCACGGAGATGTTCTAGCGCAGCGGGGACGAGAGGAAGGGGGTAACGGAACTTGACAGTGATCTGGTTGAGTGCACGGTAATCAATACAGGGCTGCAAGCCTCATCCTTCTTTGCCACAAAAAAGAAACTTGAAGCAGCAGGGGAAGTAGACGGACGGATGTAACCTTGGTCCAAAGCTTCCTTGATGTATTCCACCATGGCCTTCTCCTCCGGAAGTGACAGCGGATAAATCCTTCCACGGGGCACTGGCTCACCCTGAAGCAGATCGATGGCACAGTCCCATGGCCGGTGTGGAGGCAGGGGGCAGAACACATCACTGAAGTGGGCATAACAAGGAGGAATATCTACCGAACGTTTCTCCACAGGACTTTCGATGGAAGTAGAGCAGAGGACTAGCTCTCTGGACCAAGGAGTAGTTGAAATTGGAAGTGCAGGAAAACAGCTTTTGCCCCACTTCAGGAGTTCGCCGGTCGTCCAGGAGATGATGGGGTTGTGCTGCTCCAACCATGGGCACCCTAGTATCACATCAGCGGTGGATTCCTCCAGAACCAGCAAATGTTGTTGTTCCACATGTAGGGCTCCAATTTGAAGCTGTATGGGGCCAGCACAGTGACTCACCCTTTTCCGGCTGAGAGGTCTGCCAGTTATCGAGTTGATTTGATAGATGGATTGCGTGGCGGCAGACTTGAGTTTGAGCTGACGGCAGAGAGCACCGGAGATGAAATTGCCAGCTGACCCCGAGTCGAGAAGGGCGATGACTGGAACAGTAACATCGGCAGCAGTGAGATTCACAAATGTAGTGAGTGGTTTCATTTTATTCATCAATGGAAATATAGCACTCATCATGGGACGAGGAGGTCGAATAGGGCATCTAGAGATGAAGTGTTCAGAGGAACCACAGTAAAGGCACAGGTTCTGAGTCAGCCGTCTCTGACGTTCTGCACGAGTCAACCATGCGCTGTCCAGTTGCATGGATTCGTGGGCTGGTTCTGGAGGGCTGATGGACTCAGGTCGGCGGAGGGGTGGAAGAGTGAGCAACTAGTCTTGGTGCTCTTCGAGACACAACTGCATACGAGTGGCGAAGCGTGTGGAGAGTTGGATAAAACGCTCCAGCCTGATGGAATCCTTGTATGCAGCGAGATGCAACCGCACACAAGGGTTCAACCCCTGACGATAAGTGGTGATCAAAGCTTGTTCATTCCACCTGCTAGAGTTCGGAATTGCAGAGCATATTCACTCACGGTCATGGAATTTAGCCTCAACCGATGCAGTCGTTCTCCTGTCGATGAATCCCAGGTGGGCGTGCCGAAAACTTCTTTGAAGCGAGTTAGGAAACTGGAAATAGACTGAACAATGTCACTTTTCTGAGACCAGAGTGATTCGGCCCAACGGAGCGCCTTACCATTCAACTGTGAAATCACGAACGCTAACTTTGAGAGGTCGCTCAGATACAAGTGCAGTTGCATCTCCAAGACCAGCAAACATTGCAAGATGAATCCGTTGCAATCCTCCGCCAAACCTGATAAGGGCGCCGGTCGGGCCATGGGACTGGCAATTACCGGTGGTGAAGAAGCCGCTGTAATGTTTGCAGAAGTGGGTGCAGCTGAGAGTGCGGGTGGAACAGGTGGAAGTTCCTGACTGACATCGTCTGCGATGTCAAGGAAGTGATCCGGGATGCTCATGCTGGTGTTCGTTGGTGGGGTCCGGTATTCTGTTACAAGACAGAGGGAACAGACACACGGATGATGGTAATGATAGTTTATTATGAACAACCAGATGAGTGATCGGCAGTGCAGGTGAAGGTAAGTAGAAGAGATGAGATCCAGATGATTCAGGCTTGAATGACACAGTTCATCTACTTGCAGATGGAGATCGGATGAAGACAAACGGGAGTGGAGAAGACTCAGGAGAACACACTGGAGACGAGGAACAACGAGGAAGACTTGAAGAGATGACAAGGAAACAGCTAAGTAGCTTGGGAGTCCTGGAGGTAAGCACAGCGTTAGCGTCTTGATGCAAACGATACCGGACAATGACTGAGAGTGAGAGAGGTGCTTAAGTGCTGGAGGTAATTGCTGAGTTGATGACGTGCAGGTGTGTGTGATCAATACACAGGAGAGGGAGTGCGCTGTGATTGAGTGAGGGTGGAGTCTGGCGTGATTGTGACAGGTGGTTGCCCTGCACGCTTAATAAACAAACTACAGCTGGTCCAAAACGCAGAAGCTTGAGTTCTTACCAGAACCAGGGGCCTGTTTCAATAAGGAGGTTTAACCAACTCTGAGTTAAAACTTGAACTCTGAGTTGACTTACCCTGAGATGGGAAACTCTGAGTTTTCGGTTGCAGAACAGCTGAAATGAGTTAGTTCAATCAACTCTGAGTTAACTGACTCTGAGTTAAGCGCGTGCACCACAACTATAAAAAGCCATTATCAATGGAGCGCAGATATTATGAGTCACCATGGCAACAGCGCCAGACAAAAAGAGGAATTACTGTTATACAGTGTTGGGTGTAATTAATTACCAAGTAATCTAAATATTGTGATTTAATTAAAGGGATAACTCTTAATTGTTCTGTAATTTAAAATAAAATCTGATGTAATTACATTAAATAGGCTACTGCATAGACTATAGAACAATTCTGTATAAAACAATAGTGGATTTAACATACATTTTTAAAAGGTATATTTTTTATGTAACCTTCTCCCTCTACACAATTTGGTCAATTCAAGAATAGTTCATGCAATTGTATATTGTTTATTTGAAAGCATTAAAAGTGCAGTTTCTTGTCTCTCCTTGTATTGTTCAAGTGGTTGAGGTTGATATGGGATTTAGTAATAAGTAGACCAATACTTTCTAAAGATAGTAATTATTACATTAATCTAATTACATTGTTGAAAATAACATTAATAACTATTTTAGAGTAACTTGCCCAACTGTTATAATATCAGAGGTGAAACTGGAAGAACAGTATGTTATTCAACCTAATTTTAATTTTCATGTGGAGCAATCCTGCAGGCATTAAAAGAACATGGCAGCAGCTGAAAATTAAATATAAAAACATAATTCAATCAGGTAAGGCTTGAGCATATCATGGGTGTAGGCTACCTGACTTTACAAACATTTGACATATTAAATAACTAAAGCATCCAGTGTCTAGCAGTGCAGCAGCATTTTTGGCTGAGGGAATTCCTGGACGGACTTCAGAGCCAGTCACTCCCGAAGATCCAAGGGCCTTCATAAAATGTAAGAGGTTTACATATGTTATTTTTTATATAGGCTATTTTTGATATTTCCATTTATTTTACTTTGAGGTTGGGTTTTTTGTTGGTCCCAACAGATTCTGATGGTAATATCTGTCTTTTGGAGCCTCCTGTCCCAACAGAACCCCCGGCAGTTGTAAGTACCAGAAATTATGACAAATAGTGTTATAAAGTGCACTCGACCAAAAGCTCATCTTCACAGGACGATGAGGATAAATAGTTTCTGCTGCCACAGAGAGGCCTACAGAGGTAATGTTAATATTATGTGTCTACACATCAAACAATCTACACATTCACATTTTTTCTAATTTTTATGTGGATAATCTAAGTATAAAGGGTATTCTTATCTCTCCCTCCGCCCCAGAGTGTGGAAGAACAGCAAGAGGACGGTCCATCAACTTCTGTTGCACAGATGAACACAGTTCATTGATTTCCAGTAAATGCCACAGTTTAATTCTGTAGAATTTGTTTAGAACTGCATTATGTAACTCTAATCTACTACTGTGTTTTCAGTTGCCAGTTAAGGAGTTATATAGACTTCATCTTATAAAAAAAAAAATTTGAAAAAAACTGCAGTAAAAATAGCAATATTTTATTTATTAATAAAAGATTAATTTTATTAATAAAAATGTACTGAAAGAATGAATGAGGTGTTTAAACACCGCTTCCCCTTTAAAAAAGGGGAGGAGACCGAAAGAAACTCTGGGTTTACCAAAGAAAACCTGCTCCCGACCAGGTTAGGTTCACAGAGTAAGTTACCATGGTAACTGACTCTGAGTATAAGTTACCTCTCTTTCTGAAACAGGCTTGACTTACTCTGCTTTCTCAGGTTTAACATACCTCCCATTCTGAAACAGAAAACTCAGAGTTTCCCTCATTTCAGGGTTAACATACTCAGAGTTTTCACTTAACCTCCTTTCTGAAACAGGCCCCAGGAAGTATGACCATATTAGCCCAGTTCTGTCAACATCAATTTTAAAATCTTGCTAATTACTTAAAAAGCACTAAATGTTTTAGCTCCCCAGTACTTGAGCGAGCTCTTAACACATTATAGCCCTTCAGGTTTATTGCGATCTCAAAATTCTGGCCAGTTGATATTTAGCACCAACACTTTGCATTGTTGGAGAAGCAGACTCACACTGTCAGTTTAAATCTAGAATTAAAAAACATCTCTTCAACCTAGCATTCACATAGAACATTACCAATTTCTATTATTGAAATCAGTTAAATGATTGTTATGCTGCATAAACTAGGTTAGCCGGAATTGGGAACACTTCCCATAACACCCGATGTACTCGTTACATCATAAGAAGAATGGCATCTACGCTAATGTTAGTCTCTCTGTTTATCCCGAGGTTTACTGGAGTCAGCCGGATCCGGGCCGTATCCAGATCAGATGGAGTACCTGCGCCTAGACACGACCACAACACATGATGTAGTCAGCCGGATCAAGGCCGTATCCAGATCAGATGGTGGACCTGCGCCTAGACACGACCACAACGCATGATGTAGTCAGCCGGATCAAGGCCGTATCCAGATCAGATGGTGGACCTGCGCCTAGACACGACCACAACACATGATGTAGTCAGCCGGATCAAGGCCGTATCCAGATCAGATGGAGGACCTGCGCCTAGACACGACCACAACGCATGATGTAGTCAGCCGGATCAAGGCCGTATCCAGATCAGATGGTGGACCTGCGCCTAGACACGACCACAACGCATGATGTAGTCAGCCGGATCAAGGCCGTATCCAGATCAGATGGTGGACCTGCGCCTAGACACGACCACAACGCATGATGTAGTCAGCCGGATCAAGGCCGTATCCAGATCAGATGGTGGACCTGCGCCTAGACACGACCACAACGCATGATGTAGTCAGCCGGATCCAGGCCGTATCCAGATCAGATGGAGGACCTGCGCCTAGACACGACCACAACGCATGATGTAGTCAGCCGGATCAAGGCCGTATCCAGATCAGATGGAGGACCTGCGCCTAGACACGACCACAACGCATGATGTAGTCAGCCGGATCCAGGCCGTATCCAGATCAGATGGTGGACCTGCGCCTAGACACGACCACAACGCATGATGTAGTCAGCCGGATCCAGGCCGTATCCAGATCAGATGGTGGACCTGCGCCTAGACACGACCACAACGCATGATGTAGTCAGCCGGATCCAGGCCGTATCCAGATCAGATGGTGGACCTGCGCCTAGACACGACCACAACACATGATGTAGTCAGCCGGATCCAGGCCGTATCCAGATCAGATGGTGGACCTGCGCCTAGACACGACCACAACGCATGATGTAGTCAGCCGGATCCAGGCCGTATCCAGATCAGATGGTGGACCTGCGCCTAGACACGACCACAACGCATGATGTAGTCAGCCGGATCCAGGCCGTATCCAGATCAGATGGTGGACCTGCGCCTAGACACGACCACAACGCATGATGTAGTCAGCCGGATCCAGGCCGTATCCAGATCAGATGGTGGACCTGCGCCTAGACACGACCACAACGCATGATGTAGTCAGCCGGATCCAGGCCGTATCCAGATCAGATGGTGGACCTGCGCCTAGACACGACCACAACGCATGATGTAGTCAGCCGGATCCAGGCCGTATCCAGATCAGATGGTGGACCTGCGCCTAGACACGACCACAACGCATGATGTAGTCAGCCGGATCCAGGCCGTATCCAGATCAGATGGAGGACCTGCGCCTAGACACGACCACAACACATGATGTAGTCAGCCGGATCAAGGCCGTATCCAGATCAGATGGTGGACCTGCGCCTAGACACGACCACAACGCATTCAACGCACACAACTAAACTCTCCCCTGTGAAGGCCTCATCGACACGACAGCCATCGGCACTGATCCTCAACAAACTCGTCTCCATACCTTCATGACTCCGATCTTCAACCAGAGGAACTGGATAAATATCCTGAATATTACGATCCAATCTGACCTCTGACCTGTAATGTTGTCTGAATCATCATACACTGTTTGTTCGTTGGCCAGAGGAGAACTGAACGACTGAGTCTGGTTTCTCCAAAGGGTTTTTTCTCCATTCTGTCACTGTGACTTTTGATTCCTTGCCACTGGCCTAATATTCAACAGTATTATTGATCTTCCTGCATTGACACCATTATATGAAAACTGAACTGAGCTGGACGATGACATCACTGTTTTAACCAAAGCAGCTATATGTATACATGAACTAAATTAATATCTTTTTTTTAAAACAGAAATGAACCATCACTGAACTTACTTAAGCTTTACATTACTGGATTTATTTCAAATGTTAAAAAAAGTGTTCTTTATTCAGAGTCCTCACAGTAACAGTGACTAATATAGCCATAAAACAACTTGTAACAGCCACTTGTAAGTACTTGAGGTATGATTGACAGGATGAGATGTTCCTCTCAAACATGTTTTGAATTTACGTAATTCATCACTGCTCAAGCTGAAAATTTATTAGATCTGAATTAATTAGCCATTTGCATTTTTCCAGTCTTTGCATTGACTACAATCTTGCTCATGTCATTATTTTATTACTCAAGTACTTTTTATTGTTCTAGTACGTTTACTGTTTTTGGCAACTGCGCCTCTGGTTGTTGATTTGTGCTGTATAATGCCAGCAATCTCAAACCTTACCGGCCTGATTATCTAACTACAGGTCCAGGTTTGTCATGTCAAACTTTCTAGGGAAATCACAACAAAACAGTTAATGAGAGGATGACAGGAAATTACTATAATCCAATGAAGCTCACTTGTTGCCTCAAGAACACCTTGAAGTAACTTGTTCCAAAGCTGGAAAAATGGAACAATGTTCTAGAATTGGATGAGACAGTTGTTTTTGGTAAATGTTTTGGGAGAAAGAAAAAGATGACATACCAACACCAGAACATCGTCCCTCTACAAAGCATGAAGGAGGCGGCTGCTCTGCTGGTCATTACACGAGAACCAATGAGTTCTGTGTGGCATTAGGAAAATCTAACATAGAATGTTAGGGCATCTGTCTATGAGAGAAAACCTGTTCCAAAACACTGGAACCCAAATGCTTAACCCTAACAATTCCAAAAATAGAAGTAAATCCATATTGTATTCAAATTACCTCCCAACCTACTGCACAGGTCTGAACTGCTGAGAGCCTCAATAAAGCAGGTTCAATCCATTCAAAAGCATTATTGTGGGTTTTGTTTAAAGTGCCCCTATTATGGTTTTTCGAATACTCCCTTTCATGCAGTGTGTGATAAAGCTGTTTGTGAATGTAGAAGTTCTACAAAGTTATAAAGTTGAAATTGCATGATAAATAAAGTTATTGTCTCCCAAATTTAATCATTTGTTCCAAAACAGCTGATTTTGTCCTCTGTTTCCAAACCATTTTTATTTTGATGAATGAAACAAAAAACACAGTTTATCTTATGAACATTGTAAATCTAAACTTCAATTGAAAGTCAATCACATCAGCTGCGACAGATTCGAAGGCTAGGGTCCATTTGCACACTTGTATTTCCGCAGCGGTGCCACAGTTTGCGGAACAGTTTCTTGACCGGATCTGTGTACTCCCTGTTGGCAAGTCCCAGAAGAAGGGGCACGACAGCAATGCCCCCAACCCCAACACAGGACAGCACAATGTGGCCCGTGCGATCGCTCTTTCCTCCCCGACGAAGCAAAAACTCCATGCCTATATGAGTGTAAACAATGTAGGGCACCCAGCAGGCCAAGAAGGCGAGGGAAACAGCTGCCACACAACAAGCGTATCGCATCTCCAGTCTCCGTCTGTATCCCTTATTTGCCACGGCCCGTTGCAGACGCTGGATGTCCCTCAGCTGTTCTCGGGTGATCCACAGCACACGGCACGTCATCGCAGCAATGGAGAGGATAGCGGGTGCCAGTAGGCCATACACCTCCAAATAGATGAAAGCATTAGGAAAGACACTACGGTATGTACAGCAACGCTCTCCAGACAATGCCACACAGTTAGAATGTGCCGTGCTATTGGTTTCTGGACAACAACCGTTCCGGTCATGAATAGCCTTGTTGTTCCAGCCGAAGGCAGGCAACAGAGCGAAGAGTAGCGGCAGCATCCACGCGGCTAGCAGAGCGAGAGCAAATCGCCGATGCAGCCAGAGTTGTCCACGCCGGAGGGGGCTCACGATACTCTGATAACGCTCATAGTGCACCAGTACTAGGTTAGAGAGGAAGGCCAGGAACAGAAAGTTAGGGAAAATGTGCACCAGCAGACAGGAGGAGAAGCTGAGCGGGCGGTTCAGGCCCATCCAGGGAATGAAGGGAAGAGCAACACCTGTGCACAGGTCGGCCACCAGCAGGCTAATGAAGAAGTAGTTCTGCGAGTTGTGAAGCTGACGGCTGCAGGTGATGGCCAGGATTATGAGCAGGTTGATCAGGATTATAGCGCAGGACACGGGCAGCGTGAGGGCATAGATCAGCTGGGCCTCCACATCGCTATCAGAGGTGTTTCGCATCACCGTAGCCATTACCACAACTTTCCATGCCAAACATCCATAGTAAGATGAGTTAAATCTGTGAAGAGGAGAGTAATACATCACTGATTTAACATTGATTAACAAATCAATACATATTGTTGAACAATGAGACATTATTCCATATTACTACTAAAATTCTGTCAACATTAGAAAAAATGATCAGTTTTTTTCTCCTTCCTCTGAAAGGTTTCAGTGCTGATTGTACAAATTTTTCTCACTGAGAAATTATATAAACCCAGCTGTTGTTGTTGCCACATTAGCCTTGTTTCCACTGTCGGGCACAAAAGCGAGCAGCTAGTGCGTGTCATCGCCAGTCGCGTTTCCACTGTCACTTCCGGGGCCTCGCCGGGGCTTCATCAGGCCAACGGCCAAGGTTTTTTGGCCCAAGGAATACCTTGGTCCAAAGCGAGCCAACAGGGGCTTGAGGAGGGGTTATGAACAGAGGCGGAGTTTGTTAGGGTTAACCCTAACCCTAGCCTAACCCAACCCATGTTTTCATATCAGGCTAACCGCTAACCTCAACATTAAAGACATTTAAAACAATTTTCAGTTCAAAACTCACTTTCATAAGAACTTAGACAAAGCATATATAATCATAATTGTGTATTTACTTGGTTTCATGTTGAATCTGTCTCTTCCCTGTGTCTTTGTTGATACCAGACTTCTGCCTCTGCGCATGTCATAAATTACATATACTCTGATTAACTCATAACTCCTGATTTCTGTCTGTGAGCTCCCTCTGTTGCTCTGGCTAAAGGGATAATAGTAAAGTGATAGGTTAGGGTTAGTAAAGTGATACCTTCTCAGATCGCATAATTTAGTGAAAAATTAATGTAGTGTAAGCCTTTGGGGTTGTTTTGTGCATTGCTGTGATCACAAATAAATGGAAGCAGGCCTGAATTAATACATACGTGTGTTCTCTTTTTGTGTGAAATGATGATCATTACAGTTAGATTGAGCATGTTTGATGTGCACTCCTGATGTAGGTAGTTTTCAGTGTGCTAGCTTCCCTGTGCTGGTGAAACGGTGGGATTGTGTGACGTTGTTCTGTGGAGGAGTGTGTTAGGGTATCGACACAGCTTGATTTAGGCCTCGCGGCTCGAGGTCCAAGGCTATCGGCCCTGCCGGCACGCTGTTAGCCCTGGCTCGCAGTGGCCCTCAAATACCTTTCATAAACAAAGGAGCACTTCATTCACGGTCTCACGGGACACTAACACAGCTTGTGACAGCTCCTTTTACACTGCTTAATACCTCCAGTATAGTAAGCAGCATAGCAGATCTTCTGATCGTGATAATTCCTCTTTAGCTTATTTGCACACGTTCAAAAAAGTTTGAGCTGCTAATACAAAAGGGCTTTGTATTAGCAGCTCAAAAGTTCTGATACTAGATGAAAAGATTGAACTAGATTGAAAAGTTCAATACTAGATAAGCATGATCTACCAAGTTAATGGCTATTCTCTGACGTCATCATATTCTTAAGCAAAGAGTGAATTCAGTTCCTTTTGGAATGTACTTGCAATTATTTTGCATTTTCAGCATCTTAAGTACAACTTAAAAATACACATTCAGCTCTTATATATAACACACCTTTTAGTCTGTAAAATGTCTTTTAAATGTTTGAATACCTACATAAACATTACAAATAAAAACAGATGCTAAAATACCTTTTGCTTGAAAACGGTCCGTGTCCAAGGTTTTTATCAGTCGTGAACGAAGAACTCCAGACCATAAAATCAACATTTCTTTATGAATGCCGAGTTTCCTGAAAAGTTATTTATAGACCACATGAAAAGTCATACAGAAAATGTACCTTTTGTCACTTGGCTTGAAGTGAAGAGCAGAATTCGTAGGTCCTCATCACCATATTGTCAAGTCAGGTCTTTAACACAATGTAAGAAAAGTTTGCAGGCGGGGTTAGTAAACTGCACTGTCCATTACAGGTCTGGTTCTACATCAGAGCTCTGCACAGTGAGATCCTCAACAGCTGGAGAGAAACAACGTTGCTTGTCAAGCGGGGAAAGTGAACAGGGGCAAGTCCAGCGGGAACGTAACACCCGTACAAACCTACAATAACATCCGTTTCATCAGCATGCTGGTGTATGACAGATAAAGACAGAAGAAGATACAGACAGTGTGAGATGAATACAGTGGAGTGTCTAACATAGTTTGGCTGACTAGCACTCATGCTCACAACTGATGACATCTAATACCAAATGTCATTTTGTGCTGCTGTTTTAAAGCATACCTGTTCAACATGCGCATGATACTTTGAGACACAGTAAGTAATCTAACAGCCGTTCTGACAAAGTGTGTTTCATGAACATTAGCTGTGCGCGTGCAGTTATAAGAGCTGATACAATGTAAGGAACAACCAACACTATGAGAGACGTCTAGCGTCCTGTAGCATATGCACACTTACTTCACAAGTACTTTCATTAAAACCACCATTTCCATGACTTCCTAGTTAGTGCACAAAGAGAAGCATGATATACGAGAGCAGCACTTCCAGGAACCAGGGCCTGTCCCATTACACACACGCCTGATCTCGGACCCTTGAGCGAGTGTGTGCACATGACAGGAGCCCGCAGGACTGGCCCAGGTCTGATACACTCTCGCTAACACCGCTTCTGAGCGCTATTTGAGGATGAGCATATCCCATCATGCATTATGTTCAGGAACTCGCGTGTCACAGTGATGAGAACATTTTTTTTTTCAGGACGTTCAATTAATGCAATATTACATATATTAAATGATTTCTTATTTACATTTTAGGATTTCACAGACCTGAGTGTCAAAATGCACAACCGCAATGTGCATTTTGTAAAATGTTCGCAACTTATCACTTAATTAGAATCATCACAATTAAATTGTGTGGCCTGTTTAAGATATTTAGAAGTTTATTTTAAAGGGCAATTTATTTAAAATAATAATATATAACTAATATAACTTAGCATTTACACAACACAATAAGTGTGTCCCATCAGACAATCAAACGTTCTACACACACTATGGCCTTCAGGCACACTTGAACACGAGCCAAACTTACGAGTGGGTGAGAGCAAAGAGCGCAAGTCTGAGTTTTGGGACATGGAGGGGATTCAGGTTTATTCACTCATCACATTTCTTGGCATGTTAAATCACAGCAAGTTACTTGTTACAGGGGGAAAAAAGAGGTTGACCACTTTAATTAAATACAGCAGAATGTATGGCTAACCCAATCTGCAATGAACTTTTACCAAGACCGTCCACAGGCAGATCCTAATCTGTGAGCGCGGTGGGAGAAGAATGGGAAAAACTGACCCTTAACAAGCAAACAGACACGAAACAGCAGCTTTAATCTGAGCCAATGAGTAAATGTGCATTTTTACCATGATAATTATGTCAAAAGTGAATTTCATACAACACTGCATGTTTAAACTAATGTGGACATCTCTTTCTAATTAATGGGTTTGGTTATTTCAGTCATTCTGTGAGGACTAATATTAATGCTACAACATACGGTGAGATGTCTTTGTGTTGCAGCAGTTTGTGGAGGTTTGTGACCCCGTGCAGAAAGAGATATGCTTTACTGAGTGAGGAACAACATTCAAAATGTTCAACAAGACACAAGAGCAAAAGAATTTAGACACAGATGTCGGGTGATGATGGAGTCGATGTTTCAGTTCATCCCGAAGGTGTTCAGTGGCGTTCAGGTCGAGTTATTCCCACTATAGTCAATAAGCTCTCTCTTTACGGCCCTTGCTTTGTCCACGGGGTCAGTCATGCTGGAGAACAAGATGATCCTCCACTAACGCTGTAGCACACATTTCTCTAGTATGTCACTGTCTGGTATAGCATTAATATTTGTTCTCACAGAAATGACTAGAATAGTTTTTGGCTATATAGTGTACGTCCCAATTATAAAGATATAAAGATATAAACAAACAGTCCGCCAGGAGTACACAGTCATGACATTAAAGACAGAATAGTAGAGCTCTGTTAAAAGTCTATGAAGTTTCTGTTTAAAGGCGATGGTGTGTCAGTGAGGAAGATCTGCAGTTCCAGCGCTCGGAGGATGGAGGTCCGTCGCTCTTCCGGTCCGGGTAGGGTTAGGTTGGGTTAGGGGACAGGTCAGGGGTCAGGGTTCGGGGTCCGGGTTAGGGGTTAGGGGTCAGGGGTCCAGGTTGGGTTGGGTCAGGGTTCGGGTTCCCTCACTCTACCGGTCCAGGTTAGGGGTCAGGGGTCCGGGTTAGGTTAGGGGTCAGGGTTCCGGTTCCCTCGCTCTACAGGTCCAGGTTAGGGTTAGGGTTCGGGTTCCCTCGCTCTACCGGTCTGGTCTCTGCAGGACGAAGACTTTGGCTTTATGATCTCCTCCGGCAGTGACTGCGACTGACGCCTCTCTGTGGACACGACAGACCCAACATCACAAACCAACAAAGAGTTACAGCACAAATTAATATTTTACCCATGATGAAGGTAGAACACATCAAGGAAGCAAAGCATGTTCAGTCTTTAATTAGAATTTTATGGACAAACTTGTCAAAATTAGAAAGAATAATATTTAAAATATCTTGGATAAAAGCCTCTGCTAAATGAATGAATGTAAATCTTCATCGCAGGTCTTCTGGGTTTGGAATGACATGAGAAAATGATGACATTTGGGTGAACTAAGCCTTTAACAATCAGAGTAAAGTATCAGATGTAAGTGATTTGATGTAGAGATGGGTGAAGAGCGGACAGAGGAACATTACAATGTCTTTATGGACATGAACACACTGCAGCTAAACTGCAGATAATCCGGTTGTCAATTCACCTTTTAGTGTTTAACCCGGTTCTGGTCACACACAGTTCAGTTATTAATGGGAATGACAACCGCATTCAACAACCGAATGAAAGGAACACGCCGACTTTTTGGGACTTTAGCTTATTCACCGTATCCCCCAGAGTTAGATAAGTCCATTCATACCCTCTTCATCTCTGTGCGTGCCGTAACTCTGTCTGACGCACCCACCGCTAACCTAGCTTAGCACAAAGACTGGAGGTAAACTAGAGCCCTGCACGGGGCAAAACATCCAGCCCTAACCGAGACCTGGCCCGTGGTGTTCAAGCCCTAATCCGGCCCCAGCCCCAAAACGTCTGCAATTTTTCAGCCCGACCCCGACCAACATCAATATCACTTTCAATATCACACACATACACACACACGCTACTAGGTAACATTTTATTATAGGCCTCAAACATAACTACCACCACCGACAATTATGCCCACAAATATTAATACAGACGGTCCATTACAGAGAAGCATAAGCATGCAGTAGAGAATATTATATAGCCAAATGCGATCCAGCAGTAAATAAAGATTTACGGCCTACCTTTTTTTTATGTCAAGTAACTTTACTGAAGAACAACGTTTCAAAGAACTCTTCGCCAACTGGCTAACGTTAAATAATAATAAAAATAATAAAGAAAAAAAAAATCAGTTGAACTGAGTAGGCTCATTCACTGTTTACTCGGATCGTTGTGAAGAAGAATAGCATCCACTGTTGAAGGCTTCAGGCTCAGTAATCAAATCAAAACTCTTTCAAAATGCAGCTTTTCCTGAAGTATTGGGAACTTTTAGTAACTCCTTGCGCTCCAACTTCTCCCTGATGGCTCTGCATGGTCAACTGTCACCTAATGCGTTACTCGCGTGATCGCATATTGCGTTGCATATTTATAATATTATCAATATAACAATATTTCATACAGTAGCCTGCGCTCTGCACGTATATTATGGGCACGATGAAAGGAGAAAAGCTAAATGAGCCCGAGTCCGACCAAAGCACAAAAATAAAAAATAAAATAAAAAATTGACCCGACTGCTCCCAATAAGTGACAAAATAACGCCAACATTTTCCTATTTACATGTTGTGATTTGTATAGTCACAGCGTGTACAAATAACATGGTCACATATTCTCAGAAGGCGAAGCACTGCTACTTCTGCGGAGGGATTTGCTCGCAGCGCCTGAGAAGCCCCGTGGTGAGGAGCAGAGAGTTCCTCAGAGTTGGAGTAAATCTCTCCGCAGAAGTAGCAGTGCTTCGCCTTTTATTTTTATTTATTTATTTGATAGGGACAATGCACATTAATGAACATCTGCATTAAAACAACAAAAACAGACGTAAACATGCCAGATAATAGCCACAGGGCTAATTTACATCCGTAGTCCCTAGACAAATTACAGAAATACAAAGATTATAACATACAAAATAACAAAAATGAATAAGTACAAGCAAAGTAAAAGAAGAGTAACTTAATGGTCACAAGACTGGTTTGCTTTAAGCCATACTTTGAGTTTGGTTTTAAATATAGTAAATGTGGGACATTCCCTGACA
The DNA here is from genome assembly GCA_021464565.1 of Rutilus rutilus. NCBI lineage: Eukaryota > Metazoa > Chordata > Actinopteri > Cypriniformes > Leuciscidae > Rutilus > Rutilus rutilus. Next base: position 40,171,699 of record JAJAQA010000012.1, on the reverse strand, counting down.
GTGATGACGCAGCACATCGCCTGAAACAACGATCATCGTGTCAGGACCGCTCCCCACGTATCGACTAGGACATGAAAAGTTTAGCAGATTACTCGCGCTAAATGAATGGTTAATGTCATGGTGCAATGAGCAGAAACTGCTCTTTGTAAATAATCGGAATCTGTTTTGGGAGCGTCCTAGGCTTTTCCGTGCTGATGGCTTACACCCAAGCAGATTCGGAGCAGATCTTCTGTCGGATAACATCTCCAAAATGTTAAATACCTTTTGACTAGTAACCAAAAGTCCAAATCATAGTCTCTGCTGCACCAATTTAACTGATATAAATACTAGTGTAGAACATTGCATAGAAACTGTGTCTATTCCTCGTTTAGTGAGATCAAATAATAAATCCACTGCAGGATCTAGGAAAAATCTAATTGTTATTAAAACAGAAAATGTTGCTATTAGTAAACAAAAAACAATTTCTAAAGCTAGGTCTTCTAAACATTAGATCACTCACACCTAAGGCAGTTATTGTAAATGAAATAGTCACAGATAATAGCTTCGATGTACTTTGCCTAACTGAAACCTGGCTTAAACCAAATGATTATTTCGGTCTAAATGAGTCTGCTCCTCCTGGATACTCCAATAAGCATGAGCCCCGTCTGATTGGTCGTGGCAGTGGTGTTGCAACAATCTATAGAGATATTCTCAATGTTACTCAGAAAACGGGTTATAAGTTTATTTCGTTTGAAGTACTTGTACTAAATGTTACGCTCTTAGATGTTAGAAAAACATCCCTATTATCTCTAGCCTTGGCTACTGTATATAGACCGCCTGGGCCTTACGCTGATTTCCTAAAAGAGTTTGCAGATTTTCTCTCAGACCTATTAGTCAATGTCGATAAAGCATTAATTGTTGGAGATTTTAACATACACGTAGATAACACAAATGATGCGTTAGGGGCTGCGTTTACAGATTTATTAAATTCATTTGGGGTCAAGCAAAACGTCACTGGTCCCACTCATCGTCTTAATCATACACTCGATTTAATTATATCACATGGAACCGATCCAACCGATATAGATATTCCACAAAGTGATGATGTCACTGACCATTACATGGTAACTTGCATATTACGTACTGCTGTAATATGTCATGCGGCGCCGCGTTATCAACTAGGCAGAACAATCCTTCCATCCACCATAGATAATTTCTCAAATTGCTTATCCGATCTGTCTCAGCTGCTGCCTGAACCCAAACAAACAGATGAATTAGAAGAACTAACTAGCACTATGAGCACCATTCTCTCTAGAACATTGGATGTTGTTGCACCCATTAAATTAAAAAAGGTCAGAGAGAAAAGTAAAGCACCATGGTACAACAATACTACTACGCATGTTCTAAAGAGAGAAACCCGTAATTTAGAGCGTAAATGGAAACAAACTAATTTAGAGGTCTTTAGAATCGCGTGGAAAGACAGTATGTCACGTTATAAAAAGGCCCTAAAAGCAGCCAGGGCTGAGCACCTCCGCAAACTAATAGAAAACAACCAAAATAATCCAAGGTTTTTATTTAACACCGTGGCTAGACTAACAAATAAACAGACGTCACCCGAACAAAATATCCCGTTACAGTTCAGTAGTAATGATTTCATGAACTTCTTCACTGAGAAAATAGAAAGCATCAGAACCACAATTGTAAACGTTCAATCTTCAATTGCGCCTTATAATTCAGCCTCAATTATCACCCCGCAAGAACAATTACAGTGCTTTACAACTATAGAACAAAAAGAGTTCAACTTATCACTTCATCTAAAACTACAACATGTTTATTAGATCCTATACCAACTAAACTACTGAAAGAAGTGTTACCTGTAGTGGAAGAGCCTCTCCTCAATATTATTAACTCGTCTTTATCTTTAGGTCATGTTCCAAGAACATTTAAACTGGCAGTTCTAAACCACTCATTAAGAAACCACAATTAGATCATAATAATCTAGCAAATTATAGACCCATTTCAAATCTTCCATTTATGTCTAAAATATTAGAAAAAGTGGTGTCCGCTCAATTGTGTTCTTTCTTGCAAGAAAATGACATCTATGAAAAGTTTCAGTCTGGATTCAGGCCGCATCATAGCACTGAAACTGCGCTCGTTAAAATCACAAATGATTTACTTTTAGCTTCTGACCAAGGCTGTATCTCAATACTAGTTTTACTTGATCTTAGTGCTGCGTTCGATACTATAGATCACACAATACTCTTAGATCGACTACAAAATTATACTGGTGTTCAAGGACAAGCATTAAGCTGGTTCAGATCATACTTATCTGACCGCTACCATTTTGTCTATTTAAATGGAGAAAAATCGATCATAACTCCAGTAAACTATGGAGTGCCGCAGGGATCTGTGTTAGGCCCTCTATTATTCTCAGTATATATGATGCCACTTGGAAATATTATAAGGAAACATGGAATTAGTTTCCATTGTTATGCTGATGACACTCAAATATATATTTCATCACGGCCGGATGAAAACGCTAAATTATCCAAATTGACAGAGTGTGTTAAAGATATAAAAGATTGGATGACGCGTAATTTTCTTTTATTAAATCCAGACAAGACAGAGGTACTAATCATCGGTTCAACAAACCGCCCACAAAACCTCTCACAATACAACTTTAATATAGTAGGATGTCCTGTTACTTTATCCTCTACAGTAAAAGACCTGGGTGTTATACTAGACTGCAACCTGTCTTTTGAAAATGATATTTCATATATTACAAAAACAGCCTTTTTCCACCTTAGAAACATTGCTAAGCTACGTAATATGCTATCAGTTTCTGACGCAGAAAAGTTAGTTCATGCATTCATGACCTCGAGACTAGATTACTGTAATGCTTTATTAGCTGGTTGTCCTGCATCCTCAATAAACAAGCTACAGTTAGTCCAAAATGCCGCCGCTAGAGTTCTTACTAGGTCAAGAAAATATGATCATATACTGTAACACCGATTTTATCATCACTGCATTGGTTACCTATAAAGTTCCGTATTAATTATAAGGTATTGCTATTGACTTATAAAGCCCTAAACGGCTTAGCTCCAGTCTATTTAACGGATCTTCTATCGCCCTATAATCCATCGCGCTCTTTAAGATCACTAAATTCGAGGCTTTTGGTCATACCTAGGATATCCAGAACCACCAAAGGAGGGAGAGCATTTTCACATTTAGCTCCAAAACTCTGGAATAGCCTTCCTGATAGTGTTCGTTGCTCAGACTCGCTCTCCCAGTTTAAAACTAGATTAAAGTCGCATCTCTTCAGCCAGGCATTCATATAATATTTTTAATCTTACAGTTCAAACTACAATCCGGCCTCTAGTCCATAAATGCCAGAGGAGAACTGGCCCCCGACTGAGCCTGGGTTCTCCCAAGTTTTTTTTTTCTCCATTAGGTCACCTGATGGAGTTTTAGGACACCATTAGGTCACTTGATGGAGTTTTTCGGTTCCTTGCCACTGTTGCCTTTGGCTTGCTCAGTTGGGGATATTTTGGGGATATTTAATTTAATTTTATCAATCAATAAATTCCACTAGAAACAAATCTTGTTGTATTATTTTAATTTAATACTGTGAAGCTGCTTTGATACAATCTTTATTGTGAAAAGCGCTATACAAATATACTTGACTTGATACTGTTCCATAACTTACAGGCCTTCACAGACAGAGCATTTTGTCCAAAGGCTGTTCTTCTGAAAGGCACCTCACAGTCACCTCTAGCGGAGGCCCGTGTCCTGGTACCACTGTGAGTCTTTGGTTTAAAGAAGTCCGACATGGGAGGTGGGGCTAATCCATTTAACACTTTATAAACAAAACAGGCATATTTAAAATGTTTTAAATTCTCTTAAGCTTAATAGATTATGCTTTTGTAAAATATTACAAATATGGAAGGACATTGGCTTTTTATCAAAGACTTTTAAGGCATTTTTATAGAGTGATTCTATTGATTTGAGTGTGTTCATACTAGTCAATGTCCAACTTGTACAACAATATTCAATATGTGATAAAATCATAGAATGTAAAAACACTTTAGCAGCCCCAAATGGTATGAATTGACGAATTAGTTTAAAATTTTGTAAATTAAATTTGACTGTACTCGATATTCTTTTTACATGTTTTTTAAAACTTAATGTGGAATCAAGGGTCACACCAAGGTCCTTAAATTCCGAGACGATTTCTAATTCTTCTCCTCTTAAAAATACACCAGATTGTTTTATGTCGCGGGACTGTTTAGTGAACATCATACAAACTGTTTTTTTAGTATTGAGTAGCAGACAGGATTTAAAAAGCCATTCATTTATAGGGACCAGAGCAGAGGTCAGGATGGCAGAAGCCTCTTGAACACTTTTTGCACTTGTGTAGATGACTACATCAGCATACATTTGAAATTCAACATCAACACAAGTGTTTGGAAGGTCATTTATATATAAAGAAAATAATAAGGGACCAAGTATTGACCCTTGAGGCACACCAACGGGGACATCTAGGAAAGACGATTTGACACTGTTAATGTTCACACACTGTTTTCTTGAGTCCAAGTAAGATTTAATCCATTGGATGGCATTTGAAGAGAAGTTAAAATATGTCAGTTTAGATAATAAAATATCATGATTATTTTATCGCTGTGTATTTTATCGCTTTATATAAGGCTGTAAAATTATTTTATTTTACAGCCTTCTGAGAATATAGTTCCCAGGGTGTGTACGGTTAGAAGATGGTTGTGTCTCATGTGACCTTGTTATTCGTACATGCTGTGACTATACAAATCACAACATGTAAATAGGAAAATGTTGGTGTTATTTTGTCACTTATTGGGAGCAGTATGCTAGCTGGAGCCGTTTACCTCCAGTCTTTGTGCTAAGCTAGGCTAGCGGTGGGTGCGTCAGACAGAGTTACGGCACGCACGGAGATGAAGAGGGTATGAATGGACTTATCTAACTCTGGGGGATACGGTGAATAAGCTAAAGTCCCAAAAAGTCGGCGTGTTCCTTTAACTCCCAAAAAAGAGGGAAGGAAAGAAGTACGAGCCTAGACTCACTCCCGTTGCCAGGTCTTGCTAGAAAACAGAAACCGTAAACAGAACAAGCCCATAATGAAGCTAAATCTTTATATTGAAAGCAGGCATAAACAAAACTGCACATCGTCAATAGAGGTTTAGCTAAAACTGCAAACAAGTCTTTGGTTGCGGTCAGTGTTAGCTAACATATTGCTTTGGTCAAAAAGAGCAGATACCAAACGCACAAGACGCCAAAGCGTTGCTATGGTTACCACTGCGAGAATCAATTTCGGGTGCGAGTTGTTTTCCGTACACATGGAATGATAATTTAGGGAATCCAGTTAGGGTTAGCAGGAGCATTCATCAACTATGTGAAATAAATAAAACGATTTCAGAATCGCCACTTGTCAGTCAAACACGGTTTTAGCTTTTTAAATCTTATGTACATTATGGCGTTACTGATAAATAAACTAATTATAAAACATATTTACTTTATATGCAAAGCAGCACATTGTCACATGAGCTCTTTCTCTTATAGGCATCACTGTCACAACACACAGCACTACCGTCAGTTCCTGATCGGCCTCAGTTCAACACACACCTGTTCAGTTCAACACACACCTGTTCAGTTCAACACACACCTGTTCAGTTCAACACACACACCTGTTCAGTTCAACACACACCTGTTCAGTTCAACACACACCTGTTCAGTTCAACACACACACCAGTTCAGTTCAACACACACACCTGTTCAGTTCAACACACACCTGTTCAGTTCAACACACACCTGTTCAGTTCAACACACACCTGTTCAGTTCAACACACACCTGTTCAGTTCAACACACACCAGTTCAGTTCAACACACACCTGTTCAGTTCAACACACACACACACCAGTTCAGTTCAACACACACACCAGTTCAGTTCAACACACACCTGTTCAGTTCAACACACACACCAGTTCAGTTCAACACACACACCAGTTCAGTTCAACACACACACCAGTTCAGTTCAACACACACACCAGTTCAGTTCAACACAAACACCAGTTCAGTTCAACACACACACCTGTTCAGTTCAACACACACACCAGTTCAGTTCAACACACACACCAGTTCAGTTCAACACACACACCTGTTCAGTTCAACACACACACCAGTTCAGTTCAACACACACACCAGTTCAGTTCAACACACACACCAGTTCAGTTCAACACACACACCAGTTCAGTTCAACACACACACCAGTTCAGTTCAACACAAACACCAGTTCAGTTCAACACACACACCTGTTCAGTTCACACCAGTTCAGTTCAACACACACACCAGTTCAGTTCAACACACACACCAGTTCAGTTCAACACACACACCAGTTCAGTTCAACACACACACCTGTTCAGTTCAACACACACACAGTTCAGTTCAACACACACACACAGTTCAGTTCAACACACACACCTGTTCAGTTCAAACACACACCTGTTCAGTTCAACAACCACACACCTTTTCAGTTCAACACACACACCTGTTCAGTTCAACACACACACCTGTTCAGTTCAACACACACACCAGTTTCAGTTCAACACACACACCTGTTCAGTTCAACACACACACCAGTTCAGTTCAACACACACACCAGTTCAGTTCAACACCTCAACACCCTGTTCAGTTCAACACACACACCTGTTCAGTTCAACACACACACCTGTTCAGTTCAACACAACACACAGTTCAGTTCAACACACACACCCAGTTCAGTTCAACACAACAACAACCAGTTCAGTTCAACACACACAACCTGTTCGTTCAACCACACACACCAGTTCAGTTCAAACACACACACCAGTTCAGTTCAACACACACACCAGTTCAGTTCAAACACACACACCAGTCAGTTCAACACACACACCTGTTCAGTTCAACACACCCACACCTGTTCAGTTCAACACACACACAGTTCAACACACACACCAGTTCAGTTCAACACACACACCAGTTCAGTTCAACACACACACCTGTTCAGTTCAACACACACACCTGTTCAGTTCAACACACACACCAGTTCAGTTCAGTTCAACACACACACCAGTTCAGTTCAACACAAACACCAGTTCAGTTCAACACACACACCTGTTCAGTTCAACACACACACCAGTTCAGTTCAACACACACACCTGTTCAGTTCAACACACACACCTGTTCAGTTCAACACACACACCAGTTCAGTTCAACACACACACCTGTTCAGTTCAACACACACACCTGTTCAGTTCAACACACACACCTGTTCAGTTCAACACACCACCAGTTCAGTTCAACACACACACCTGTTCAGTTCAACACACACACCTGTTCAGTTCAACACACAACACCATTTCAGTTCAACACACACACCAGTTCAGTTCAACACACACACCAGTTCAGTTCAACACACACACCTGTTCAGTTCAACACACACACCAGTTCAGTTCAACACACACACCAGTTCAGTTCAACACACACACCAGTTCAGTTCAACACACACACCAGTTCAGTTCAACACACACACCAGTTCAGTTCAACACACACACCAGTTCAGTTCAACACACACACCAGTTCAGTTCAACACACACACCAGTTCAGTTCAACACACACACCAGTTCAGTTCAACACACACACCAGTTCAGTTCAACACACACACCAGTTCAGTTCAACACACACACCAGTTCAGTTCAACACACACACCAGTTCAGTTCAACACACACACCAGTTCAGTTCAACACACACACCAGTTCAGTTCAACACACACACCAGTTCAGTTCAACACAAACACCAGTTCAGTTCAACACACACACCAGTTCAGTTCAACACACACACCTGTTCAGTTCAACACACACACCAGTTCAGTTCAACACACACACCAGTTCAGTTCAACACACACACCAGTTCAGTTCAACACACACACCTGTTCAGTTCAACACACACACCAGTTCAGTTCAACACACACACCTGTTCAGTTCAACACACACACCTGTTCAGTTCAACACACACACCAGTTCAGTTCAACACACACACCTGTTCAGTTCAACACACACACCTGTTCAGTTCAACACACACACCTGTTCAGTTCAACACACACACCAGTTCAGTTCAACACACACACCAGTTCAGTTCAACACACACACCAGTTCAGTTCAACACACACACCAGTTCAGTTCAACACACACACCAGTTCAGTTCAACACACACACCAGTTCAGTTCAACACACACACCAGTTCAGTTCAACACACACACCAGTTCAGTTCAACACACACACCAGTTCAGTTCAACACACACACCAGTTCAGTTCAACACACACACCAGTTCAGTTCAACACACACACCAGTTCAGTTCAACACACACACCAGTTCAGTTCAACACACACACCAGTTCAGTTCAACACACACACCGTTCAGTTCAACACACACACCTGTTCAGTTCAACACACACACCAGTTCAGTTCAAACACACACACCTGTTCAGTTCAACACACACACCTGTTCAGTTCAACACACACACCAGTTCAGTTCAACACACACACCAGTTCAGTTCAACACACACACCTGTTCAGTTCAACACACACACCTGTTCAGTTCAACACACACACCAGTTCAGTTCAAACACACACACCAGTTCAGTTCAACACACACACCTGTTCAGTTCAACACACACACCTGTTCAGTTCAAGCACACACACCTGTTCAGTTCAACACACACACCAGTTCAGTTCAACACACACACCAGTTCAGTTCAACACACACACCAGTTCAGTTCAACACACCACACCAGTTCAGTTCAACACACACACCAGTTCAGTTCAACACACACACCAGTTCAGTTCAACACACACACCAGTTCAGTTCAACACACACACCAGTTCAGTTCAACACACACACCAGTTCAGTTCAACACACACACCGGTTCAGTTCAACACACACACCTGTTCAGTTCAACACACACACCGGTTCAGTTCAACACACACACTGTTCAGTTCAACACACACACCAGTTCAGTTCAACACAACACACCTGTTCAGTTCAACACACACACCTGTTCAGTTCAACACACACACCAGTTCAGTTCAACACACACACCAGTTCAGTTCAACACACACACCTGTTCAGTTCAACACACACACCAGTTCAGTTCAACACACACACCTGTTCAGTTCAACACACACACCAGTTCAGTTCAACACACACACCAGTTCAGTTCAACACACACACACCAGTTCAGTTCAACACACACACCAGTTCAGTTCAACACACACACCTGTTCAGTTCAACACACACACCAGTTCAGTTCAACACACACACCAGTTCAGTTCAACACACACACCAGTTCAGTTCAACACACACACCAGTTCAGTTCAACACACACACCAGTTCAGTTCAACCACACACACCAGTTCAGTTCAACACACACACCAGTTCAGTTCAACACACACACCAGTTCAGTTCAACACACACACCAGTTCAGTTCAACACACACACACCAGTTCAGTTCAACACACACACCAGTTCAGTTCAACACACACACCAGTTCAGTTCAACACACACACACCAGTTCAGTTCAACACACACACCAGTTCAGTTCAACACACACACCAGTTCAGTTCAACACACACACCAGTTCAGTTCAACACACACACCTGTTCAGTTCAACACAAACACCAGTTCAGTTCAACACACACACCTGTTCAGTTCAACACACACACCAGTTCAGTTCAACACACACACCAGTTCAGTTCAACACACACACCAGTTCAGTTCAACACACACACCAGTTCAGTTCAGTTCAACACACACACCAGTTCAGTTCAACACACACACCAGTTCAGTTCAACACACACACCAGTTCAGTTCAACACACACACCTGTTCAGTTCAACACACACACACCAGTTCAGTTCAACACACACACCAGTTCAGTTCAACACACACACCAGTTCAGTTCAACACACACACCTGTTCAGTTCAACACACACACCAGTTCAGTTCAACACACACACCAGTTCAGTTCAACACACACACCAGTTCAGTTCAACACACACACCAGTTCAGTTCAACACACACACCAGTTCAGTTCAACACACACACCAGTTCAGTTCAACACACACACCAGTTCAGTTCAACACACACACCAGTTCAGTTCAACACACACACCTGTTCAGTTCAACACACACACCAGTTCAGTTCAACACACACACCTGTTCAGTTCAACACACACCTGTTCAGTTCAACACACACACACCAGTTCAGTTCAACACACACACCAGTTCAGTTCAACACACACCTGTTCAGTTCAACACACACCTGTTCAGTTCAACACACACACACCAGTTCAGTTCAACACACACACCTGTTCAGTTCAACACACACCTGTTCAGTTCAACACACACACACCAGTTCAGTTCAACACACACACCTGTTCAGTTCAACACACACACCAGTTCAGTTCAACACACACACCAGTTCAGTTCAACACACACACCAGTTCAGTTCAACACAAACACCAGTTCAGTTCAACACACACACCAGTTCAGTTCAACACACACACCGGTTCAGTTCAACACACACACCTGTTCAGTTCAACACACACACCTGTTCAGTTCAACACACACACCAGTTCAGTTCAACACACACACCAGTTCAGTTCAACACACACACCTGTTCAGTTCAACACACACACCTGTTCAGTTCAACACACACACACCAGTTCAGTTCAACACACACACACCTGTTCAGTTCAACACACACACCTGTTCAGTTCAACACACACACCAGTTCAGTTCAACACACACACCAGTTCAGTTCAACACACACACCAGTTCAGTTCAACACAACACACACACCTGTTCAGTTCAACACACACCTGTTCAGTTCAACACACACACCTGTTCAGTTCAACACACACCTGTTCAGTTCAACACACACACCTGTTCAGTTCAACACACACACACCTGTTCAGTTCAACACACACACACCTGTTCAGTTCAACACACACACACCTGTTCAGTTCAACACACACACACCTGTTCAGTTCAACACACACACACCTGTTCAGTTCAACACACACACCTGTTCAGTTCAACACACACACACACCTGTTCAGTTCAACACACACACCTGTTCAGTTCAACACACACACACCTGTTCAGTTTAACACACACCAGTTCAGTTCAACACACACACCTGTTCAGTTCAACACACACACCTGTTCAGTTCAACACACACACACCTGTTCAGTTCAACACACACACACCTGTTCAGTTCAACACACACCAGTTCAGTTCAACACACACACACCTGTTCAGTTCAACACACACACCTGTTCAGTTCAACACACACACCTGTTCAGTTCAACACACACACACCTGTTCAGTTTAACACACACCAGTTCAGTTCAACACACACACACCAGTTCAGTTCAACACACACACCAGTTCAGTTCAACACACACACCTGTTCAGTTCAACACACACACCAGTTCAGTTCAACACACACACCTGTTCAGTTCAACACACACACCTGTTCAGTTCAACACACACACCTGTTCAGTTCAACACACACACCTGTTCAGTTCAACACACACACACCAGTTCAGTTCAACACACACCTGTTCAGTTCAACACACACACACCTGTTCAGTTCAACACACACACACCAGTTCAGTTCAACACACACACCTGTTCAGTTCAACACACACACCAGTTCAGTTCAACACACACACCAGTTCAGTTCAACACACACACCAGTTCAGTTCAACACACACACCAGTTCAGTTCAGTTCAACACACACACCAGTTCAGTTCAACACACACACCAGTTCAGTTCAGTTCAACACACACACCAGTTCAGTTCAACACACACACCAGTTCAGTTCAACACACACACCAGTTCAGTTCAGTTCAACACACACACCAGTTCAGTTCAACACACACACCAGTTCAGTTCAACACACACACCAGTTCAGTTCAGTTCAACACACACACCTGTTCAGTTCAACACACACACCTGTTCAGTTCAACACACACACCTGTTCAGTTCAACACACACACACCAGTTCAGTTCAACACACACCTGTTCAGTTCAACACACACACACCTGTTCAGTTCAACACACACACACCAGTTCAGTTCAACACACACACCTGTTCAGTTCAACACACACACACCAGTTCAGTTCAACACACACCAGTTCAGTTCAACACACACACCTGTTCAGTTCAACACACACACACCAGTTCAGTTCAACACACACCTGTTCAGTTCAACACACACACACCAGTTCAGTTCAACACACACCAGTTCAGTTCAACACACACACCTGTTCAGCACGAAGTCGAGGATCTCAGCAGTGTGTCCACGATACTCCGACATCAGCATTCCTGATCGAGCGTCCCACAGAGTCACCACACCAGCCAGATTACAGGTGGAGACCACAGCAGATGCCTCTTCCCACTGCAGGTGGACTAGCCCAACCTGACACACACACACACACACACACACACACACGTCATATAAGGCAAGACGTTTTTGTGCCACATTTAAAGTATTCTCAGCTTTTACCTCATGTTTACACCGATGTCTGAGGCTCTGTGAATTCATATCATAAATGGCCAGTGTGCCGTCCAGATACGCAACGGCAACTAGAGGCAGCCTGGAACACAGCAAACACTTCTAATAAGTCAAGTCACATTTATATATTATGAATGAAATCAATCCACAACCTGACCTCTGACCTGTAATGCTGCCTGAATCATAATCACACACTGTTGGCTCGTTGGCCAGAGGAGAACTGAGAGACTGAGTTTCTCACGAGGGTTTTCCTCCATTCTGGCACTGATGGAGTTTGTGCTCGTCACTGTCGCCTCTGGATTCATTATTTGGAGAAACGTAATATTCAACAGTATTATTGATCTGACTGCACTGACACTGCTGTATGATGACATCACTGTTTTCTCTAGAACTGCTTCATAGATTATCATATTTGATAAACTTTACAGTTAAACTGAACTGACCTCAGCTGATCTGTTTGCATCATTGCTCATTATTTTCCTGTTTATCACTAAAGCTGCTTGTACTGTATAAACATGTATTGTATTAAGCGCAACAGAAATAAAGGAGGACTACATGGACCCTAATAATAGGATTATTAGAACAGTTGGAATTAAACCTTAATTAATGTAACCACACCAATCAGAATAAATCAGCCAAATCAGATTTAAATTTCATTCAGATGTTAAGGGGTGGTTAGGGTTAGGGTTAGGGTTTCTAACCCATTCGATAGGACACACTTGATTGGACTGAAAACTGAAACTGCAAAGTTGATGTAGAACTGGGGTAATGACGTATGAAGCACAGAACGAGTTCTCCTTCCACTCGTCATCTGTGAAGAGCAGGACACTGTCGTCCCAGCAGCCCTTGCTTCAGACTCAGCCACAGATGCTTGTTTTGGGCATTTTTACTGCTTTATAAATATAAGCAGTGCTCGTCGTCTCCTAATCACAAGTCAGTGTTTGGTGGACTGATGTTACTCAGTTAAGAAGCGGGTCTTGTGCTCGGAGACTGGCTGTGAGAGATCATTGAGGATCACGGATGAAGTCTGACTGGCTGATCAATGTGTGTTCGCACTACATCAGAACACCACTACACACTTATGCCTGAGTAGAGTTAGATGCTTTACTTACACATTACAAAATCCCACAGATTCTACAGAGTTGGAATCCTGCTCCTGCATCGAGTCTTTCGCTTCAGTGTTTTCACTGGAAAATGAACATAACACCTAAAGAAGAAAATAAAGGAATCACACGGCAGAACATGTGAAGCTCTCTGATGTGGAAAAGCACTTGCTTCCCCCAGGAAAATATATATTGATTTAAGAATTTTAAGATATTGTATATCTAATATTTACAAGTAAAAGCATTTTTGCAGCGTGTATGAATGCTTTAAAAAGGAGGAGACCAAAATAATCTCTGGGTTTACCAAAGAAAACCAGGTTAGGTTCACAGAGTAAGTTAGCATGGTAAATCTCACAATCAATCCAGAATCATTTCTCGATTCACGACGCATCGATTTATTGTCCCAGCCCTAATGACTGATTTAACACTGTCTTGATTTGTGCATTAATTGTGATGTAATTATAAAGTATAAATAAAATCATCAATTTAAACATTATGCAGCATGACAAAAATGTGACTCAGTTTTCATTGACTAAAACTACACTAAGATTCCCAGATATTAGTTGACCTAAACTTGACTAAACGAAAACAGGACAAGGTTGACTTCATGTGATAAAAACTAAAGAGTACATTAGACACGACTAAGACTAAATAAAAAAAAATATCTGACAAAATGAACACTAGTGCTTTGAGACTTCCTGCTTCTTCATTAAAAGCACAAATAAAGACTAAAGACTATACTATAGTATTGAGTAAAAACCACTGGTTAGGGTTCCTCTGGTCACCTTTCCTGTGGATGTGTTGATGAGTTTGGCCTGACCGTCGACAGAGCCCGTCAGAACCAGTGTTCCCTCTTTATTGCAGGCCAGAGCCGTCAGCGGCCCCTGGTGCCCGTCGGGCCCTGAGGAAACACACACACACACACACGGGTTCAGGGCTAACAACACACTTACATCCGCCCTATTGATTGAGTCATCTCACATTCTGTGCTTTATAGGGAAAGCAGAAGTGTTGGAACAGCATTAAGAGTGAATAATAACTAATGATTTCTCATACAGAAAGTTCTAGGACTGGGACAATAAACCGATGCATCACGATTCTCTCTCCAATCCATCCTGACTAGGGTGGTCCTTATTTTTAAAGTCTCCAATTGTCATGCTCTTAACCCTTCAAATTGTTCCTTTATATAAGAAAATACAGCATGCCAATTTTTATGGCAGTAACATAATATTACTGATAGCTCAATAGCTTTAAACTTTCTGAGATTTTGATGATTTTCGTAAAAAACGATCATTGGTATTGGTATTGTACCTGGCTAGTAAAATTCATATTCCACATACACACACATATATATTCCATATGCTCCATATATTCCTAAATATGTATTTTAGATGCATATCTCAGTTTACTTATTGTAGAAACTAAATCCAAATGAATCCATCCATGACCTGTGTAGCAGATTTACCTTTCCTGGTGGAATCAATACATATTTCTATTGATGATCAGCTTGGTTATTGTTTGGGTTTAGAGCACATTTTTTGGTTTAAAAAAATTGCATTACGTTCCTTGAAATTGACCCGGAACTTTGGCCGAATCAAGCAGATTATCAGGAGGTACAGGCAACCATACATGCAATGAAAGTAGTCCGTGATCACGCCGAGAGAGGAGTGGCTCTGATTCAAGAATACAGTGACTATCTCACACACTCTGAAGAACAACTGCAGTTTCTCCTTCATGTGGTGGAAGATCACTGACGGATCTATCCAGACTGCTAGAAGTCCACACTGGCTGCTGAGCATCAGAAATGAGGGATTGTTGAAAACTTTGTGCTTTTTTTGAGATTGTTGTCAGTGTTGTCATGTCAGTGTTGCTCTGATTTCAATAAAATGTAGTTCATTTGCAGCAACTTTTAATATGACTTGCATATCACAATAACGCCGCACAGCTTAACATAGGCAATCTTCCACATGATTGAGCTATCTCTAAATATCTTTTTTTTGTCAACATTTTTGCATATTTCCAATTCTGAAGTTAAAAGGAACAGTTTAAGAGGTTAAGACACTAACATTTTGCACAAAAAAAAAATTGGACTTGATAAGGACCACCCTAATCCTGACCCTTATTTTCTAACAGCAGATGGCGCTGTAGGCTAGCTTAACCACACGCTCTAATGCTCATGAAGAAGGTGTGTGTGTGTTCTGGTGTGTGTGATACCAGTCCACTGAAGGGTTAAGCGTACTCGCACCTCAGAGTGCTCTAATGATGCGATATTGATGATAACAGTCCCACTGCAAACACACTTGTAATTCATTTCAACCTTTTCGAACTTTATAAAATATTATTTTATAGCAAATTGAAGAAGTGTGTGTGAGGAACTGGAAGCCAGCAGAGTTTGGCTGAAACACACACTTCATCTGCTGTTAGAAACTACGATCAGAATCGATGCGAGAGACAATCAGAATGCATTTGGAAAATCTCAGAATCGGTCCGGAATCGTCTGAAGAATCACGATGCATCGATGTCCCAGTCCTGGAGAGCACACACACTCATCATCAGCCCTCATCACACACACACACATCATCATGCAGCGACACCAACCACACTCATCATCAGCCCTCATCACACACACACACACTCATCATCAGCCCTCATCACACACACACTCATCATCATGCAGCGACACCAACCACACTCATCATCAGCCCTCATCACACACACACACACTCATCATCAGCCCTCATCACACACACACTCATCATCATGCAGCGACACCAACCACACTCATCATCAGCCCTCATCACACACACACACATCATCATGCAGCGACACCAACCACACTCATCATCAGCCCTCATCACACACACACTCATCATCATGCAGCGACACCAACCACACTCATCATCAGCCCTCATCACACACACACTCATCATCATGCAGCGACACCAACCACACTCTGACCAGTTCATCACAATCCTAAACTTTATTTGCAATCCGAAGCGATATCAGAAGAAGGGATTACCTTTGATGACACAGACGGCATTGCCTTGTTTTAAGTCCCACAGACGTAAACTTCCATCCTCGTATCCCACAATCACTCTCTTCCCTGTAAACACACAGACGCTCAGTTCACCTGCATCATCATCATCATCATCATCATCATCATCATCATCTGCTCTCACCGTCAGGGAGGATCTTCCCGCTGGTTGATTGACAGCTCGGGCCCGGGAAGGTCTTGCACTCTCCGCTCGGGATCTTCCACATCCACACGTTCCCATCGGCTGAGCCGGCGAGCAGCACAGGAGCGCAGGAGTGCCACTCCAGCCACTGATGATGAGGAGAAACACACACACATCACACACACTCCCACACATGCGCAACGCACACATGACCTGCTGTACACACACCTCCAGGTCTCCCACTTCAAAACTCCAGATCTCCTGCTTGTTCTCCACGTTCCAGACTTTGATGAGGCCGCTCATATCTCCGGACGCAACCAGCCGAGAGTCCCAGCTGAACGACACACACGTCACCGAGTCCTTGTGCCCTGCAGGAACACACAATCAGGTGTGTGTGAGGACGTGTGTGTGTGTGTGTGTGTGTGTGTGTGTGTGTGTGTGTGTGTGTGCTGAGAGTCCCAGCTGAACGACACACACGTCACCGAGTCCTTGTGCCCTGCAGGAACACACAATCAGGTGTGTGTGAGGACGTGTGTGTGTGTGTGTGTGTGTGTGTGTGTGTGTGTGTGTGTGTGTGTGTGTGTGTGTGTGTGTGTGTGATGAGAGTCCCAGCTGAACGACACACACGTCACCGAGTCCTTGTGCCCTGCAGGAACACACAATCAGGTGTGTGTGAGGACGTGTGTGTGTGTGTGTGTGTGTGTGTGTGTGTGTGTGTGTGTGTGTGTGTGTGTGTGTGTGATGAGAGTCCCAGCTGAACGACACACACGTCACCGAGTCCTTGTGCCCTGCA